>SJXP01000186.1:1486731-1502853 GCA_006408505.1 Damaliscus lunatus
CGTTCCAGGGCGGCTCCCCGCCTCACCCCCACCCCCAGGACATCTCTGTTCCTGCCCCGACCGCTCCTTTTTATGCCGCTCGTGGACTGCGCTACTTCTCGGCGGAGCTGTTGCCGTTTGGGGTGCATTCCTGGTGGCTCAGATGGTAAAGAATCTGCCTCCCAATGCAGGAGACACCAAAGACCTGTGTTTGATCCCTGGGTCAGGCATGGCAACCCACCCCAGTATTCTTGCCTGGAGAATCCCATGGACAGAGGCGCCTGGTGGGCTGTGGTCCACTGGGTCCCACAGTCGGACACCAGTGAGGAGCACCTTCCCGCTTCACGTAAAGGGGCTGATCTTGGGCTCTGCATCACATGGATGTTCTGCCACATCTTTCAACTTTGTTCATGTGTCTTTGACACTAAAAAATTCTACCGTTTCATTGGTGAAATCTGCTGCTGTGACCATCCTCACGTGGACGTCTTCATGCAACCATGCCACGTTCACGAAGGCTCAGGCCCTACAAGTGGGGCTGCCGTTTGGGGTCATGGCCAGCTGCTAAGGAGCTTCGCTCATGAGTGAGATCACTCTTTTCTGCTGGCTTCCTTGGAGGGCCTTCCCTAGCCCAGGACAATAAAAACTGCTTCCTTCTCTGTTTTTCCAATACTTTTGTAATTGTGAAGCATCAAGCTCTGACCCATCTGGGTTATGTCTTTTTGCTGGGCACTGCAGGGATGGGGGCTTGTCTCCTGGTGGAGAGCCACCCCGCACAGCTAAAGAAGAGCCCGCCGTCTGCGGGCCTGTGCTCCAGCCTCCCCCCCTCACTCTGGGTCTCCTTCCGTCCAGACTGTGCTCTTTCAACCACGGTAGCTTCAGAGCGCACCTTCACACCTGGAGGACAAGTTGCTCTCCCATCTCCCCCGCCCCCGGGGAGATTATTCTCACATTCGTCAAGTTTATAAGTAAAGTTCCACCATTCCCATTTTTTAAAAAAAGCCAGAATGGTTGGGATTTTAGTGTAACAGCACTGATGCTGCAGAATCTGGGAGGACCACCGTCACACAAGATAAAGCACGTGGATACGGGCAGGATGGCTGTCTCTAGATCGCACCGTCAGCAGCACGCTGATCCATCTGTGGACAGAAGCTCCCCTGTGGGAACTGTGGGATCTGGCAACATTTGCCAAGGGACCTGGCAGGGGTCGTGCCCACCTGTTCCTCAGGTGAGAGGCAGACATGCCTCTGGACCCCTTAGCTAGACTGATTAGGGAAACAGAGAGGACTCAAGCAAAGTCAGAAATGAGAGAGGAGATTTTCCAACTGATGCCACAGAAACAAGGCACCATAAGAGACCCCATGTATACACCAAATTGGATAACCTAGAAAAAAAGGATACATTCCTAGAAACACACAGTATACTGAGACTGCATCGTGAAGAAATAAACTGAACTGTTACTAATAAGGAGATCAAACCAGAAATCAAAAGCCTCACGACAGAGGAGCCCAGGATGAGACGACTTCACTGGTGACTTTTTACCAAACATTCATTTAGAGGAGAATTAACGCCAGTCCTTCTCAGATTCTTCCAAAAGTCAAATGAAAGGGAACACTCCCAAACTCATTTCATGAGGCCAGCATTACCCTGGCATCAAAGTTAGATAAAGCAATATAAGAGAACTACAGACCAACATCCCTGATGAATACAGATGTAAAAATCCTTAACAAAAATTAGCACACTAAATTCAAAAGTACATTAAAAATTCATATGCCATGGTCAACTGGAATTTGTCCCTGGGATGCAAAGATGGTTCAACATAAGCAAATCAATAAATGTAATTCACCATATTAATAGAATAAAAGTTAAAATAATATGATCATCTCAATGCTACTGCTGCTGCTGAGTCACTTCAGTCGTGTCCGACTCTGCGTGACCCCATAGATGGCAGCCCACCAGGCTCCGCCGTCCCTGGGATTCTCCAGGCAAGAACACTGGAGTGGGTTGCCGTTTCCTTCTCCAATGCATGAAAGTGAAGTCGCTCAGTCGTGTCAACTTTATGCGACCCCACAGACTGTAGCCTACCAGGCTCCTCCATCCATGGGATTTTCCAGGCAAGAGTACTGGAGTGGGGTGCCATTGCCTTCTCCAAAAAACCATAGCTTTGACTAGACGGACCTCTGTCAGCAAAGAAATGTTTCTGCTTTTTAATATGCTCTCTAGGTTAGTCATAGCTTTTCTTCTGCCCATCAGCACACTGAATTCTTTCACTGACTCTGCTAGGCTGGCAGTTATGCCCCCCATTTTCCAGGAGGGGAGACTGAGGCTCAGGGGAAAGCACCAAGTCTCTAGTGGTGAGGCGTGAGTTTAGACAAAGCTGGATCTAAGAGACTGCTATGACTGCTGCCCTGTGGACAGACGACGGCCCTGGGGGACGTGGCTGCCCCCCAACATGCTTACTTTGTTTCTCTGCAAGCTAGAGGGCAGGTTGAGAGCTGGATAAAGAAGTGCTACCTTTACCCAAGTATGTGAGTCTTGAGAAAGTCATGGTCTCTGAAATATGGGCATAATATGATCATCTCAATAGAAGCAGAAAAAACATTTGGAAAAATTCACCATTTTCATGATAAGAACTCGCAATAAGTTGGGTATGGTAGGGATGTACTTCAACATAACAAAGGTCACATACGACAAGCTCAGAGCTAACATCTTACCCAACGGTGAAGTGCTGAACTCTAAGTTTAGAACAAGACAAGGATGCCCATTCTCACAATTCCTCTTCAACACACTGGAAGTTGTTGATAGCCAGGGCGACTAGGCAAGAAAACAAAACAAAAGGCATCCAGACTAGAAGGGAAGAGATAAACTTGTCTCTGTGCACGATGTGATCTTACATGCGGAAAACCTTAGCTGCCATCAAAAACTTTTAGAAGTAATCAACAAATGCTGCAAAATTTCAGGATACAAAATCAGCACAGACAAATCAGCTACATTTCTATACATTAGCAATGAAATATCTGAACAAGAAATAAGGCAATCAGGAGCTTCCCTGACGGTGCCGTGGTTAAAGACTCTGCCTCGTGATGTAAGGGACGTGGGCTTGATCCCCGGCCATAACACTTAGAGGTGAATGATACTGAAAATGCTATGAGGCAAAACTCATGTTTGGACGGAAAGTCTTAGCTTTAGGAGTTGACCCTAGTGTTAGGAAAGAAGGAAAGCTCAGACTAACGGGCTGAGTGTCCGACTCAAGTTAGGAAGACTCGTTAACTTGAAAGAAGCACAAGGAGGATGAAGCGGAGGGGCAGACTCGATGGAGAAGCCGCCACGCGGGGCAGGACGCGGCCCAGGGCTCAGGCGGGCTCCCTGCAAAGCCAGCAGAGAAGCCGCCACGCGGGGCAGTCACTCTGGCCCAGACGCGACTCGGCTGACCCGAGAAGCCTGTGTTTTTAAACAACTTACTTGACTGAAGTACAGTTATCAACAATGTGTTAGCTTCTGCTGTACAGCAGTGACTCACTCACATATATACCTGAAGGAATCCTGCTCATCACGGTTTATCACCGGACACTGCATGCGGGTCCCCGTGCTGTGCAGCAGGACCTTGCCGTTCACCGTCTCACATGTAACAGCTTGCACCCACTCAGCCCGAACTGCACTCTTTCCCTCCCTGCTGGTAACCACAAGTCTGGGCTGCGTGGCTGTGAGTCTGTTTTGTGCCATATTTTACCTTCCACATGTAACTGCCACCATATGGTATTTCTCTTTCTCTGTCTGACTTACTTCACTCCGATGGTCATCTCTGGGTCCATTCGTGTTCCTGCAAAGGACGTTACTTCATCCTTTCTCGTGACTGAGTCGTATTCTGTTGTATATATGCACCACATCGCTTTCTCCTCTTTTTTGGCCACGCCATGAGGCTGGCAGGGTCTCGGTTCCCAAACCAGGGATGAACCCAGGCCGCAGCAGGGAAAGTGCTGAGCCCTAACCACTGGACCACAGGGACATCCCCATGTCTTCGCTATCCATTCTACAGCAGCTTGCTTTATGGCCTGTTGAACACACATCGTATGACTGCTTCAGCCATTAGAGAAGAGGATGCCTTTAAAAATCAGAATGGGGTTGTTACAGTTCAGGCATCCACAGAGGATCCAGGGGGCTGAGGGTTCAGACACGTTCCTGCATCCCTGAGAACTTGGATTTCGGGATGCTGCTATCAGACTCAGGGACACCACCAGCCATTCTCAAAACAGTATCTGCCAGCAGCTGCCGACTGCAACCTTAGGTCTCAAGCCTCCCCCTGTGACTATGCAGGCATTTCAGACCCCAACAAATCCTGCTTAACCAGCACCCTTCCTTCTTGCAGCTCCAACCCTAATTCTTAACAGACAAGTAATTTTGTGGGTTTTGCCTTTAAAGCCTCCACATTTTGTACCCTGGGGACACGATGCAGGTGCTTCTTGACTGCGTCTTTCAGGCTGCAGACCTCTGTTTGGCGCAAATAGCAGTCTTTGCATTTCTATTATGGATTGTTATTATTTCTGTTGACAAAACTAACAAAATAAAGGGTATAGAAAGGATGTACTCCTTCCTGCAAGACTAGCAAGAGAAGGCACAAATAAATCATCCAAGGAGTGGAAGGGGGTGCCTACAATAAAAGCATTGATTAAGAAAGGATGTCCCCTGCAACTTTAAAAACACAGGTAAAAACGGGTAACTTTCTAGAAATATGTGGTTTATCAAAAGCTGAGTCAATAAGAAATTCAAAACAGGTAAGTCCTATAATTATTAAAAATAGAGCAGCAATTAACTCTTTGCTCCAAGGAAATAGATGGCTTCCTAAGTAAGTCTGATCAGACTTTCAAGGACCAGACTATTCCATTCTTATGTAAGTTGTAACACAGCAAAGGAAGCGGGGGCATTTGCACAGGACAAAGATACTCCTGATAGCAACACATTCAGAAATATCAACAGAATGGAAAACCACCAGCCACTCATGAAAATACGCAGAGATGCAAAGCAGGCATCAGTCGATCAAATGTAACGGCGTAAAGAAAACACAGGACGCTGCCCGTTTAGGTATTTCTAAGTGGGGAAGGTTGACTTAATGTTAGAAAATAAATTCGGAGACACTGACATCTTAACAATCATTTCAAAAGCTGCAGGAGCATTGCACAATAGAGCGGGGCAGCAGGGGCCTCAGGCAGGAGTCGTCCTGCTGGGAAGGTGGGGGGAGCTCTCAGGATGGCGGAGAGTCACTGACCTGCTCACCCCTGCTCCAGCCCACACGGGCACGGCGAGCGGCGGGCCTGGCACCAAAGCTTTGGACAGCAACACAGCCTGCCCCCTTCTGCTGGTGACTTGATCAGCTGCAGGCAGACTTTTTTTACCCACTGAGCCACCTGGGAAGCTTCCCTGGTGGCTCAGACTGTGAAAATCTACCTACAATGCAGGAGACACAGGTTCAATCCCTGGGTCGGGAAGATCCCCTGGAGAAGGGAATGGCTACCCACTCCAGTATTCTTGCCTGGAGAATCCCGTGGAGAGAGAAGCCTGGTGTGCTGCAGTCCATTGGGCTGCAAAGAGTCGGACACGACTGAGCGACTAACACTTTGATCAGTTAAACAGAAAGTTATCAGAAATAATCAAATAATTTACCACAAGGGCTGATACAAGATTAAGCTGTTAAAGTGAACTGCGTTTCTGTAGACTTGACACGAAAAGCAGGAAGATGTGATTCCAAAGAAGACCATCCGTTTACACAGAGTCAGAAGCATCCCGTGCCTGAGAGCAACCTAGTAAAGGACACTCAGGAAAACACAGGAGAGGTTTTAAACTGAGACAGTAAATAAGAGCTAAATAAATGAAGAGGAATAGCGTGTTTCTAGAGGAGACCACATATGATAAGGGTGTGAGTTCTCCCCAGACTGAGGTACAGATTCAGAGCCATTCTAGTCGAAATGCCAACAGAGCTTTTCATGGAACTTGACACTGAATCCAAGCCTTCTGTGGAAGAAGACAGACTTCAGAACAGCCAGATGCTGCTGAAAGGAACAGGGAGTGAGCCCTTTCCCTGTGAGACACTGGGCTCCTTGTGGAGCTGGGATTGCTGGTAAATGCAGGGTGCAGACCCCCCTGGACTAGAGCAGAGGCCTGGGAAGTAGACCCACTTTTGTCTGGACTGGGGTGTGTGTGGCTTCACTGGAGTATGCCCAAGGCGAGCCAATAAACAGCTGGAAAGACCCTTTTCTACACAGAAAAGGATGAACTTGGATCCTTGCCTCACATTACATAAAAAAAATGCACCTCGGGTGGATTAAATGTGAACAACAAAACCTTTGAAACTCTTGGTAGAAAATGCCAAGGATCTGTTGGACCTTGAGATTGGGAAGGTTTCTTAAGGCAAAAAACAAAAGAAACCACCAACAGTGAGAGAAAACACTGTCACCTACAAACTGGCCCCTGCAGTCCACCTCTACAAGGGTTAAATCAGGCGCTGCTGCAGCTGCTGACCCTCAACACTCCTGAAAGGAGCTCGGGGTGGAGAGCAGGAATGAGGCCCTCTGCTCCGGGGAAGGTGGCGGGACAGGTCTTCCGACAGATGCTGTCAGGACCCAATTGTATGAGTCCAGTTTCTGCATCTCATTTCCAGAAAAGCACTGAAGCCCTTCCTGGTGGCATCTGCTCCCTGTGGCTGGCAGACCTTCTGCAAGCATACGTGCGTGGGCTTCCCTGCTGGCCCAGCGGTGAAGACTCTGCTTGCTGATGCAGGAGACTCAAATTCAGTCCCTGGTTCAAGAGCGCACAGGCGGTGGAGCAACGAACCCCGTGAGCCACGACTACGGGGCCTGTGCACTGGAGCCTGGGGGCTGCAACTGCTGAGCCCACCGGCCTAGAGCTCACGCTCCGCAGCAAGAGAAGACCCAGCAGTGAGGAGCCCGCAGACTGCCACGAGAGAGCAGCTCCTGCTACCACAACTAGTGAAAGGCCCGCACAGCCGATGCATACATAAATAAATAATAACATCTGAAAAATGAAAAAAAAAAGAACAGGAGCTTGACTGCACATAGGTGGCGCAGCGGTAAAGAATCTGCCTGCCGATGCAGGAAACCCACGAGCCATGGGTTCCATCCCTGGGTCGGGACGATCCCTTGGAGGAGGAAATGACTACCCGCTCCGGTACGCCTGCCTGGAGAATCCCATGGACAGAGGAGCCTGGGGGGCCCCGGTCCACGGGGTCACAGAGTTGGACACGACTGAACAATTGAGCGTCCACCCACGCCACTTCCCCTTCACCAAATCGCGCATATACTGGTCTCCCCGCCCTCCGGAGCAGCTTCTCAGATGTGTCTGAAATGCTGTCTCCTGGGCTGTTGTCTCATTTTGCCCTAAATAAAACTTAACTTGCAGCTCTCACACTGTGCATTTTTTTTAAAGTCAACACCACCAATGATTTGACTGTTTTATAAGTGACAGGGCTCCCCTGGTGGTACAGTGGCTAAGAATCCACCTGCCAACGCAGGGGACACAGGCTTGACCCCTGGGCTGGGGAGCCTCCATGTGCCGAAGAGCGACTAAGCCCGTGCACCGCCACTACTCAGCTCGAGCTGAGCCTGCGCTCCCCCAGCCCGCCAGCCGAGGTGACCAAGCCTGCGCTCCCCCAGGCCCGTCAGCCGCAGCGACTGCACTCCCCCGGGCCGCCAGCTGCAGCGATGGAGCCCGCACTCCCCAGCCTGTGAGCAGTGACGAGAGAAGGCACTGCAGCGAGAAGCTGCGCACCTAGAGGGAGCCCGCACAAAGCGATGAAGACTTGCGCAATAAATTAATCAATCTAGAAAAAAGTTTCTACACAGGAAGGACTGATGAACTTTTTTTGTCATCAGAGGATGCCTTCAGGCAGCTTTTCTCAAAGCATGGTTCCAGAGGCCACACGGCTTCCCAGCGGAAGGCTGCGGGGCTCCCTGGGCCGTGGGCTGGGCGCGGGCGTGGCAGACTGACCGCAGACGCCGCGGTGAGAGCCGGGCCTCCGCCGAGCTGGGCCGTCGGGAGGTTTACAAACACAGAAAACAATGCCACTGTCCTCACAGTTTTTGTGGGGGAGAACGCTGTCACTTTTCATGAACATACGTTATACGTGTTGACAGGGAACGGGTTTATGATTGTTATTAAATGAGCCAGCAGGCGGGCTTTTTCTGCGTGTCTCCATTTTATCTGTGACTCAGTGAGTCCTGGCAGGTGCGACTCACACAAAGCTCTTTGGACACTTGATTTCTAGGAGTATAAGGGTTCCAAGAACCAAAGAGTTTGAGAACTGCTGCCTCAAGGAAGTGAGACATCACATTCCACAGTGAACACGACATCTGCAATCCTGACAAAACGGAGGAAAATACGGGGAGAAAAGCGGAACAACTGGAGAGAGATGGCCTGCCAGGCCCCACCCCACCCACAGGACCATCGTCCAGGGCCACCCCAGGGAGGCAGGCCTGTGGAGATGCCGGTCTCGCCAAGCGGGGGGAGCGTGCCCCTGGGCCCTCCCGGCTCTGCAGTGACCGGGCTGGGAGCTCGTGCTGGACACTCCGAGGCCGCACAGAGCAGCACGGACCCCAGCAGTCCCGGCCCCCCCGCCCCCGCCCCACGAAGGATGTGATGCCCAGTGCAGAAAAGGGAGTTCCAGGGGCTGAGGGGCAGCGAGAGGCTCTTTTCAGGAAGCTGAACTGGCACAGGTGGGCCCTCCCCTCTGTAGGTCTCTGCCCAGGGGGTCCCTTGCTGGGGCAGGGCCTGGCAGCCTCGGTGACCTTGGCCCGAGTGTCCTTGGCATGGCTGCGGCTCACACTTGTTGGGGATTCTCTGGGCCACAAGCCTCCCACAAGCGGCCCTGTCAGTCCTTCAGAGGAGCTGTGACTCCCGCCAGCCACCACTGGTAATTTTAGGCGCTTTTAACATCTTAAATGCAGTCACTTCACACTCAGACAGCATGCCAGGCGCGCGGTGAGGAGCCGGCAGCCAGACGTGTGCTGTCGCCGGAGCCCAGCATCAGGGTGAGTGCCCCACGCAGCCCCTCGGGGGGACCCCAGCGCTCGCGGAGGGGGCCAGGTGCTGGCCTCCTTGCTGCCACTTACCTCAAAGGTGTTCCCCGTCACATCAAACTCTGGGGGCACGAAAGCTCCCTCAGGGTCATCTGGGGAGGGAAGAGAAGATGCCGTTCACACGGTGAGCCCCCAACACACATCAGGTGAGACAGGCCGCCAGGCTCTTCCCAGATGGGGGGCTACGTGCACCTGGGGCCCGGCCAGGACCACCCACCAGTGGGGCCCAGCCCCCGGCCTCCCCTCACGCAGGCCCAGGCAGGTTGCCGTGGAAACCCGGCTCCTGACCGCGGCGCCCGGGGCGGGGGCCGCATCCTTGCAGGCCCCTCTGCTCACATCGCCGCGCGGGCCTCACCGCTGAGCTGTTCCATGAAGCACACGTTCCCGCTGGTGTTGAAGGCCAGTGTGTCGGGCGTGATGCAGAGGGTCTGGAAGATGGCCGAGTGGGCGACGCTGCGCATTGCCAGGCTGCACTCCAGGCACACGGCCCAGGCCTCCTGCTCGTTCAGGCCGCTGTCCCGCAGGGAGAGGATGTCGGCCAGGGACACGTTCTCCTGCCGAGACAGCCTGGGCTGAGCCCTGGGCGCCTGCGAGGGGCACCCTCACATCTGGATCTGACTCAGCTGTGGTCCTGCACCCACTTGTGGGCACACAACACACCGACACGGTCGTGCGTGTGCACGCACACCCACCTGCTGTCCCCATGCACGCACACAGCTCTCATACGCCAGTTACCAGAGGCACAGGCACGCAGAACCCGCACATCCACACACTGAGCCCACGCGTCCACGCAAGGCACACCTGCACGAGCACGTTCACCACAGGCGCACACGTCAGACACCCTGTACCTCATCGCCCTTTTCCAGGCCACTGTTTGATGAGCTGGTCAGCCCTGGGTGTCTGTGTGCACACACCACCCACCTAAAGAAGGGACAGGACACCGAGGGAGCAAGACTGGGAGCTGAGCGGGGGGCATGCGCGCAGTGGGCAGGAAAGGGCCTGGACACCCAGCCTCAGAGTGGGAGTGGAGAATGGGGTGAGCGGGGTTGGAGAGTAGGGGTGAGCAGGGTTGGAGAGTAGGGGTGAGGGGTGAACAGTATTGGAGAGTAGGGGTGAAGGGGGTGAGTGGGGTTGGAGAGTAGGGAGTAGGTTGAACAGGGCTGGAGAGTAGGGGTGAGTAGGATGAGCAGGGTTGGACAGTAAGGGTGAGCAGCATGGTACAGAAGAGAGGTCCCCAGCTTCCTGTCCCTACCAAGCTTCTGCCGGCAGCCTCCACTGCCCCCACCCCCAGCATGCAGGGTGTTCTCAGGGGTAGCCGAGCTCAGGTCCTGAAAGGAGCCTCCGCCTGCAAACGTCTCCCCTTCCCTGCTCGGGTCCCCAGGGCCACGGCTGGGGAGGTGAAGAGCTTGAAGGAGGGAGAGCAGGCTGGGAGGCGGCGTGTGCGCGGTGCTGGGGGTGGAGGCGGATGCGGCCGGTCTGCTTGGGCGCCTTGGTTTCCCCCACAGTCCACGTCCTTCTCAGCTCAGGGAGGGCCTCGGTGCCACCCTCCTGGGCCTGCCCTGCTCTCTCTGTTGGGCATGGCGTTAGGATGGGTGAGGATAAGGCAGCCCCAGGGCTCGTGGCTCCTAGAGCCAGTGGGGGGTGCGCCCGCGCCAAGCTCTGGCAGTGTGCGGACCCCGTGGAGGGTGGACGGGCGTCTCAAAAGGAGAATCCTGAGCAAAGAGCGGAGCGCGCGGTCAGACCGGGGCAGCAGACAGTGACCCCGAACCCGGCGGCTGCGTCTGGTTCTCCCGTAAGAGGTCGCCCACATTCGCCTCACGCAGGGCCTGTCTGTCCCCCAGGACCCTGAGGACTCAGAGCCTGAGGCGCCCAGGGGCGCCGTGGGGCCTGGTTAGAGAGGTGCCGGGCACCGAGTGTGCACGGACGCATGCCCACACACCAAGAAGCCCGTGCACACGCACCCAGACACGCACAGACGAGCCCGAGGACCCCGTGGGCTTGGCTGTGAGGAGGACGCGTCTGAGCCGGTGCCGCTGCAGGGCCCTCACTGACTCTCCCCAGCTGTGGCCGTGCAGGCACCAGGCCCGCCTGCTTACACAGACAGGCCTGCTGCCAGGATAAGGCGCCCAGGGCAGGCCCATGGCTTCCGGCCCAGGGCCAGGCCTCTGCTGCCCTGCCCAGTGAACGATGCTCTGGTCGGGGGAGATCCTCAGGGAAGCCAGAGCCCTGCGCCCACAGAGGGGGCAGCCCCTGCGGGGTCTCGGCGATGCCCACAGGCCCCGAGTCAGTGCTTCCATTCAGCGGAGCCCACCCCGCCAGGCGGGATGGTCTCAGACCCCCCGAAACCCCACTACTGCAGCGGGAGGCGGGATTCAGCTGAAGCAGGTTCCAGCACACCCAGGGAAGGTCCTGCCACATGACGATGGGCCCTGGGCCCACAGGCACCTCCCCCTGGGACCTGCCCCTCTGGTCCTCCCTGCTCGGGCCCAGGAAGGAGGGACCCTTCCCTGCCTGGATCCGGGGCTCAGGGAGGCCAGGCAAGTGCCAGGCAGACTTGGCCAGTGGGCCCAGACAAGGCCCGAGGGGCGGGCCACATGCTGACTGTGCAGGGCCTTCAGGCCACCGGCCCCACCTGAACTCCCGCCCACTAGGCCGGAGCTGGGGCTCTTCCCCGAGGGGCAGCTCAGGACCCCAGGGACCCTGAGCCTTGTGCCAAGCAGGCCCTCGCCCACACCCGAGGCGACGGGGCTTGGAGGCTGGCAGGGGCTTCATGGTGGAGGCAGACGTTTGTGGGTGGTGGGGGCGGGGGGCAGTGACACGTTAGGAACAGACAAGCTGGTGAGGCTCCGGCAGACGCCTGTGTTCCCCCCGCCTCCGGGCCCCTGGGACCCACCAGGGCTGTGGCAGGCGGGGGCGCTTCCGTCCTGCCACTGCCCACGTGGCTGGACCCAGACGCCACGGCCAGTGGTCACTGGTTCCAAGTCCTGCGTATAGACCCAGCCTTCTGGGCAGCTCCAGAAGGTTCTCCAGAACCCAGCCGGGGCCCGTGCCCCACCCCTCAGCACTGCCCAGCAGGACGCTGCCCGGTGGGCCATGGGCTACATCTGCGGGTAGGCCTCCCAGGGCAGTTAGAGCGGGCCCCCTGGCAGTCGTATGGGCAGAGGCTGTGTCTGACCCGGCTGGGAGGAGAGCAGGGGAAGTGGGGGACGCAGCCTTCCTGGGCAGCCCCCTGCTGTCATGCTGGGTCCCACACGGGGGTCTCCTGCCGCCGGCTGGGCACAGCGAGGTGCTGGCCAGCAGGAGTGTCTGTCCCACTGGAGCGGGCCATGGGCCAGGCTGCCTGGGCCACGGGACCCCTCCACGGGCCATTCTGTGCGTTTCAAACGCTGCCTCTCTGCCTGCAGACTCCCTGGCCCAGCCCAGCTCCCGGCCCACAGACGCTGGGGAGACAGATATCCCGCTGGCCTTCAGGAGCAGTAAGAACACTCCCTCAGGGGAGCCTCGGGACCGGGAGACCCTGTCCCCCGAAGGCCCCTGAACACTAGGGCCGCCTGCAGCCTGGTGGCTGACGTCTGCCCCTCCCGGACGGCCCTGCCTCTCTGCTCTGGCTTTTGCGGGCGCCGGAGTGAGGATGCTGCTTGCTGGTGGCCAGGGGCCGGGGGGCCAGGACCTTGCTGGGCGGTGCCGGCCTTGAGTTCTCATGCCCATCTTTCGCCCATGTGTCCCCAAGGCAGGTGCCCAGGGTGAAGCTGCTGGGACAGGGGGAGGGGCACCCACACCCCACTACCGGACCCCTAACTCTTTTCCAAGGAGGCCGGTCTGCTCCACGCCCCCCACCCTGCAGGGAGGGCGGCCTGGTTCGCGCCATCCTGGCGCCGGCGGGAAGGTAGTCACGGCCCTGTATCTCGTGTTCCCTGAGTGTAATGAAGTCGAACGTTTTCTCACATGTTCACCAGCAATTTGAATTTTGTCCCCGGTCACAGTGAGGGAGGGACCGTCCAGAGGCTCCTGCTGGAGTCTCCAGCTCACGGGACTCAGCTGATACAGTGAGCTGTGTAAGCTACGAACACCCGCGTCTCCTGCGCTGGGNGGGCCGCCTGCAGCCTGGTGGCTTACGTCTGCCCCTCCCGGACGGCCCTGCCTCTCTGCTCTGGCTTTTGCGGGCGCCGGAGTGAGGATGCTGCTTGCTGGTGGCCAGGGGCCGGGGGGCCAGGACCTTGCTGGGCGGTGCCGGCCTTGAGTTCTCATGCCCATCTTTCACCCATGTGTCCCCAAGGCAGGTGCCCAGGGTGAAGCTGCTGGGACAGGGGGAGGGGCACCCACACCCCACTACCGGACCCCTAACTCTTTTCCAAGGAGGCCGGTCTGCTCCACGCCCCCCACCCTGCAGGGAGGGCGGCCTGGTTCGCGCCATCCTGGCGCCGGCGGGAAGGTAGTCACGGCCCTGTATCTCGTGTTCCCTGAGTGTAATGAAGTCGAACGTTTTCTCACATGTTCACCAGCAATTTGAATTTTGTCCCCGGTCACAGTGAGGGAGGGACCGTCCAGAGGCTCCTGCTGGAGTCTCCAGCTCACGGGACTCAGCTGATACAGTGAGCTGTGTAAGCTACGAACACCCGCGTCTCCTGCGCTGGGTATGGTCCCCGCCGGAAGCTGCCCGCGTCCCCGCCCGTGGTTCCCCTGGGGGCTCCCGCAGCCCAGCCCTCCATCCTCTCACACAGGACAGCCTTGGGGAATCAACGTGATGGCAAAGTGCTGTCGCGGGCAGGCCCACGTCCCTGGCGGGGACTTAAAGCCTTTAATACTGACCACGCCCACTGTGTGCAAGCACCAGAATCTGGAGCAGGGACAGGACCTCGGCTGGCGCCCCACGGACAGGCCTCCGGGTTCAGAACACACCCGGGGCAGTGCCTCGCATCAGGAGAGGCTGCAGCAAGAGGGGCCGGTTGTCCGGACTTCCTTGCTGGACAGACCACCACCGCAGCCTCCCACGACACCTGGAGGTCACGGTCACGGACGGTGGGGGTCCCAGCCCTACACACTGGGCTCGGCGGGGGCTACTCCATCCCCAGGGCGCTGCGACGGCTACCAGAGAGCCTCAGGGCTCCGCAGATGGACAGACTGCAGGCTCAGGGTAGAGGCTTTGGGTCCAAACCCTGCTCTGCCTGCCCTGTTTACTGGGCACCCATCACAGCTCGGTGTCTTGGGCACAGAGGAGGCCCTGGGGGCGTGGGTCAGTCGGTGCAGAGAGGCCGTGTGGAGAACCACGTCTGCGTCTGCCTCGGAGGGTGGTTTGGGGGACGTGAGGCTTCCAGCAGACGCTTCAGGAACCTGCTCTCCGGCAGCATCTGCAGGCTGTGTGCCGGGAGCGCCCTTCACTCCGCCATAAAGCCGTGGAGATACTCACAGAGTTATTTATTCCCTTGTGATTCCCTCTGCTGCCCTCTCTCTCACCAAATCCAGGCCATGGTGGGTGGGGATGGGGTGGGGAGGCAGCACCCCCCACCCTCCCTCGGGCACTGCCCCCTCCGCAGACTCTGAAGGACTGTTTCTAGGGCATGAGCTCCTCTGTCCTTAGAGCCAGCTCGGCTGAGGATGTGGGCAGGGGCCAGCTGGGGGCAAGGGCCCCAGGGCCTGCAGCGACGGTTTCTGTGACCCTCCAGTTCAGGAGGGCAGGTGGGTCTGTCTTGTAGACCCCACAGACGGGCGTGTGCTGGGACGGGGGCTCTGCAAAGACCCCAAAGCCCGGGGAGCAGCTGAGCCGTCCAGCGGCCACCTCTGCTGTGGCCGGGACTGGCCTGTTCAAGAGCCATGGGGTCTCCATGCGACCCCGACCTACAGAGCTACCTGACGAACCCAGGCCCAGGGGCAGCTTCTCCGACGGGGTTGCAAGCGAACTGGCTCTCGAGGTGCTTGGCCGGGTTAGCGGCCAGAAGCCCCACGGGACAGAGCCTCCCGCCCTGGCGACCCCAGACGGGGGCTCAGGACTCGGGCTCCTGACTGAAGGCCCCGAGTCCGTCGTCAGTCCCAGGGCCCCCAGCCCCCGCACCACCGGCTCCTGGAACAGGCCTCACTGGGCTCTCTGCCCTGAGGCCCCGCTGGCCAACTGGGACCGCGCCGAGGGGGACCCCCGGGCGGGGCCTGGGGCCGAGGTGCCCACGCTCAGCCCCGCAGCCTCTGTAAGCCCGGGCCCCCCTGCAGGGCGCCGACATCCGCCCCGCCGGCCCACGGCGCGGTCCTGGGGGGCGGGGGCGGGGAGGAGCGGCAGGGGCCCTGCGGCCGGCACCTGGCGCGCGGGGCCGGGGCCTGGGGGTCTCTCTGCGGACCCCTCGGTGGGGGCGGGGGCTCACCTCGTCTTCCGGCAGAGGGGGGAGCGGCTCGAAGTCGTAGAAGTCCAGGTCCTGGCCGTCCTCCTCGTAGAGAGCCGCCGCGGCCCGGGCCATGGTCTGCGTCCTTGGGCGCCGCCGGGGCCGCCGCGTCCTCGCCGCCCGAGGTCCAAGCGGCCGGCGCCCCTCCCAGCCTGGCCTCGCCGCCCGCGGACCCGGCTCCCCGGCCGCCGGCTCTGCTCCGGGCCGGCTCCGCGCTCCGGGCCGGCTCCGCTCGGGGGCTGGTTGTGCGCGCTCCGGGCCAGCTCCGCGCTCCGGGCCGGCTCTGCTCGGGGCTGGCTCTGCTCGGGGCCGGTTCTGCTCGGGGCCGGCTCCGCGCTCCGGGCCGGCTCTGCTCGGGGGCTGGTTGTGCGCGCTCCAGGCCGGCTCTGCTCGGGGCCGGCTCTGCTCGGGGCTGGCTCCGCGCTCCGGGCCGGCTCTGCTCGGGGCCGGCTCTGCTCGGGGCCGGTTCTGCTCGGGGCCGGCTCTGCTCCGGGCCGGCTACGCGCGCCGGGCCGCCATGGCAACGCGCCCGCGCCCCCCGCGCCCCGCCCGCGCGCTGCCGCAGTGCCTCCCGAGCGGGGCGGGGGTGGGGACGCCTGGGCGCCGCGCTCACTCTGGCGGGCGGCGGGGGGCGCCGGAGCCTCCAGGGGCCTTCGGGGATGCTGGCCTTCGGGGATGCTGGCCTTCGGGGA
>SJXP01000186.1:1538931-1551392 GCA_006408505.1 Damaliscus lunatus
GCCCAGCATGCCGACGGGTCCATGGAGAGAAGCCCTGGGTTTCGATGGAGAGGCTCCTTCAGCACGTGGTGAGGTGACGTTGCAAGCGCGCAAGGGGCCTCTGCTCAAGTCTGCAACCCACAGCAGGCCCAGGGCCCAGAGCCCCTCAGAGGACCCCAGCCACCCAGGGACAGCTCACCAGGAGACCCCGCTGCCGGCCTCACCTTGGGCAGGTCGGCGACCCCTCCTCTCCTTTCCCCGGCACTGCCCATGGGTCCAGATGGGTCCCCCAGCTCGCCCAGGAGGAGACCCAACCCAAGGGGGTCTGGAGCGCTGGGCGGGCTTGGCCCGCCTTCCCCCAAGGGGGACAGTACCCCCAGCCCCCTGGGAGGGGCTGCCGCCTGGGCCAGACTGTGCCCTCGCCCTGGGGTCCTGCAGGCGCGCCCTCACGGCCTCTCCGCCGCCCCTGGTCGGGCCCCTGCAGCCCGCCGCCTCCCCCTCTGCGGGGAGCCTCGCCCTGCTCGGCCGTTCGGCTCCGCGCCCAGCACCTGCGGACGGCGGGCGGCAGAGGGCGCGGGAGGCCCGGGGCGCTGTCCTCGCGGCGGCCGGCCCGGGCCCCGCCTGCTCCGCCTCAGCTGCCGCCCCCAGCGGACCCCCGCCCGGCCGCCCCAGGGAGGTCGAGAGCCCAGGGCCGGGGCGGCCGCCGCGAGGAGCGGGCGCGGAAGCCCGGGTCAACCCGGGGGGCTCCGGGAGGGCCCGCCCCACGCGCCTGGGTCAGCCCGCGGGCTGGTTTCGGATTCCAGCGCCCGGACCGTGTGTGACACGTTTGCCGGCTGCTAACGGTCAGACTGACCGTCGCGTCCGCCTCTTTGCGACCCCACCGACTGCAGCCCGCCAGGCTCCTCTGTCCATGGGATTCTCGAGGCAAGAACGCTGGGGTGGGTTGCATGCTCTCCTCCAGGGGATCTTCCTGACCAGGGGTCAGACCCAGGTCTCTCACTTCTCCTGTGCTGGTAAGGGGGTTCTTAACCACCAGCGCCACCTGGGAAGCCCCGACGATAAATTCATGGAGTTTTAATTTGTTCCAATAGGAGCAGGAAACTAACCTGGTCCCCAAGCTCACACTACCCAGAAAGTCATGTCCCAGCAGAAAGCACAGAATCATAAGTGGAATCACAGAGCGGAACCTGCGAGGCATGTCACCGAGAAGGGTGGGTGTGTAGGGGGTGCAGTGTTGGCGCCCAGGCTCCTGCTTCTGGCTGGGGGAGTCGGACGGACACCCGTGACAGGTGCTGCGGGGACCAGCCTACCTAGTCCTACAGCAGCGGAGGGACGGACGGACGGACGGCCCAGAGGGGGGCGGGAGGAAGCTGGGTGCTCAGCGGGGAGCACAGATGGGACCCCAGAGCCCCTGCTCCCGGGAAAGATGAGGAAAACCTGGGGGGATGGTGGGGTCACAGACCCTCCCCCCACCAGCAGCAGCGTGACTACAGTGCCTGGCCACTTCTCCGCATCATGCAGCCAGATGGTGACACAGTTTCAGACACGGGTCTGGAAAGCACGCTGGGCAGTGAAATAAACCTGATAAAAATATAAAATGAGCGAGTCCATGTGTATACGGCCCAAAATCAGTGCAGACAAATTTGGGTGGTAAAACTATAAAAAAAGGCGATAAAAGTCATGAGTCAGGACGGGGGTGGGGCATGGCCGAGTTTCCTGCAGAGGAGGCTTCTGTTTCTTCCTTTGAAGGGCACAGGACTGTTTCATAAACCTGCATTGATGTTTTAGGCTTTTGGGGGGCTATAAATGTTCTATTTCTCAAAAAAAAAGTTTTTTTTAAAAAAGAGGAAGGACCAGCCCTCCCCCCTGCCGAGCCTCGGGTAGAGGGTGAATGTTCCGGCAGCTCTGACCCCAGCTGACCCTGCTGCCTGCCCACCGGCCCAGGCACCTGCCCATCCTCTGTTCTGTCATCCGGGCCTGGGAGCTGCTCTGCACGCTCCCCTGGCTGCTGACTGGAGCCCACGTGCCGTCAGGGTCCGCCACTCCCAGGACAGGGCGCCCTGGTCAGTGGGCGCAAGGCCCAGGTGGCGGGTGTTGTCCCTGCCGAGGCCCCTGGACCCTGTGTGGGCACGCGTGGTGCCCGCCGGGGAGGCCCTGTGGGGGTCGGTCAGCTCCACGAGCCCCAGCTGCCCTGGAGGCCTCACAGAGGGGCTCCAGCAACTGTTGGGCAGACAGTGACCTCAGGGTGCTGGGGTTTTCTGACTCTGACCCACGGGCCCTGTCTGCTCCAGCTTCAGTGTTCAAGGGGGGCATCTGTTTACCGACCTCGCGTCCTGAGTTTAGGGCCTCTGGGAAACTTGACTTTGAAATCCCAGCAACCGCCCCCGGTGCCTATCTTGTGCCAGCTGAGCTGGGCAGGCCCTCTTTCCAGGTCACGGAGCTCATGCTTCCCTGACTGTCTGAGGGGCCACAGGAGAGGACAGAGGACTGCAGAGGCCAGATTCTCCCGCCACGGCTCAGCAACCAGAAGGGACCAGCAGGGGAAGATGCCCACAGCAAGAACCCGGGAGGAGAAGCTGCATCAGGCTGTAAGGAAGGCCCCGAGGGCCTGCTGGCCGCTGGCCGCTGTCCAGGCCAGGCAGGCCTGCCCCCAGGATGGCCTGAGGAGCTGCCATCAGCTGGCAGACACCGGCTGGTCCATGCCCTTGTGGAGCCTGGGTCTCTGTGGATGAGATCCGCTGATGTGAACGGAGGGATCGCTGCTCCTGGGCCCCCCGTATCCTCGAGGAAGGGGGGCTGCACTTGGAGGAGGGGTGGGCTGGAGACCTGGAGCAGCCCAGGGCAGCCGGCAGCAGCTGGAGGCCAGATGAGGATGAGCTTATGAACCTGCCCGGGCGCAGGCCTTCAGCCCCGGAGTCTGTCGGAGGGGCACTCCCCCTCCGGGCCCAGTTGGTGCTCTACTGTCGGTCAGGACTTCAAAACCCGAGAGATTAGCTCAGTGATTTCAGCTCGGGTGGAAGAGCCATCCATGCCCACTGCCCGAGCGTGCAGCTTTGGGAGCCACTGATGTGCCTCTGAGATGTAGACCCTCATGTCCAGCTCGCGCCGGCTGGCGGTGGGCAGAGGAGGGTGAGGCCTCAGGAACTTGACGCCTGGACAAGAGCTGGTGGACGAAGGCCTGGGCCGTGTGGGGCGCAGAGGATGCCTGCCTGAGCCGTGACCAGCCGTGACGGTGCTCCAGGACAGGCCGTGACAGTGCTCCAGGACAGGCTCCTGTTCAGAACGTGGTGCTGATTTAGTTGCTCAGTTGTGTCTGACGGACTCTTGGGAGCGTAGCCCGCGGGCTCCTCTGTCCGTGGGACTTCCCAGGCGAGAACACTGGAGTGTGAACACTGGGGTGTGAACACTGGGGTGTGAACACCGGAGTGGTCTCCTGCGGAGACCAGGAGGCGTGGAAACCAGCAGCACGATGTGTCTTGATTCTCGGGGGCAGGTCCCAGCACGCGAGGCCGTCCGCCCGCGTTTAGCTGGCAAAAGCCCCCGTGTTCCTGGGCCGGGCCTGTGAGCCGGGCCGGGGTCCCAGATGCGGCCTCACAGGGTCCTGCTCGGCCCTGAGCCCCGAGCCCTCCGCTCCCAAGGCTGCACGTGGGGCCGTGTGGCTCCACCCAGCCCAGTGCTGGGTCAAGCACGTCCCAGGCCCCCAGCCGGCTTCAGCCTCTGCCCTGAGAGGGGGTCCCAGGCAGAGGGAGCCCCGGGGACCCTTCCTCCTCCAGGCAGGGCTGTCCAGAGTCGGGGCCGACTGCCTGTGGACCATGGACGAACCAGGCTGTGGGCACCCAGTGGGCTTTTCAGGCCTTGAGACAGGAAGCTACTCGGGGCCGCTCCGTCGGGAAGGGAGGGCGGGCTGCAGAACCAGGACTTGGCCCACGCAGATGAATCAGCCCAGACGCCGGCAGTCACAGCCAGAGCTGTTTGATGCTGAGGTTTCAGTGGAGTCCCTGGGCCCGAGTTCCCCTGCTGAACTCTCTCCCCGCCGAGATGGCGGTCTCGGGAGGGGGTCTTGGTTGTAGGGTGGAGCCGTCGGGAAGTGCTTTTCCAGAGACGGCGGAGAGCCTCCTCGCCCCTGGCACTGTGTGAGGACACAGCGGGAGATGGGCCTCGAGGCCCGGGAGGCTGGTCCCAGCTCCGTGTGCTGCTGGTTCCCGCTGCTCGGTTGCTGTCAGATCAAGTTTCCAAAGTCCCCTGCGCGATGCCCTCGAGTGCGCCCCTGCCCCGCCAGGCCCCCTGCACACAGGCCAAGCCCTGGGCCGTGCCTGTGTCCCCACACGGCCCCCTCGTGAGCACGTCCGCGTTTCCTCCCGGGCTGTGCCGACCACTCACCCGGCGTCTGCACTCCTGGGACCCCTCCCCTCCTTGCGAGCCTGCACAGACTGTCCCAGACTCAGCCTGAGGGTCTCCTCCCCCTGCAGCCCCTGGAGGTCCTCCTGCAGAGCCAGCCACCACCTCCGCGCTAAGCACTGGGATGGGGCCGGGGGAGGGGGACCCTGAGGGTCTCGTGATTACAGCTGAGCCTTGGGTCCACAGCCACACAGCCATCATCTCTGTGCTGGGCACTGGGATTGGGGGTCCCGGGGTCCCGAGATGACGGCTCAGCCTCTGGGCCTCACGTCAGAACAGAGTCAGTCAGCCTGCTTTCTACCAACAGCAGTTCAGATCAGCATGGACGCTGCACACACCAGGCCCAATTAAACAGTATTTACTGACTTGCCGTCATCTCCCGATCATGGTTTCCACGTTTAATGAAAAGGAGCTGTGAGCCCAGGTCTGAGGACACAGGGGCAGGGCAGCCCCCCAGGTCCCGCGGGAGGGCACAGCCCTTGGATGAGCTGCGGAGGCTGCTGACAGTGTCTCCCAGGCGGGAGAGCAGGGAACGCCTCCCACAGGAGCAGAGGGAAGGCCTGACCCACAAGGCTGAGGGGTGGCACCCCTTCATCCCAGGTAGTGATGCCCCAAAATAAAGCCCTGGGCTGGGACTGACAGGCCAGGAACCCAACTCAGACTCAGGTCACAGCAGTCAGGGACCCACAAAGGCCTTAACTCTGCCTGGTGACCCCTGGGAGGCCCGGGGCCCGAATTGAGATGCTTCCTGGAGGCCCCTGGGGCCATGCCCACCCACCCTGCTGCCCCGTCCCCCACAGAGAAAGCAGATGTTGACTCGGTCCCGCGCCCACAGCAGAGCCGGCAGGGCCACCTGCCCCGGCCCGGACCCTCGCTGAGCCCCAGCCTTGCCCTCGGAGCTTTCTAAACACAGGAGGGGTGAATTGGCTCATTCCCACCCCTGGGATCAGGGTCTCACCCTCAGCCACGTGGCCCTCCACTCATGCAGAGCTTCCCTATCTCTAAGGTTCTCAGCGTGGCTCTAAAGCAGACATCCCCTCCCTCCACCGCCTCCTGCTGAAAGCCTGATGATCTGGGGGAAACAGCAGGACCATAAATAATAAGCGGGTGGAAGGAAAGACCTCACAATGAGTGAAGTAAGCCCATAGCACGCAAACCTCTGGGTCAGCAACAGCAGTGCCCAGGGGGAATGTCACGCCATAGGTTCTACAGTCAGAACAGACAGATCTCAAATTGTGAATCTGACTTGATACTGTAAAGAACCGGGAAAAAAGAAGAACGAACTGAATTCAAATCAGCAGAAGGAAGGGACTAATAGAGACTACAGCAGAGATAAATGCAACGAGGCGATCACTAGTTAGCTGCTGATGCATGCACTGGGACAGCCCTGAAATCCCTTTGTGCCCACGTGTCCTTATTTTGTAAAACAGAAAGTCATATTCTCTCTGAAGTGTGTACAAGCACTTTGTAAACTATGAGATCTTATTAAACTTACTTTATGTCAGACACATTTTCTGTTGTAAACAAAGTACCAACAGCTGCAAAGCCCACACCAGCACTTGGGCAGAGAGCTTGACAGAGTATGTGCTCAATAAGCCCCCGATTTCAAAAAAGAAAAAAAACAAACAAACCAGAAAGTCAATGAAATCAAAGTTAGTCCTTTAAAAAGCTTAACAGAATTGGCCAACTGTTGGCCAGACTAAGAGAAAAAGAGAAAGGGCTAACGCAGTCCTGCAAGTCCTTGCCAGGGCAATGAGGCAAGAAGAGAAAGGAGATGTCCAGGATGAACATGAAGCAATGAAACTCTCGACGTGGAGAGGAAACCATGTGTGTGTGTGTGGTCCCAAAGGGCCCCCTGAGAGTCCCTGGGGCTAACAAGCAACGTGAGCCGCCTCCAGGACACACACCAGCAAACAAGGTCAGCTGTGTTTCTGTACACAAGCGGGCTTCCCTGGGGGCTCAGATGGTAAAACAATCTGTCTGCAGTGCAGGAGACCCAGGTTCAATCCCTGGCCAGGAAGGTCCCCTGGAGGAGGGCATGGCAGCCCACTCCAGTCTTCTTGCCTGGAGAATCCCATGGACAGAGGAATCTGGTGGGCTACAGTCCACGGGGTCACACAGAGTCAGACACAACTGAGCCACTAACACACGTACGTAAGCAATGAACAGCCTGAATACAAGATTAAAGAAACAATCCCATTTACAACAGCGTAAAAATACTAAGGAAATCATTTAACCACTAAGCACAAGATGTGTGCGCTGAAAACTGTAAACATTCCCAGGAGGAATGAAAGACCTTCACGAATGGGCAACATCCTGTGCTTATGGATTGAAGACAGTAACGTTAAAATCCGCTGGATCACAGAAAAAGCTAAAGAACTCCAGAAAAACCTCTACTTCTGCTTTATTGATTATGCCAAAGCCTTTGACTATGTAGATCACAACAAACTGTGGAAAATTCTTCAAGAGATGGGAATACCAGACCACCTGACCTGCCTCCTGAGAAATCTGTATGGAGGTCAGGAAGCAACAGTTAGAACCGGATATGGAACAACAGACGGGTTTCAAATAGGGAAACGACTATCTCAAGGCTGTGTATTGTCACCTGCTTATTTAACTTATATGCAGAGTACATCATGTGAAATGTTGGGTTGGATGAAGCACAATCTGGAATTAAGATTGCCGGGAAAAATATCAATAACCTCAGATACATAGATGATACCACCCTAAGGGCAGAAAGTGAAGAAGAACTAAAGAGCTGCTTGATGAAAGTGAAAGAGGAGAGTGAAAAAATCTGACTTAAAACTCAACAGTCAAAAAACTAAGATCATGGCATCTGGTCCCATCACTTCATGACAAATAGATGGGGAAACAATAGAAACAGTGACAGACTTTATTTTTCTGGGCTCCAAAATCACTGCAGATGGTGACTGCAGCCATGAAATTCAAAGATGTTTGCTCCTTGGAAGAAAAGCTATGACCAACCTACACAGCACATTCAAAAGCAGAAACAGTACTTTGCCAACAAAGGTCCATCTAGTCAAGGCTATGGTTTTTTCAGTGGTCATGTGTGGATGTGAGAGTTGGACTATAAAGAAAGCTGAGTGCCAAAGAATTGATGCTTTTGAACTGTGGTGTTGAAGAAGACTCTTGAGAGTCCCTTGGACTGCAAGGAGATCCAACCAGTCCATCTGAAAAGAAATCAGTCCTGAATATTCACTGACAGGACTGAGGCTGGGGCTGAAGCTCCGATCCTTTGTCCACCTGATGCGAAGAGCTGACTCACTGGAAAAGCCCCTGATGCTGGGAAAGACTGAAGGCGGGAGGAGAAGGGGACGACAGAGGATGGGATGGCTGGATGGCATCACCGACTCGATGGACATGAGTCTGAGTAAACTGAAATCCCTTTGTGCCCACGTGTCCTTATTTTGTAAAACAGAAAGTCATATTCTCTCTGAAGTGTGTACAAGCACTTTGTAAACTATGAGATCTTATTAAACTTACTTTATGTCAGACACATTTTCTGTTGTAAACAAAGTACCAACAGCTGCAAAGCCCACACCAGCACTTGGGCAGAGAGCTTGACAGAGTATGTGCTCAATAAGCCCCCGATTTCAAAAAAGAAAAAAAACAAACAAACCAGAAAGTCAATGAAATCAAAGTTAGTCCTTTAAAAAGCTTAACAGAATTGGCCAACTGTTGGCCAGACTAAGAGAAAAAGAGAAAGGGCTAACGCAGTCCTGCAAGTCCTTGCCAGGGCAATGAGGCAAGAAGAGAAAGGAGATGTCCAGGATGAACATGAAGCAATGAAACTCTCGACGTGGAGAGGAAACCATGTGTGTGTGTGTGGTCCCAAAGGGCCCCCTGAGAGTCCCTGGGGCTAACAAGCAACGTGAGCCGCCTCCAGGACACACACCAGCAAACAAGGTCAGCTGTGTTTCTGTACACAAGCGGGCTTCCCTGGGGGCTCAGATGGTAAAACAATCTGTCTGCAGTGCAGGAGACCCAGGTTCAATCCCTGGCCAGGAAGGTCCCCTGGAGGAGGGCATGGCAGCCCACTCCAGTCTTCTTGCCTGGAGAATCCCATGGACAGAGGAATCTGGTGGGCTACAGTCCACGGGGTCACACAGAGTCAGACACAACTGAGCCACTAACACACGTACGTAAGCAATGAACAGCCTGAATACAAGATTAAAGAAACAATCCCATTTACAACAGCGTAAAAATACTAAGGAAATCATTTAACCACTAAGCACAAGATGTGTGCGCTGAAAACTGTAAACATTCCCAGGAGGAATGAAAGACCTTCACGAATGGGCAACATCCTGTGCTTATGGATTGAAGACAGTAACGTTAAAATCCGCTGGATCACAGAAAAAGCTAAAGAACTCCAGAAAAACCTCTACTTCTGCTTTATTGATTATGCCAAAGCCTTTGACTATGTAGATCACAACAAACTGTGGAAAATTCTTCAAGAGATGGGAATACCAGACCACCTGACCTGCCTCCTGAGAAATCTGTATGGAGGTCAGGAAGCAACAGTTAGAACCGGATATGGAACAACAGACGGGTTTCAAATAGGGAAACGACTATCTCAAGGCTGTGTATTGTCACCTGCTTATTTAACTTATATGCAGAGTACATCATGTGAAATGTTGGGTTGGATGAAGCACAATCTGGAATTAAGATTGCCGGGAAAAATATCAATAACCTCAGATACATAGATGATACCACCCTAAGGGCAGAAAGTGAAGAAGAACTAAAGAGCTGCTTGATGAAAGTGAAAGAGGAGAGTGAAAAAATCTGACTTAAAACTCAACAGTCAAAAAACTAAGATCATGGCATCTGGTCCCATCACTTCATGACAAATAGATGGGGAAACAATAGAAACAGTGACAGACTTTATTTTTCTGGGCTCCAAAATCACTGCAGATGGTGACTGCAGCCATGAAATTCAAAGATGTTTGCTCCTTGGAAGAAAAGCTATGACCAACCTACACAGCACATTCAAAAGCAGAAACAGTACTTTGCCAACAAAGGTCCATCTAGTCAAGGCTATGGTTTTTTCAGTGGTCATGTGTGGATGTGAGAGTTGGACTATAAAGAAAGCTGAGTGCCAAAGAATTGATGCTTTTGAACTGTGGTGTTGAAGAAGACTCTTGAGAGTCCCTTGGACTGCAAGGAGATCCAACCAGTCCATCTGAAAAGAAATCAGTCCTGAATATTCACTGACAGGACTGAGGCTGGGGCTGAAGCTCCGATCCTTTGTCCACCTGATGCGAAGAGCTGACTCACTGGAAAAGCCCCTGATGCTGGGAAAGACTGAAGGCGGGAGGAGAAGGGGACGACAGAGGATGGGATGGCTGGATGGCATCACCGACTCGATGGACATGAGTCTGAGTAAACTCCGGGAGCTGGTGATGGACGGGGAGGCCTGGCGTGCTGCAGTCCATGGGGTCACAAAGAGTCGGACACGACTGAGCGACTGAACTGAAGTGAATAATGTTAAAATGCTAACACTTCTTAACGTGCTCGCCAGATTCAGTGCAATCTCTACCCAAAGTCCAATGGCCGTTCGTGCAGAAATGGAGAAAATTATTTTAATGTTAGTGTGAACCAGTGAAGTTGCTCAGTCGTGTCTGACTCTTTGCGATCCAATGGACTGTAGCCCCCCAGGCTCCTCTGTCCATGGAATTTTCCAGGCCAGAATACTGGAGTGGGTGGCCATTTCCTTCTCCAGGGGGTCTCCCCAACCTAGGAATCGAGCCCAGGTCTCCTACACTGCAGGCAGACGCTTTACCGCCTGAGCCACCAGGAAAGCGTGATGTTAGTGTGGGATTTCACAGATGTTTTTAGTCCTCATCAGAAAGCCGCGGAACTGAGTTGGGAGAACTTGGGGCTCTGCCCAGCGCGGGGCCTTCCCCAGGGCCCAGCAGGCTGTGGTGTGCTCTGCCCGCAAGGGGCCCCGCAGCACGCTCCTCCCAGGAGGCCCCGGGAGCTAAATCCTTGCTGCGGTTGGTGAAGCACAGTTGACTTTCCCGTCCTGGGGCTCAGGATGCAGTGAGGCGAGGGCCCCGGCGGCCCAGCGGGGAAAGCCCCCTGACAAGGATGCTTCCGGGTGGAGGAGAGCAGGACGGAGGCTCCAGGGCAGAGTTCAAGCCCCAGCAGCCCTGGAGGGAACGTCTCCAGCCCCTGACAGTTCCTCCTGGTCTCTGGGGTCCCCGTCGTCAGCCTCTGTCCTCTGGAGAAGGTCCAGGCCCATGGCACCTGCTGCCAGCCCCAGGCCAGGCTGGGCCAGAGAGTGCGGCTGGGAAGGGGAGCAGGTAAGTCTGAAGCAGATGCCCCCCCGACAGCCACACCCGTGGGGGTGTGTGCCGATGACCGAGGGACCCTCAGGGCCACCGCACTGGGTGGGCGGCCTTCAGCACCAGGCTTCTCGTCCCAGGGGCAGCAGACGCAGGCGGGTGGGCGGCAGCGGTCCCCAGGAGGCACTGGGGGGAGTGAGCTGCGGGTGTGACCGTGCCGCTGGGCTGGGCCCCTGCCCCCATGACACAGAGCCGCAGGGCCAGCCGGGTTCCGCACATTCGAAGCCACCGCGTAAAACCACAGCTTGCTCCACCCCATTCTTCAAACCACCAGGCAGCTCTGCAATCAGTTTCAGCTCCGGAAACGGAAACACATTTTGAGAGTGATTTTTAAACCCGGGGGCCTCCCTGGCAGGAGATAAGATGAAGAAATCTCGCCTCCCTGGCCCAAGCTGCAGCAGAAGCCAGCAGCCCTGGTTGCCACGTGGCAACGTGTCTGCTCCACGTGAAAACCAGACAGTGTCGGGAACGGGGGTGGGGGCTGCAAGTCACAATACTCACTTAAACAACAGCGTTTTTATCTGCCTCACCGGACGCCTCTGCGGGGCGGGCGCTCACGAGGACAGGCCAGTGGCCCCTCAGGTGTGGAGCCCGCTCCGGGGGGCCTGGGCCCCACGTACCCCCCACCCCCGCCCTGCACAGGCCAGGACCCCAGGAGCCGCTGCCCCTCACGGGACCACTTGGGCGCGGCCATGCCCGGGATCCCAGGCCAGGGCCCCAGACACCCAGCACCGTCCCACTCAGGAGCTCCGGCAGCCCCTGGCGGGCTAAGCGCCTCACGGCGGTCACCAGGGCGTCCAAGGCTCTCTGAGCTCAGGTGACGGCGCTGGGCAGCGGGAACCCAGGGTCTGGCCACACAGGCCGATCTGGGCCTGGCTCCTGCCAACGGCCGATTTGGATTCAGTCTTGGTTCAGGAAATTGGAGGGCAGAGGCCAGCAAGACATGGATTGCTGTGAACCGCTGCCTGGGTGGGGCGGGCCTGTCCTTGCCTTAAGGGGCCGAGCCACGCTGCGGAATCTCCCGAGAGGCACTCCTGCTGCGGCCCAGACAGGAGTCTCCCAGGGCGCCCCAGGCCGCGTTCTGGGAGGACGTCTGGGGGTCCCACTGGCCCCAGGCCTGGTCCCACCACGTCCACCCCAAACCCTCCCCGTCTGAGGAGGAAACGGAGATGACCAGCTGGAGCAGGGGCCACATTCAAATGTGCGTCCAGCCGCGCGGTCACCTTGAGGTCAGCTTCCCCCCTGCTCACCGAGACCCGTGAACAGACTGAAGCCGAGACCGGGGCCCTGGCTCGGCACAGAGCCGTGTTCACTGCCCTCCCACGGTGGGTGCCAGGGGCCTCCCCGCGCTGGCTTGGCAGCACCAGAGGGCAGGAACCCCACACCTGGGCGTCAACCTCATCCCGGCTCCCCCGCCCCGGGGCCCCCAGCCCCGGCCACCTGGGCCTTCCGTCACCCCTGGGCCCAGGCTTCCCCATGGCCAGCTTGCCGAGAGCCCCCAGGAAGCCCAGAGCTGGGGGTCAGACGTGCTCGGTACCTGAGCAGGGGCTGCTTGGGGTGCGGCGGCTGGCCTGCCCCCGGGCACAGCGGGGCCTTCTTGGTCACCTGCTTGTAGATGTTCCTGGCAGTCACCCCGATCCACAGCAAAGCAGAGAGCGTGGAGTAGTGCAGCACGACGCCCACCTGGGGGAAGAGCCAGTGAGAGCCCGCCCGCCTGCC
>SJXP01000186.1:1555069-1566027 GCA_006408505.1 Damaliscus lunatus
TCCTAGCGGGGAGACTCCTCCTGCACCGGGGGCCATGTGGTCGGCGCGGCTCAGCTCCCGCGGAGCCCACAAGAAGGGAGGGCGGAGGCTCGGGGGTCTCCGGGATGCTGCGCCTCGGTGATCAGAAGCTGAAGTTCACACCTTGCCTGTCGGAGTCACTCGTTATTATGGAAAGAGCCCCGGCCCCTGGCGGCTCTGCTTTAGCTAACTGGGCGTTCATTCCGCGCCCCACCATCGCCGTCCAGTTCTGTAGAATGAGGCTGCCTTTGAAGCAATGACCTGACGTTTTGCGATGACAGGTAAAATATGGTTGTGATTGTTAGGATGTCAGTGTTTAAGGAATACAGAGATTCTCTAAACAAAGGTAGCATCGCACCGTTGTAAGGATTTATCACATGCAGAGTTCAGCTTCAGCTTACAAGAAAGCCCCGTAAGGACGGGTGGGACGGCTGTGAGAACGCTGGACCGCGTTTCAGTTGCTGTCCGTGCGCGGGAGCATCCAGGCCTTCTCTCTGCCCGGCCTGGGCCTCTTGCCTGGGAGCCGGAGCCTCTGGCCTCTGGCCGAGAGGAGGGGCGGACCTCAGACGCGTCCTCGGGGTGGGGCCTGGGCCGCCGTCGCCCCCCAGCCCCCCGCCTCCACCGCCCGTCTTCCTCGAGCGCCAAGCGCCGGGGGCTGTGCCAGCCTGTGGGTGACGGGGAGGCCGAAACAGCAGGACCTCCCGGACGCCAGCCTCAGGTGGACACGTGCAGAGGTGGCCGCAGGGCCGTCACGCTGGCGTCCACACAGCCCTTGAGCCGCCCCGGCCATGCCGGGCTTCCGCGGAGCCACGGAGCCGCCGGCGCGCGAGGTGTCGCAGCCTCCGCACGGCGCGCGCGGCTCTGGTCCCGTAACGACCACCTCTCCTCCCCAGCCCCCAGCTCTGGGCCCGAGCGCCCATCACGGCCCTGGGGCACGTTTCCCTCCGACGCCCGCCGGGGTGGGGGCGCCGCTGGGTGTGGGGGCTGCTGTTGAGCCCAGGTGGTGGTGAGCTGGGGTTGGGCACGGTGGGCCATGCTGGCTGCCGGCCAGGGCAAAACCGTGCTGGGGCTGATGAATCGTCCCCTGTGACGGGGCAGCGGGGCGCCCGGGGTCTGCAGCCCGCAGGATGGTCAGCTGTGCGGGTTCAGTCTGAACGGGTCCGGACGCGGGAGGTCCCCGCCCAGGACACTCAAGGCTCTCCCTGCTCAGACATCTGTCCGTCCGGTGCGCGCTCTTGGGGACGGACAAGGCCGACGTGGGGAGGACACTCCGCTCTCCTTGGGCCACCGCTTGAACATTCATCTCACGTGGAAGCACCTCACAGACACCCTAGGATGTTTGGCCGAAAGTCTGGGCACCAGGGCCAGTCAGCTTGACGCTGGACAGTGAGCGTCACACCTTCCAGCCGACCTGGCTCTGAGCTGTGCCCCGGGGTCCCTCTCCTCCGGCGAGTGTGGGGTCCACGGTCACCGCCTCCTGGCCCCGCACCTGTTCTCTCTCCTGACCGTTCCTCCCGGTGAGCCTGGCCTGTGTGCCACGGGCCCTCTGTTGGAATCTTGTCCTCTCTGCCCCACACCCGAGCTGATGCTCGTCTTCAAGTGAGCGAGTGAAGCCGCAGTTCCTTCTGGAAACATGGACTTGGAGCTGAGGGGAGGTTGTCACCACGAGGTGACCAGCAGGACTTCTGAGGCCCTCCAGGCATGTCTGCCCCTGCCCATGACACACTCAGGGGTCCAGCCTGTTGGCCTGGCCTGGCCTTGGCTGCCACAGGGATGCCTGGCCCCCTAGCCTCCGTCTGGGCAGAAGGCTTGGGGACATTTCCCGGGTTGGGGGCCCCCGGCCGGGCTCTTGGGACTGTAGGGGTCGTGGTGCCCCTCACACTGGAGGCGCTGAGGGATGGCGGCCCCAGGTCCCAGGGCTCCCCGCAGGGAAATATGGACATAAAGGGAACGGTCCATTTTACTGCTTCCAGACTTCTCCGCGTCTCAGCAGGTGTTCAGAGGCGGATGGCAAATTGGATTTTCCGGGGCTCCCCTGGGGGTGTTTCTGCAATATCGAGAGACCTCCAGGAGCGTGTCTGCCCTGCGTGTGGTGCAGGGATGTGCTGGTGAGTTTTCGGCTAGGTACCAGGAACAGGGGCAGAGTCGGCCTCCCGGTGGGACGGTGGGCATCCACACGCGTTTGTGGAAAGCTGGCCTCTCTTCTGTACTCAGGAGCGTGGGGACGCTGGAAACTGGGCCCTTATATCCTGCCACACAGGCCTGGCACCTTGTTTGCAGGGGGAGCGTGTAGGGGCAGGAGCTCACAGCCAGTTCCCCCCGAGGCAGCCCTGCCCAGTGGGAGCAGGCTCTTGCCCTCTGACGCCCAGGAGTTGCCAGCAGCTGCCGTTGGTGCAGAAGGACAGGTCAGTTCGTGTGGACAGAGGAGCTGAGGTCAGCAGGCACACACGGGAGCCAGGGAATTGAGCTGAAGCAGCCTCCGTGGCTGTCGACATACTCTTGTTGAATTCACACAACCAAGGCCACAAGGGGAGCCTGTGAGGTCGTGTGCTGGCCAGGACACTTTCTCCGTGTGGTCCTGGCAGATGGACACCCACTAAATGAGCCTTGGCGAGATGCCCTGTGGTCCATGGGGAAGCCCCCACCTGGCCCCTGATGAGTGCTGCAGGTGTCTGCCCGCCGGGAGGGGGCTGTCCCCCTGGAGGGGACTGTCCGCCAGGCTGAGCCAAGGCCAGGTGTAGGTGGGCTGTTGAAAGGCTGGGGGAAGAGAGCAGAGGGGCCTCGATGTCCAGCTGCACAGACCCTGGGCCTTTGTCCTTGACTCGTGGCTGACGGAGGGGCCTCTCTGGCTCTGTCAGGACCAGGGGGTACCTTATATGCCCCCTTTCTTTTTTGGCTTCACTGTGAGGTTTGTGGGATCCTTTCCCAACCAGGGATCAAACCCACAACCTCGGCAGTGGAAGCTTTGGAGTCTTACCCACTGGACCACCAGGGAAACCCCTTTCCCCTCCTTCTAAGAAAGGCCAGGTGAAGCCATGGGGTGGGAAGAAGACCCCCCCCAGGACTTCTCCCAAAGGCCCCTTATCACCCAAGAGGGCCAGACCTTCCAGTCAGTGTGAGAGCACTGGGTGCCACGTGGGGGTGGGCACCCCCAACCCCTGGTGACCCAGCAGTGAGGGCGGTGTCTCCCTGGTGAGGAGCTGAGACCTCTGGGCCGGGACTCTTACCTGGGCCAAGGGAGCAGGCCCCGCCCCTGACCTGCCCACCCATTTGCAGGAGAGGCAGGTCAAGTCCCTACTTCTGTGATCAGCCAGTTTGTTGGAAATTGACTGTCTTGTTAACATGTCACCAGGGGCTTGGAGAAAACTAGTCCAATTGGAAAATAAATGAAATAACGTGATCAGGCGCTGAGCAGATGGGTCAGGCTCACGCAGGGGAGGAACTGATACAGACGCGCTGGGTGCTAGAGCCCCCGGCACGAGAAGCCCCTGGACAAAGGCTCGCGTGTCGTTTCGCACTCAGGATGATCAGCGCAAATCTCCCTCTCGGCTGGCGAGTCAGTGAACACTTCAGACCTGGCAGCAAACGAAGACAGCACTCACCGCCTGGCACAGGGTCGGGAACCTGGTGCGGTTGATGCCGCCCGCGAAGGCGGAGAAGGTCAGGGCCGCATGGAGACAGAAGTTCAGGAGGGTGTGCCGGCCCAGGCGGCTGATCCGGATGGCGCTGCGGGGCGAGACCGCGGTTAGCAGCGTCTCCGGGGTTGGGGGGGCGCCCTCAGCTGCACGGGCCGCGCTCTGTCCTGCCGTGACCGGGACCGGGCTGGAGGCCTCGGGTGGACGGGGATCCGCTGGGAACAGCACGCTAGGGAGGCCAGGCCTGGGGCTGACGGACAGACTTGCTGTCCGCTCTAGTTTGTGGCCTCGGATGCTTGGTGTAAAGTCACCCTGGGATGCTGGGCCTGGACGTCTCCGGTCGTCAGATAAACGAGGACCCAGAAGCCCTGGGACCTCGCAACTTGCCCGAGGTCCCCGGGGAAGATTCGGGGTGGGGGGCAAAGCCGTTCTGGCTTCCTCATTCCCCGGGTGGGGTTCTTTGCATCTGATTGAGTCTGCACCTTGGGAGAAGGCTGTGGCTGACTGACGACCCCACAGCCGCGACTGCCGCCGAGGACGCTGCTTGGGGTGGAGTCCACGCCCAGGGCCAGCCCGGCAGGGCCCACACTAGGCTTCTCAATCTGTGCCTGCAGCCGTGACTGCAACCACAGCTTCCCTGCGGCCTCGGTCACACTCAGGCCTCCACCTGTGGCCCTGGCCCGCGACGTGCCCAAGCTTCTCCCCTGACCACAGTTATGCCCGTGGGCCAGGCTCTGCCCATGGCTCTGCCCCTGATGGTGGCCGGGACTCCTCCTCGATTTTCCCAGGCCATCTTTGAGGGACGTAGAGAACCCACTGGACTCCCCTGTGGCCGGCCAGCCCAGGGCAGGGCTGCTCTGAGGGTTGTGTGGCCACTCTGGCCTCCTCGGGGCTCAGGCTGTCGGGGCCCTTGGAGGAAGAGCGCGTGCCACCTGACGGGATGAGACCGTGAGGCCTGGGACGTCCGTCCCCCAGCACTCAGCTACCTGCGGCCGCCAGGGCCACCCAGGCCCGTGAGGCACCTGCCAGGGACTCCTTTCTACATGAGGACGGAGAGGGGGCTCACCTTTGGTGAACGACGTAGGTGGCGGCGGAGGCCAGCAGACACAGCAGCATGACGGCCGTGCAGGCATACACCACGGGGTGCAGGAGCTCCCCCGGGGACGGGGGCAGGGAGAGGACCGTCCTCAGATCCTGGAAAGGACACGGAGCGCACCGCGTGGCTGGCGTGGCCGGGCTCTCCCAGGACCAGCGTCCGCCCTGCAAGCCCCCGGAGGCCATTCCTGCACCAGGAGACTTGCTGGGAGCGCCTAGGGCAGGGGCAGGGCCCCCGGGGAGCGCCCAGGGCCGAGGCGCCCAGCACTCGGCTCAGCCGCCGGTGTCCCCGTGGGCTCTGACGGCCGCCTCCCCAGGGGCAGCGCCCTGCTGGGCTGAGGGTCGGCCCGCCAGCCTCCCTCCGTCCCGGGGGCGCAGATCGCCCGGAGCCCGCTGCCGTCAGAGGCGCCTGTGTGACGGCACCGCCCTGGGAGGCTCGTGTCGGGTTGCCCCCAGGCCCTTCTGTGGGCCGCACACCCACTGACACTGCCGGGAAGGCCTCCCACGAGAGTCTGTGCCCAGTCTCAGTGGTCCCGCCGGATGTGAAGCCGCCCCAGACCCCTGTGGCGTCCTGCCTCCACTGCGCATCACACGAGAACCCTGCCATGGGCAGCGGCCCCACAGTCCTGGGGCGCTGGGCTTCAGGGACCCGGCTCAGGTCAGACACAGTCCTGGGGCGGCCCTGACCCGAAGGAGCCAGGGCCTTTGTGAGAAGGAGGATCAGCAGGAGAGGCCACAGGGGGAAGGTGGGGTGGGGCGTCTACACGGCAGGGAGTGGCCCCGGACGCCAGCCTCCGGGGGAGGAGAAGGAGGCGCTGTCTACACGGCCGGGAGCGGCCCCCGGACGCCAGCCTCCTGGGCTGGGATGAGGAGGCACTGTCTACAAGGCAGGGAGCGGCCCCAGAACACCAGCCTTCTGGGCTAGGAGGAGGAGGCGCTGTCTACACGGCAAGTAGTAGCCCCGGGACGCCAGCCTCCTGGGCTGTGGTTTGAGCCTCCTGCTTTTGGGGCTTTGCCACAGCCCTCCGGGGAGAGCCTCTGCCCGTGGAGCGGGCGCTCTGGTGCCCGCTGCCTAGGTCAAGGGCGGGGTCCGTGCTCCATGCCCTGAACCCGCTGCTCTGCTGGCGCAGCTCCAGGGGATGTGCTGAGCTCTGGCGGGCGCACTGGGGGCTAGGCTGAGCCTGTGGAGTACGGTCCGGCAGCCCCGTGAGACCACCTGAGCTGCCCTGGTTGTGCCCGCAGGGCTGGTGCTCAGGGTTGGGCTCTGCCCTGCTCCCCAGACCGCAGAGTGTCCATGCTGAGGCGCCTGCCCCTGGCCGAGCGGGCAGCAGAGGCGGCTGATGGAGCCTCCAGGCTGCAGTGGTGGGGGACGGAGGGGCACCCCGAGAAGGCCTGGGCCTGTCCACAGCGGGAGGTAGGAAAACTGCTGTCCTCAGGCTCAGGCTGCTTGTCTCCCGATGGACGCTTCTCAGCCCAGAGGACACGAGGCCTGGCCGGCCAGGGGCGAGCTCAGAGATGCCGCTCTGGGCCCAGCCTGGCCGCTGCTCCCTGATTTTGGGTGAGAAGGTTTCTGCCACCGTGGCAACGGTGGATGGAACTCAGTCCCCTGGGAACAGGCACTGCGTGACCTGGACACCAAGGGGTCCTCGGTGTCTGGCTGCCCAGGGGCCCAGCGGACGAGTCAGGCAGGAACAGCGCCCGTCCCAGAGTGAGTGGGAGGCCAGGAAGGCGCCATTCTGCTTGCAGACCCCAGGCCGGACACGCGCTGTCCACCAGCCCCAGTCCTGACCATCCACAGGCCCCGAGGGCCCCTGTCTGACGTGCGCGGGCTCAGGGGAGAGGCAGGCGGGGGACACGGGCCTCAGGACGACTGGGGAGCTGGCTGTGTGCCCCAGGGACCCTGCTCCAGCACCGGGAAGGTGGTGCCCCGAGGGGCTGCGGTTAGACCCCGGCAGGACTCAGGCCGCACCCAAGGAGCCCCTTCCGAAGGCATGGAGGCCGTTGGGCCCGTCCTGAGGCCAGGAGTCTGCACCCCGGCGACAGGGCCTCCTGACAAGGGCAGGACAGGCTCCCAGTGGAGAGTGGATGCTTCACGAGGGGGCAACGGGGCAGATGCCAGCGCTGGGGTCTCACTTTCGGGATGTTGGGCTACCGCAGCCCACCCCCAGGGCCCCGTGTATCCTGAACTCTGAGTGTCTCCGCCGGGCAAGGGCGGGAAGGGGTCTGGTGCCCAGGAGTCCCGTGGTGTTTCTGCACCTGCCAGGCTCCACAGGCGCTGGCCTCCTGCCAGACACAGCTCACCGCAAACGTCGAGGAGAGACAGGTCTTCTCCGTCAAGTCCTGATACCAAAGGGTCCTTTCTTCCCAGAGTCCTTGGCTGTGACGGTTTGGATTCAGGTCTGACGGGGCTCTTGGGGTGTCCCCAGGCCTGTGCATGAGGTTCCTCTCACGGGAGATGATGGTTTGGCCTCCGGTGACAACCTCACGGGCTGAGGCCGCCTGACTCACCATGGAGGCACGCTGGGGCCTGTTTCTGGTTTACATCCACATGCGAGAGCCGCTGCAGATCCGGCCCGGCCCATTCTCCCAGGGACCCAGTTGGGACCCACACCCTCACATCTCACCTGGAGCCGAAGGGCCAATGGGGAGCCAGCCTTCCCGGGGGCTCACAAGTCCCTTCCCCACCTTCTCCGGGCACCGTCACTACCCCTCAAGACTGAGGTCAGACCTCTGACTCTTGTCTGGGGGGGCAGGGACGCGGGGGCGGGGGCAGTTGAGCAAAGCAAGCCCGTGCTTCTGGGTGCAGCGTCTGCCTGACGACTGCATCTGTGGAACACCGGCCCAGCTGGGCTGCGACGGTGGAGCCTGTGCAGGGCCTGGACCTGAGGCGGAGAGCTCCCCTCCAGTGCACGCAAGCTGCCAGGTTCTGTCCACGCAGGGAGACCCCTTTCTGCTGCGCCTAGGAAGAGCCGGGAGTACCTCTCCCGCAGCAGGAAACTAGCTGGGAGCGTCGGTTCTGGACACAAAGTTGCTTCCTGGGCATGAGGCCCACGCGGCCTTGGAGCACGCGAGGCCACCCCGCCTTCGCACCCCTCCTTTCCGTCCGCGGGCCCACTTCTGAGGCTCCGTGTGGTGGTGTGGGGCCTTTGACCGCCAGCAGCAGCACCCACAGTATATGCTTCGGGAGATACAGAGATCGGATTCCACTCAGCCTCCTGTTTCCGTTTCCTTCTCCAAATCAGACTTGTCAACAGTGCTTTCTACATTTTTAGAGGTGACATTTAAAATTCAAACTAGGTAATGCAAACGGCAATGCATTTTATATTTTAAAGTTCACACATGTACAGAAGAATCCACTCTGAAGAATCCACTCAGAAGAATCCACTCTGCAAGCATCCTACCAGCAAAACCCTTATGACGGTCCAGTACCTGGTCAGATAGCACCCGACGAATAAGGCCCGTGGAGGCTGTGGGGCCAGCCGTGTGCTGGGACCGGTGACCGCAGATGGAACGTGGGCCTCCGGACCGAGAGGCATCCAGAGAACCCAGGGAGGAAGGGAGGCGAAGCAATCCCGGCCTTCTCGCGAATGAGGCAGCCCACCAACTGCTGAGAGCCGCGGGCCTGCCCCAGCTCCAGGGCCAGGGCTAACAATCCCATTCACGTCTTCGCTCACAGAACGGCCAGCTGAGACCACAGTGGGGTGTGTAGAGGCCGCAGCGAGGTGTGTCTTGTCCTGAGGACCTGGGCTCCGCCGCCCCGCGGCGCCCGCAGGCTCTGAGCGATGGTCCCGGAGCAGCGGTCTGGCTCGCGTTTCCCCCTCGTTTGCGTCTGACTGTGACTTTCTTGGATGAGTCCTCTCTGTTGTGTTCTGCAATCACATCAGGATGTGGAGAAAGACAAGAAGACGGGAGGGCGCCGTCAGGCCAGGCATCGCCCGTCTGATCACACGAGGCGAAGTGGCCTCTCCGGGCCGTGGGTCAGACTGTCTCTGGGCGTCCATCCTGTGCGCTCAGACATCCAGGCTGGGCCTGTGGGCAGCTGGAGGCAGGCAGGACAGGCCCTTCCGCCCGAGGTCGTCCCGACCCAGACGCTCCCGGGGGCCCCTCGTCTGCTGACCTGCCCCTCCTCCCCGAGGGAGTCCGGGAGCGCAGACGCACAAGGGCAGGAGTCTGCCCAGTCGGGGCACATGCCATCCTGACGGGGATGCTCAGGGGTGTGCGGCATCAGCTTTTGAGGGTGTGCGAGCTGGCTGCACGACGAGGAATTCTGAAGAAAATACACAGAGAACTACCACGGGCTTCCTTCCGGACCAAGGGTCACGTGCATGAAACGGTCCCCACCAAGGCGAACCAGCAGGGGGCGACACGCTCTGAGAGACGCAGGCAGGTGCCTCAGCTGTTGGAAGGTGAAATACTGGCCCGAAGGGGACGGGACGTGGCAGGCGGGAGGGACCCATTGGAGCTCCGGGGGGCTGCAGGCGTGGCGGGCAGGTCAGGTCAGCTGAGCCAGGGCCTGAGCCCCTCAGGTCTGGCCGGGTCTCCCCAGCCTGGATGGAGCCCCTGGATGCCCTGCGGGCCCCCTACCTCCTGCTGCCCCTCGGCTCCGGCTTCCTGGCCCCTGCCCTGCTGGTCTCTCTGGGGTTTTACTTCCATCCTTCTCGGGGGAACGTGGGTGCTCCTGTGTGGACTGGGGCCCCCGCGCGGGGTCCGGCCTTGGCGGGGCCTCTCACCCTGTCCCGGCCCCTGGGGACCAAGCAAAGGTCAACCCCGCTCAGAGCCAGCAGGGCTCCACTGGGCTCTCCTTGGGCCGGGCCGGGCCAGGCGCCGCCGCTGAGCGGTCCCTGAGGTGCTCGGGCCCCAGGGTCAGTGAGCTCAGCCTCCGGGCCACGCTCAGGGCCGCAGGGCTGTGGGAGGCACACGTGCTAGCCCTGCCGCCCAGCCAGTCCCTGGAGACAGGTGTGGCTGGAGAGCCATGCCTACGGGACCACCGGACGCCGCACGCAGGCAGGACAGAGCCCCCGGCCAGGACGGCTTTCACTCCCCTTCCAGACCTGTCACTGTGTTCCCTGGCAGACCTCGTTCTCTGCGGTTTTGGTGAGGATCATGGGGCTGCTCGAAGAGGAGTGTGGATGGGGCTATCGCGGCGGCAGCGGTGCAGGTGGACGCTGTTAGCCTCGGCACGAGGGTCAGGGCCCTGAGGGCTGGCGATGGGGCCCGACTTGGCCCGAGGAGGCCGGGCTGTTAGGTGCAGGCCCCCTGCGCCCAGGGGTGTCCGCCCTCCCGAGGGCACAGAGGAAGCTTGCTCAGAAGGCAGCACGGGCTCCAGCAGGCCTGCCTGAAGATGCTCAGGGCTCAGCAAGGTTCAGATGTGGCCACAGCCTCACTCAGAGCCCAGAGTCGGGGCAGCCGACCGCCAGGGCCAGGGCCGAGCAGGTGGCTGGAGGGGGCAGCCTGGGCACGGGGCCAGAGCCACTGGCCGGCTGGCTTTTCTCCCCACAGCCCCCAGGGCCCTCGAGCGTTTGCCCCTGCGGGAGCATGCTCGCGCCAGACCCGCAGGCTTGGGCTTGGGTGCAGCTGCTCCTTTCAGAAACGCTCCCCAGTGTGACTGTGACTTCTTAGGACTGGAACCAGTGAGTCACTGGGTCCAAGCTCTCTGGACAAGGGCGCCCCAGCTCTTTCCTCCCGTCGTAGATGCCCACATGGCATGGGTGGGAGCTGGGGGCAGGATGTGGATGGACTGGCGGCGAGGAAGGCGCTTGACAGGTCGGAAATGGCCAGAGACAGAGGTGGAGACGGGCCTGACGCTGGGGCACCTGGACCACAGCTGTGGGGCCCCAGGGCCCACTCCCAGGCAGCTCAGTCCAGCCTTTGCCGACAACGGGACCCAGATTGCGAATGAGGATCTGAACTCGAGGAGGCAGAGCTTCAAACGCGGCCAGACTGAAGTCCTGGCCGTGTTGGGGTGCACCCACGGGGCAACAGGTGCCTGGCTCAGAGCTGGGGGCCTGGCCGGGGGCCCCGGGACACACACCACCAGGTGCCGCCCGCTCCCTGCCTCTGAGCCCTCGAGATGACGCTGACCTTCAGCAAAAGGCATCGCTCTTGTTTGGACATTTCAGATCCAACGGGAAGGGAACCAGCAAGAAGCTTGGACGGCCCCTGCTTGTGGAGGCTCGGGTCGGCATCTTCAGCCCAGACTTGGGGTCGGAG
>SJXP01000186.1:1594017-1604411 GCA_006408505.1 Damaliscus lunatus
CCTGGGGGGAGAGGACCCGGGACAGGCATCCTGGGGTGCTCTACCATCTCCAGGAACCCTCCGTTTCAGGGGCTCCCTGGGCATCTCTGTAGCCCCCCTGCAGACTCTGCTCTCCACACATACCCCAGCCCTGCCCGCCCCTTAGCCAGGGGCTTCATCGTCTCTCTCCCCTCCAGACAGAGACCTTGAGGGCAGGCCCGGACCCTGCCTGCACCCAGCAGGCCCTCAGCGAATCTCTGTGAGGGGAGGAAGCCCTCCTCCCACCACGGGTCCCCCGCGGAGCCTGATGGCCCCAAGGCCTCCCAAGGGCCGCAGGACCCCCGCCAGAGCCCCCACACTGCCTGGTGGCCCCCACACACCAGCTGCTCTCTGCAAGCCTGAGCCCTCCCCGAACCCGCCCACAGGGTGGGGGGCAGCGTCCCGGCCCCTCAGCACTGACCTGCGCTTTGGGGCTCCTCGGTGGAGGCCGGATGGAAGCGTCACTTTGGTACCCAGGGCTCCCGGTGACCCGAGAGGCACTCGGCCTGAGCAGCAGCTGCAGAAACGAGTCCACTGCAGCGTCAAGCCCCCGCCGCGTCAAGCCCCCTGCCGCAGCCCAGGATGGGCAGAGCCAGTGTCCCAAGCCTCCTGAAGGGTGAGCAGGCGTCAGCCTAGAAGCTTAGCGTCGGTGACGCGCCCAGGGAGACGAGGCTGAGCCCCCAGGAACCTGCAGTGTCTGCGTTGCTCTTCTGCCCTGCCTCCTGGCTTCCCTGCTCCTCTGGCCCCTGGCGACTCCCCACCTTCTCTCAGCACCTGCTTCCCATGCCCACCCCCGGAACGCTGCCCCGACGGAGACTGGAGCCTCGCCCGGGACCGCTGCTCCAGCCCGTCTCTGCAGACTGCCCGGGGGGCACAGAGACCCCACAGAGGGGGGCACCCTGCACTCACCTGGGCGGGAAGGCCCTGCGGCTCCGCATCTGAAACGCACCCTGGCCCCGGGGGAGCTGACCCGCCAGGCGTGCTGGGCCAGGTGGGGCGACGTTCTGTCCCACCGCCTGGATCCATCCGCCCGGACTCCTGCGGCCACCACCGCTGTCTCCACACCCTGAGTCCCTGACCCCAGCCGCCAGGACCCTGCCCAGGTACCCCATGGAAGTCTGGGGACACTGACTCAGGTTCCCCCGGAGGACACGTCCCAGGACCACAGGCGCGCCCACTGTGGGGAAGTGATGGCAAACCCTCCAGTGGGTGCGCTTAACCCCCGGCCCCCAAGCTCCATCCCAGGCCTGCAGGGGGCTGCACCTTGGATGAGGGTCTTGAAACCCGGCCCGGGCCCCCCGCACCTGCTCTGGCGCGCTGTGTCTGTGGTTGGGGCCTTCCTGAGCCGGCTCTCTGCGTGGCAGGGCTGGCGCCTCGCTCCCCCCGTCCCCATGGGTGGCCTTAGTCCCGTGCCGGCAGGGTCAGTGGCCCAGGGTCAGCGCTCAAAGCTGGACATGACCCCAGGCTGCCCCTGCCAGGGAGGGCAGACTGCCAGCTGCCACCTGGCCAGAGTCACCTCGAGCAGGCCTGTGTCTCTGGGTCCCAAGTCCTTCTCCGGAGACGCCTGGCGGCAGCTGGACTGCATCTGAAGGCTGCGCCAGGCTGGGGGCAGGAAGAGAACCTGGTCCCAAACCCGGCGCTCTCTGCCCAGTTAAGGTCCGCAGCGGGATCCCCGTGAGCCCCTGCGGTCATCAAGGCGGCTTTCTCCCGAGAGGCATGGGCGTGCTGGGCTGGAAGACGGCAGAGGACGGTCAGAGGCTTTGTCTACTGGCGGTGCTCTCTGGACACGGCCTGAGGCCTGCGAAGGCTCCACCCCTGGACATGGGGCGTCCGGCCGCTCACCACAGACCCAGGGTGGCTTGGCCCGCCCAGACCTCTCCTGTCAGCAGGGATGTCCAGGGGCTCGTGGTGCTGTGGGGCCCTGCCTTCCCTGTGCACCCACTCTGTCCTTAAGCCCCAGGCCAGCAGCCGCCCCGGTGGGGTTGAGGCATGGGGGGTGGGTTTGCCTCCTGAGAGCCCTGGGCTGGGAAGGGGCACAGCTCCACACCGGGACCCCACCTCCAGCTCCAACCCCAGGGGTGGCTGATTAATCACAATATGCAAATTACCCATTTAAAAAATCAATCACACCAGGACGTTTGATTCATTATTCAGGACCTGAGTTGTGTGCACAGAATTCCTAACAGCCCTGGAAATCAAGGCGCAGGACGGTTGTTTCAGGTAAAAGCCCTACTTGCTGGATGCCTGGCCCCTCCTCCTTGGGCTTGCTTTCAGGGACAGGACTTTCTGGGCACCAGGGCAGAGTGGCCAGACAGCCTCCACCCACGAGCCCAACCCAGCACCCCATCCCGGGGGGCCCGCTGCACCCAGCCAGGCCTGGCCCCAGGGGGCGCCCCACAGTTTTTTAAAAAACTCAAATGAGATGCTGATATTTGTAAAAGAGAAGCAGAGAGCGTAAACAGCTGTCAGATATTCCTGGCAGCTCAGCAGTAGCCAGTCAATTCTCCCTGAAGTGAACACATTAAGTCAACACACCTTGAAGTTCACGGGGAAGGACACCCAACCAGCGCCCAGGGAGACTTTACAGATTATTTAGGATGCACGTTTTTAACAGACTAAACACATTTCTGTTTTGTAGAGAGACCTTACTGTTTTAAGAAGCACATTAATTTTTTCTTTTTTAATGGAGACGGGGTAGGGAAAGTCTCCCGCCCCATCTAAGAGGGCTTTAAGATTTAAGGGTTTCAAATAAAGCTAATAAATCTTTAATCAATTTAGTTTCAAGTAAACGCAGTTTCAAAGTATTTTAGGAGAACCTTTTATGATAAACTTTCCATTTCTGCCGATATATAACATTTAAAATTATATTTAGTATAAAATGATGACGTTGCATCGTAGAATTTCATCTGCACACCCCAGTTCCAAGCTTGAGAAAGTAAGTAGAAAAATTTGGAGTAATTTGAACTAAAAAGGAGCATTTTCTTTTTCCAAGAAATACATCAAATCCTCAGATTCAAAACAAGATCCAAATAAACAGTGAGGATGTGATGGATGATTTTATGCCAGAAACACTGACCCAGCCATTCATGGGAAAGGGAGACCTGTGCTGGTATTTTGGGCAGATTCACCTGTTTCCTGAGTTGGGGGGCCCTTCCCCAGCTCCCTGTGGTCACAACGACCCAGGAGTGTGGGGTCTGCCCCAGGCCTCCACCCAGGCTCAGTGTTGTCCTCACCGGGGTGCAGAGGATGCTGAGTGCTCAGGAGGAGGCCTGACCGGCTCCAGAGCGCTAGGCACAGAGCGCTAGGAAAGCTTGGCGACGCAGCATGGCCTGGAGGGGCTCTGGCAGAGGAGGAATCTGGGGAGGGGGTGTTGCTTCCCCCCCCCACCGCTGTCTCCACACCCTGAGTCCCTGACCCCAGCCGCCAGGACCCTGCCCAGGTACCCCATGGAAGTCTGGGGACACTGACTCAGGTTCCCCCGGAGGACACGTCCCAGGACCACAGGCGCGCCCACTGTGGGGAAGTGATGGCAAACCCTCCAGTGGGTGCGCTTAACCCCCGCCCCCCAAGCTCCATCCCAGGCCTGCAGGGGGCTGCACCTTGGATGAGGGTCTTGAAACCCGGCCCGGGCCCCCCGCACCTGCTCTGGCGCGCTGTGTCTGTGGTTGGGGCCTTCCTGAGCCGGCTCTCTGCGTGGCAGGGCTGGCGCCTCGCTCCCCCCGTCCCCATGGGTGGCCTTAGTCCCGTGCCGGCAGGGTCAGTGGCCCAGGGTCAGCGCTCAAAGCTGGACATGACCCCAGGCTGCCCCTGCCAGGGAGGGCAGACTGCCAGCTGCCACCTGGCCAGAGTCACCTCGAGCAGGCCTGTGTCTCTGGGTCCCAAGTCCTTCTCCGGAGACGCCTGGCGGCAGCTGGACTGCATCTGAAGGCTGCGCCAGGCTGGGGGCAGGAAGAGAACCTGGTCCCAAACCCGGCGCTCTCTGCCCAGTTAAGGTCCGCAGCGGGATCCCCGTGAGCCCCTGCGGTCATCAAGGCGGCTTTCTCCCGAGAGGCATGGGCGTGCTGGGCTGGAAGACGGCAGAGGACGGTCAGAGGCTTTGTCTACTGGCGGTGCTCTCTGGACACGGCCTGAGGCCTGCGAAGGCTCCACCCCTGGACATGGGGCGTCCGGCCGCTCCCCACAGACCCAGGGTGGCTTGGCCCGCCCAGACCTCTCCTGTCAGCAGGGATGTCCAGGGGCTCGTGGTGCTGTGGGGCCCTGCCTTCCCTGTGCACCCACTCTGTCCTTAAGCCCCAGGCCAGCAGCCGCCCCGGTGGGGTTGAGGCATGGGGGGTGGGTTTGCCTCCTGAGAGCCCTGGGCTGGGAAGGGGCACAGCTCCACACCGGGACCCCACCTCCAGCTCCAACCCCAGGGGTGGCTGATTAATCACAATATGCAAATTACCCATTTAAAAAATCAATCACACCAGGACGTTTGATTCATTATTCAGGACCTGAGTTGTGTGCACAGAATTCCTAACAGCCCTGGAAATCAAGGCGCAGGACGGTTGTTTCAGGTAAAAGCCCTACTTGCTGGATGCCTGGCCCCTCCTCCTTGGGCTTGCTTTCAGGGACAGGACTTTCTGGGCACCAGGGCAGAGTGGCCAGACAGCCTCCACCCACGAGCCCAACCCAGCACCCCATCCCGGGGGGCCCGCTGCACCCAGCCAGGCCTGGCCCCAGGGGGCGCCCCACAGTTTTTTAAAAAACTCAAATGAGATGCTGATATTTGTAAAAGAGAAGCAGAGAGCGTAAACAGCTGTCAGATATTCCTGGCAGCTCAGCAGTAGCCAGTCAATTCTCCCTGAAGTGAACACATTAAGTCAACACACCTTGAAGTTCACGGGGAAGGACACCCAACCAGCGCCCAGGGAGACTTTACAGATTATTTAGGATGCACGTTTTTAACAGACTAAACACATTTCTGTTTTGTAGAGAGACCTTACTGTTTTAAGAAGCACATTAATTTTTTCTTTTTTAATGGAGACGGGGTAGGGAAAGTCTCCCGCCCCATCTAAGAGGGCTTTAAGATTTAAGGGTTTCAAATAAAGCTAATAAATCTTTAATCAATTTAGTTTCAAGTAAACGCAGTTTCAAAGTATTTTAGGAGAACCTTTTATGATAAACTTTCCATTTCTGCCGATATATAACATTTAAAATTATATTTAGTATAAAATGATGACGTTGCATCGTAGAATTTCATCTGCACACCCCAGTTCCAAGCTTGAGAAAGTAAGTAGAAAAATTTGGAGTAATTTGAACTAAAAAGGAGCATTTTCTTTTTCCAAGAAATACATCAAATCCTCAGATTCAAAACAAGATCCAAATAAACAGTGAGGATGTGATGGATGATTTTATGCCAGAAACACTGACCCAGCCATTCATGGGAAAGGGAGACCTGTGCTGGTATTTTGGGCAGATTCACCTGTTTCCTGAGTTGGGGGGCCCTTCCCCAGCTCCCTGTGGTCACAACGACCCAGGAGTGTGGGGTCTGCCCCAGGCCTCCACCCAGGCTCAGTGTTGTCCTCACCGGGGTGCAGAGGATGCTGAGTGCTCAGGAGGAGGCCTGACCGGCTCCAGAGCGCTAGGCACAGAGCGCTAGGAAAGCTTGGCGACGCAGCATGGCCTGGAGGGGCTCTGGCAGAGGAGGAATCTGGGGAGGGGGTGTTGCTTCCCCCCCCCGGGCCCCCAGCCCCCCCCCCGAGCCCAGGGCAGCTGACACCCACCCACAGGCCGTGACAGGACGGGACCCCGGGCAGGGCAGGGCTGCAGGGCTGATCCGTGGAGACCTGCTGTCCTGGCCCCTGTTCCCCCACAAGGTCATGTTCCTCCCTCCAGGGGAAATCTGCAGGGTGAGTGCCCAGGGGTCCGGCCAGCCTGCAGCCTGCAGGGCAGAGGCGAGGGGAGGCTGGCGCCAGACCGAGTGCTGCCTCTGCGCCCACTGCCTGACCCAGCAGTGGGCCACACTGTGCACAGCTCCGCATTCTCACTGCAGAGAAGAAGCAAGGCTGGTCTGCGGGTCCATCTCGCGTGTTTTATTGAAGAAGCTTAATTATTCACCAGGCCCAGGCGGGCCCCCTGCGGCCGGGGCTGTGCGGCACCTTGTTCTGAGATGCGCCCTGTGTTGCTCAGACTGCTCTGGGAAGCACAGCGTCTTCAAGAAACTCAGAGGCTCCCCTGCCTCCGCCCCCATGCCCTGGCCCTGCCTGGTCAGGGGCAGAGTGGGACTGGGGGCCTGGCTGGGGTAAGGCTGCTGGGGCCTGGCTCAGGATCACACGCGCTCACGTGATTTCTGTGCTGTAAGGCGGCATTGCGGAGCAGTGTTGCTAATAGGGCCTGTCCTTCAGCCCTGACGGAATCGGGGGCGGGGGGCACAGCTCTGGTGCCTGGCGAGGTCAGGACTGGCTACCAGGTGCTGTTCCCGTCGAGGTCCACACGGCCGGACGCCCTTGAGAGCAGCCCTGATGGGGGCCCGGCGGGCCATGTCTGTCCGGCGGAGGAAGTAGGATTTTGAGACTGAAGTGTCCATGGGACCTGCCTTGGGCCCTCGAGGTGACAGGCTTTGGCAAGTTTCTTGCCAAGCAGCCCCGAGCCTCAGCAGGTTCCTCCTAAATGTCGTTCTCCCCATGACTCGGGGGAGGGGGCTGTCTTCTGATGATGCCTGATTATTTGATTAGATGCCAGTGGGAATTGGGAGGAGAGGAACTCCCCAACCCCGTACTCAGAGCTGACGGCCTAATGGATTGTTCACAGAAATCATTCTCAAGCTCAGAGTCCAGATATTTTTAGCTGCCAGAAGCCCAAGGTCACCCAAGTGACAATCAAGTGTCTGGATTTAATAGACAATAATTCAAAACTCACTTTTGCAGCAGTGGTTTGAGCCCATTCCTGCTCTCAGCTCTGCACCCACAGCTGTGGTGTTTAGAACCAGAATTCCGAGAGGAGTTTAAATGTCCATCCACACTCTCCTTGATCGGCATACATGATCCAGAAGCTTCTGGGCTCACTGACACTACCTTTGAAGGGCTACAGAGAAACATGTTAACTGAGAAATGCTCCTAATTCACGGGATGGTGTGGGGGCCATAAGTCCCTCTGCAGCCTGGTGGGGACTGAGTGAGCCTTCCCTTAGGACACTGTTCCTGGCCTTGGAGCCAGGCGTGAGCCAGACGTGGGCCAGGCGTGGGCCAAGATGAGCCAGGTGTGAGTGCAGTGCAAGCAAGGTGTGAGCCAGGGGTGAGCCAAGATGAGCCAAGAGTGAATCAGGTGTGAGCCAGGCATGAGCTAAGATGAGCCAAGTGTGAATGGGGTGTGATCCAGGTGTGAACTGAGGTCAGCCGGGCGTCAGCCTGTGCACGTCCAAGCGTCAGAGCCATCTCCCGGTGCAGAGAGGATTTGGAGCAGGTGGACATTTTCCGGGTGGTGCTCACAGGGTTGATCTCAAGAGGCAGTGGACCCCGTGGACGCCCAGCCACCATGTGGAGGGGAGGATGATACCCCACCCTCCGTCCAGGCTGCCCCCGCAGAGCCCACACCAGAGCTGGGTCTTGGCTCCCAGGGGGCGTCTGGGTCGGTGTTCCCTCTGGAAACGTTTCTGTTCGTGGCTGCGTTGTTGTGTGGACACATCCGAAGAGGATCAGAACCTAAATCCAGGTGGATGATCTGAGGCGTGGTCTGGGCGGGAGAGAACTGCTGCGTGGCAGCCTGAGCAGGACCAGCCGGGACAGGGCCCAGCTCCGGCCCCGCGCCTGCTCTGTGGCTTTGGCTGTGGCCCGCTGCCGTGGCCCGGCCTTGCACCCGTGGCGGCGGGTGCCTCTTCGGTGTCAGCCATGGGCGGGCCTGCTTCCTCCTGGATCACCGGGAGGCAGTGAGCTCCTGCAGCCTCCCTGTCCCCGCCGCAGCCCGTCCCCGCCACAGCCCGTCCCCGCCGCAGCCCGTCCCCGCCGCAGCCCGTCCCCACAGAGGGTGCAGTCAGTTCCTCAGCCAGTGGAGGGTCCTGGCTGGCCACCTGCCCGACGGCATTCAAACCTGAGCTTTGGAGCCTGGACGCTGCAGGGGAGGATTGGGGTTGGGGGATGGCGCACATTTACACAACATGAAAAGAGAAAAGGTTTCAGACTCAAAACAGCATCACTTTTTATCTCAATCTGTAAAGATGTATCTTTTCATTTGTTCAGAAAGAGCATCTTGCTGGGGCAGCCTCAGCTGTCTTTAGACATTAAACTGTCAGAACGAAGCTCCAGCCTCCTGGCTCAATAAAATGCACGGAACAAAAAAGGAATCACAGGGCTCCTCTGCAGACTTTACAAAAGCAAAATGATACTTTTTAAGGGTAGAAAATCCTTTCATTAAAAAAAATCCCACCCTGGATAAAACCATAGAGTTAAAACTCAGATCATCAGTCTGGGCTGCAGCAGGGAAGAGTGGAGACCAGGTCAAGAAATCCTTTTCTCCCCACACAGGAGCAGCTGCAGCAGAGTCCTGAGGACACTGCCGGGCACCCCCGCGGGGCCCCCTCCCTGCTCACCTGCCTGTCTGCCCTCTGGCGCCGGCTGCCGGATAAGCAGACTCTGGGATGAGCTGCCCCGAGGTTTCAGCTGAGAAACTCCAGCTAGGAGGGTTGGCGCTGGTAGCAAACGAGTCCAGAGGACTCCGGGGGATGCGTGCACGTGGGTGAGTGTGAACGTGTGCAGGTGTGCATGCGTGTGCGTGTGGCTGTGCACATGTGTGTGTGCAATGCCCGTGCCCGTGTCCCGTGCCCTGTGAAGGCCCACTTGTCTCTGACATTTGGAGCAGACAGGATCTCCCAGGGACTCTGGGCCTCACCCGGTCGAGCCCGTCCACCGCATGTGGCTGCAGGGGAGCAGCAGGGCCGTGCGGGCCACCGGGCATAGAGCTTGGCTGTCTTGAGGGGACCCAGCTGGGAGGTGCTGCTCCAGGTCGGGGGCGGGGAACACACCGGGTGACTAGCCGTCATGGGGGGTGAGGGGTCCTGCATGGCGACTCCCAAGTGGCGCTCAGGCGCAGAAGTGGCTGCCCTGGCCTGGGACAGCGCCCAGTACTAGGAGGGGGTTGGCCGGAACTGGCAGCCCTGCCTGGGGCCTTGGGCATCACCTCCTCGGCCTGGGGACTGCGCCGTCCGGGAGACCCACACAGGGCAGGTATGGCCCCGGTGAGGACGCAGCGCTTCCCCGTCCTGCAGGGCTGAGCGCTGGGCCTGTGACCAGCACCCCCAGGGCCAGGCCCGCAAGCCTGCTTCCACCTGGCCACCCAAGCCCCCAGGAGGACCCTCCCCTCTAGAGTCCACGATCCTCAGGGCTCGGCAGCGTCCTTGATTCTGAGCTGAAACCTGCCACGAAGACCCCGCAGGTCAGCGCCGGTGCTTCGTCCCCCGGCCGCTCCTCTTGTGGTTCCCCCTCCCCCCTCACTGCGCAGGACACTCCCCTGGGGCTCGTGGGTCTGTTCCCCGTCCCCTGGGGCGTCACCTCTCCCTGGGTGGGTCCTGGGAACTATGTCCTGGGACCCGGGTCAGCTCCTCCACCGCCCACTGGGGACCCTCAAGGGAGACCCGAAAACTGCGCGGACTTCACAGCATCTGCTGGGGGAGAGCCCGCCCGCGAGGCTGTCTCTCCAGCGCTCAGACACAGGCCTCTGGGAAAGCTCTGCGCTCACCGTCTCACTGCCGTCAGGCCAGACCTGAGCCGAGCAGCACCCTAGTGTGTGCGGAGGCTTTGGGGTCGATGCTCACAGGACCCAGCTGTGTGGGAGCCGGGCCTCGGGGGCTCACCCAGCACGGGGCCCCTGCATGGTGACCGGAGTCTCTCCCCGGGACTCAGCCCTGGCTCTGGTCTCTCAGGCCAGGTCCTGGGGGGACCCCGAGGCTGCGCCAGTGCAGGTGGCCTCCCCCACTGGGGGGTCCTCGAAAGATGGGGGGTCGTGCCTCTCAGACCACGCAGGTTCCAGACAGCAGGCTAGGAGGGGCCTCCTCAGGGGGCTGAGAGCCCAGGCGCCCTCCCCCGGAGCAGCAGGCGGGGGTGAAACCCCGAAGCGCAGGACGGACGCGCACGCTTCCCAAAGGCGCCGCGAGCGGAAGGCTGCCAGGTGTGCTGGGGCCCGGCCCGTGGAGACGACCTCGGCAGAGCCCCGCTCCCTGCCAGGCAGGACGGCTGCTCCCTGCCTAGTCCAGCGAGGACAGAGGGCCCAGGACCACCCCGCCAGCTTGCTCTGACCACCTTTACAGCGGATTGTCACGGGCGCCCAGGCCGCAACCTGGAGAGCTTCTCGCAGTCTCATCGCAAACGTCCCAGGGGGTGAGTGGAGGGGGCACGGGCTGTTCCC
>SJXP01000186.1:1607752-1662604 GCA_006408505.1 Damaliscus lunatus
GGCTGGCGGGGCGGCGCGGGGCCAGCGGGGATGCGGGGCTGCGGGGCTGCGGGGCGGCGGGGCTGGGGCTGGGGCCGGGCTCCGCCTGGGGTGACTGTGGTCCCCCGCGCCCGAGGGCGGGCCTGGCCCGTGTGCACACGTGTGCGCTGATACACAGACGGAGCCTGGCTCCCGAGTGACGGCTGAGGCAAGGCCCTTCTACTGGCCTGGGTGGGATGTGAGTGAGAAGTAAACTGTGCTGAGACCCGGATATTTGTTACAGCGGCTGGGACGGACGAATACGCACTAGGAAGCTGAGTCGTCACGGTCTCAGCTTTAAATGTCCAGACAAGAAGTCCAGGAGGGCGGGGGACCGTGCGGGTAGGGGCAGCCTCCGCTCCATCCCGGCCCAGCCGGCTCGTGTCCCCATCCAGACAGAGACCTTGGCTGGTCTGGGGACACCGGGCAGGCCTGGGCCAGGCCGCGGGTGATCTTCTGGCCGCTATCCTGCCGAGGCCTCGGTGCCGTTCACACCAGGGAGGTCGGCACCACCCCTGCAAACACATGGGTGCTTCCTGCAGGCTCAGGGGGTGGGTTTTTCAGGAAACCTCAGGGTTCACCCCTGGGAGGGCCTGAAACTCAACAGAGCATGGAAAAATCCTAGTGTGCTAAATAATTCACTTTCTTGAGAGAAAGCCTGGCAGGAAAGGTGAGGGAACTTGGTCGAGGTAACCACGGTGGCACCCTCGGCAGAGGTGACGGGGGAGGGCCCACAGGGCACCCCTGCCCCATCTAGGCTGCTGCCCCTGCCTGGGGGCTGCCAGCGCCAGGAACCCTGGGGCCAGTCAGAGGCTGGTGACCCCCTTGCTGGTGGGAGCCGCCCCACCCCGACTCTGGGTGTGAAGGCCAAGGGTTGGGGAGAGGCGCCCCTGAGCTCCAGACACAGCTGACAGTAGAGGCTACCTCTGGGGCCCCTGCGGGCAGGGCCGGCTCTGGGGGTTGTGGCCCCCCGAGGGATTTGGGTCAGGCTATCCAGTGGACTGTGCCTGCCCCCAGGGTGAAGGTGAAGGGCAGGCGGCAGCACCCTAGAGGCTCTCGCAGCACTGGGGCTCAGGGGAGGGGCGCCCTGTCCGTCCACCTCAGGACGAGGGCCAGAGCCCTCCCACTGGCTGTCTGGGGCCTCAAGACACTGCTGCTGGACTTGGGTACAGGCAGAGCTGGGGGTCCTGCCTCCAGGGAGGGCGCATGAGCCTGGGGGAGGGGGAATGCGTGCACATCAGCCCGGCTGCCTCCCTCACCCGCCGGCTCTGGGAAACGTCCAGGTTGTCATGGCAGCTTTTCACATATAAATAGTTTAGACCTAATTGTCAAAAATGCTTCCTACATCTAGGCTGTTAAAATCCATTAGCCACAGAAAATCCTCAGCGTTCAGCCAGACATCTGTTTTATTGGCACTTTTTAACAGGAGGTTTCTTTGTTTTCTCTCCAAGGCAAGAATGATCCTTTATAAACCTCCCTTAAAAGTGTTTTGAAAGTAAAGTATACAAAATGGGAATTTAGAGAAAACCACAAATAAAGCACAAATAAAGGCGAGGCGGAATCCATGCAGCACCCTGCTCCTTTCCAGGAGCACCTGTGTTGTTCCTGCTGGTGACGGTCTAGCCCTGGGGAGGATGTCAGCAGGAACGCAGCCACGTGCAATCCCAGCAGCACGGGCCTCACACACGCTGCAGCTCTGAGTCCCAGCAAGGCCTGGGGTACCTGGGCTGGTCCAGTTATTCCTGAGATCGCTGGAGCCGAGAGGAGTGACCGAGGGGACCCCTCCCCAGGGACACACTGGAACACCCACCACCCATCTCAGGGCTTGAGACTGGAGGTCCACCCATGAGACACACTGAAGTCTTTAAAACCATGGACAGGTGGGGTCAAGTATCTTCATATGTGTTTAGTACTGTGGGGAAATTCCTTCCCATAAACCAGCCTGGACACGCTCGTCAAGCCAGGCTGGACACACACCCGTGGCTTCGGTTTGGAGGGTTAGAGGCTGGGGGCAGGCATGCCCTCTCGCAGGCTGCTTTGACGAGGGTGCGTCCACGTGCGTCCCCGAGGGCCCAGGACATCTGGGCCCGAGCTCGGGTCCCTGCCCTGGGCCTGGCTGGTGCTCCACTCTGCCGTCGCTTGGGTCCTCGCGCAGGGCTCTAGGCAGGGACATCACTCTGTCTGGGGGGCAAGTCCCAACCGGCCTCGGTCTGGAAGGGGAGGCCAGGGGGCACTAGTGGTAAAGAGCCCGCCGGCCAGTGCCAGAGACACAGGAGATGCGGGTTCCATCCCTGGGTGGGGAAGATCCCCAGAGGAGGGCATGGCAACCCACCCCAGGGTTCTCGCCTAGAGAATCCCATGGATGGAGGAGCCTGGTGGGGTTGTAAAAGAGTCAGACAGGACTGAAGCGACTTCACACACACACAGGGGCTTCCGTGAAGCATGTGGTTTGAGGTTGCTTACAGAGAAAATTCAAGCCCACCTGTCCTGCCCAGCCCTTCCATGAGACAACCCAGGTGTACCCCTTGGCCAGTTACCTGGGTGGCCCGACTCTGGAAGTTCAGCTCCCTGAGTGCCCTCGCTGGGGGACATCAGACGCTGTGACCGAGCCCCGAGCACCTGCAGAAGCCCCTTTCTCACCACGGGGCCAACACCTTGAGCATTGCAGCCCTGGACCCCCAGACCCTGATGGGGGCTCAGGTGGGGGACAGCGAGAAGCTCAGGAAGGTTCTGACACTGACAGCCGGAAGCAGCGGCTGCAGAGGCTGAAACTCGGACCCACTGTGTGGACAGCAAAGGCCTCGGAGAGGACAAGCAATCTCGAAGAAGAACAAAGTAAGTTTAGAAATGGACTGCAAGGCCACAGCCATCAAGACTGGCTCGGCACAAGGACAGAGCTCGGAGCAGTGGGACAGAATCCAGAGTCCAGAAATAAACCGTCACACTCACCGTCAGCTGATTCCCACACAGGCACAGACGGAACTCTCTGGGGAAAGGTCAGCCTTCTCCACACGTGACGATGCTGGGAAGTCAGCACCCACGGGCGGGAAGGAGGATTAAAAAAAAGATGCATTTGATCAAAATGAATCAAAGGCCTAAATGAAAAACTAAAATTATAAAACTCTCCACAACAACACGGGAGTGAGACCTCGCGACCCTGGGTTAGGCAAAGATTTTTTGCATACAACATGGAAAGCACAATAATTCAAAAAAAGTGAAAGACTGGATTTCAAAAGACATGAAAATGAAAAGCCACAGGGTGAAGGAAATCACTGAAATCATGTATCTGGCAAAGAACTTGTATCCAGAATATATAAAGAGCTCCTATAACTCAGTAATAACCCAAAGAGAAAGTAGGCAAAATGCTTGAATACATATCCTGTTAGAGAAGGCACGGAGATGGCTAACACATACCCTAAAGGCGCCCTGCATCGTCGGTCGCTAAATCGGGTCAAAACCACAGTGACTGGGAAATGCGGGAAGACGGGCACTGACTGGTATTGGTGAGGTTGGCACCCCCCACCCCCACTCCATGCCGAGCCTGGGAGACGAGGTGTGGGGGCCCCGTACACACCGGGCCTGGCGTGCACACAGGAGTTGTCCAGGGATGTGGGTTTGGAGATGCGATGTCTGCCTAGAACCATGTCCCAGGCACCACGAGCAGGGACCCACTGCCCAGACCGGAGGTCACAGACAAGCACAGTCCAGGATCCCGGGTGGACGCTGGCAGAGCCCAGGGCCCCGGGTGGACGCTGGCAGAGCTCAGGGCCCCGGGTGGATGCTGGCAGAGCTCAGGGTCCCGGGTGGATGCTGGCAGAGCTGAGTCTGAGGAAGAGCTCTGCTCAGCGGGGCAGAGTGTCCATCTCGAAGTCAGAGTGTCCCCTGAAGGCAGGGCCCACTCAGTGCCCACCTGGCAAGGAGCCCCATCAGGTCCAGGGTGTTGGCCAGACTGGGCTCAGGAAGCTGCCTTCTCATGCCCAGCCCATTGAGGGGCTCAGGCTGCGTCTAGACAGGGCCCAGGGTCATTGCTTACCTCTGAGAGGCTGGGCTGGGAGGAGCTGCCCGCTCCAGTCCAGCCCATCGAGGGGCTCAGCCTGCATGCAGACCAGGGCTTCCGCTCTGGGGCCCAACCTGAGTGCAAAGGTGTGACTTCCCTCTGGCTCCTCTGGAGCCTCAGGGAGGCCTGGCCTGATGCTGAGCTGGCTGCTCCAAAGAGGGGGGGGTCCCCACCACTCGCAACACCCTCCCATCGCAGCCCCGGGGTACCCCTTCCTCCACATCACCGTGGAGAGTTCTCTCTGCGGAGAAAAGTGTTCCCAGGTGGCAGCCGTCCTGGGCTCAGTCCCAATGCCTGGTAGACCATGACCCTCAGGATGGGGTCTCGGGACACGCTGTCCAGGCCATAGTCATCCAAGCAGGGTTGAGAGGACAGAGCCTCAGCAGCTGCAGGGGCTCAACACCTGTGGGTCAGAGCAGAGGCTAGCACAGCCCCATGCGCGCTGGGAAGTCCGGGTGAGGGTGGCCGGTGAGACCAGAGGGTCCCCAGCGAAGCACAGCTCAAGGGCAGCGTCTAGGCGAGAGGCTCCGCCCCCCTGACCCTGCTGGGTTTTTCCATTCTTCCCAGTTCTCTGGTGCTGAGGGCTAAGTTGCCAGTCTCTCTCCTCAGGCCCTTATTTTGGGAAACTTATCCACAGCTGCATGATTGCCAACAATCCATCCTGATTACAGTCTGCCTGGCTGGGTCCCCGTCTGCAGGCCGGGCGGAGGGGCGGGCCGTCTGGTCTGACCCCTGTGACGGAGAATCGCCCGTGTCTGCACAAGGAGAGGAGGCAGGAGGGTTTCAGGGGTTCCACGTGCGTCCTCCTGGATCCTGGCCAGCATGTGTGTGTGAAGACCACCGAGGTTGGGGACAGGCCAGAGAGAAGCTTAGAGCGAGGCTCCCTCCTGCTGGATTAGAGAACCTCGCAACCCCTGGGCGCTGGGTAGATCCTTGGAAGGTTTCCCTGGTGGAAAATAGGGACCTTGGAAAAAACACCACCCTGGTCCCACCTCACAAATCTTAAGAAGCCAGATCCACAAGGATTAAGAAATTTAACAGAATCCTAGAACAAAACCCAGAATGCGCGCAGGACCACAGAAATATCCAGCACCTGCCAACATAAGATCCACAGTCTGCGTGGTTCAAAGGCCACAGGCCTGCCCAGCAGCAGGGAAGCCGGAGCAAGGCTGCAGCCTGAGCAGGCGGTGGGCGCAAGGGCAGCTGGCGGCCCTCTCGGCCTCACCTCCGGGCATCGCCGGAGGTGGCTCCCTGGGAGGACGGGTGCGCTTCTCTGCGAGGTGGCGCATGCTCTGCCATGACCCCACAGGGCCAGGGACGCTCCGGCAGGGGCGGGAGGAGCCTGGAGACTCCCAGTCCTTCCCGGTCTGTGAGCATGACCGCGCAGGGCCCCTCACCTGGGACCCCGCTCCTGGAGCCTGCGGGGCCAGGCCCTGTGGGCGGACCTGGGTCCCTGACGGTGCTGGCCATCCCGCCAGGGGCTCTGCTCCCCCAAGGTGGATCACCTGGCCTCCATACGCCCGGCGCCTGGCCTGCATCCACCTCCGGCTCCAGGCGTCAGGAACCTGTTCAGGTTCCTAGGTGTGGGGAGAAGGGAGCAGGCTGGGTGAGGGCCACGGTCAGTGGCTCTCTTCCTCTGGGGGCCTGGAAAGTGGGCGGGGGAGGGCGAGAGGGCAGCCCCAGGTCTGGACGGTGACCAGAAGGGGTGAGGGGGGCAGGGGAGGGGGCCTGGAGGAGACAGCCAGGGTCGGAGCTCAGTGCAGGGGCGGGGGGCGGGGTGCAGGGCCAGGGAGGGTGTGCGCCCTCATTCGACCACGTGGCTGCAGCTGAAGGGCCAGGCCTGGGGTGCAGTGGCTGAGCTAAATCAAGACACCGTGGGCAGGTCGGCGGGGTGGGCGGCTGTTGGCATTCCTGTTCCTCAGAAACCTCTGCTGAGCTTCTCACAAACACCCTGATGCAGAATCAGACGCTCAGGGCCGCTGGCCGGTGGGGTGGTCACAGGCTGAGCCTCGGGGCTGTGCTGACGGCCCCGGGCTCTGTGGGATCGGACCCCACCCCCGCCGTGTGGCCCAGTTCATGGTTTTTGAAGCCGATCTTAGTCACGGCTTGTAGTCGGGGAATGAGGTGTTCTCAGGGCTTGTCCTGGGCCTCGGGGGACGGGGAGGGCGAACGCGTGTGCGAGCCGGCGCTTCTGGAAACACCCACCAGAGTGAGCTCAGCACCGGAACCCCGGCAGAGGGTCCGAGCCCCACTCAGCTCTCCAGCGACAGCGAAGCGCCTTCTGAGACCAGCCTCCTGGGCCTCAGCACAAAGGTCAAGGTGCGGGGACCCCAGGTGCCCCTGAGGGGAGAGGGGCCCTGGGGCTCCAGGCCGACTCGGGAACACAGGTCTGGGAGGCTCGCACAGACGGCGCTGCCAGGGCCGCTCGCCGCCTCCCCTCGCGCACTCCGGGCCCCTAGAGGCGTCTCCGGCCTGCAGAGACCTGTCCCAGCACCGCAGGGACCCCTCGCCTGCTCACGGCCGCCCCTCCCGTCCCAGCACACAGAGCCAGCTCCCCGCAGCGGGACAGGCCGGCGGGCAGCCCGCCTCGAGGCCTGGGCCAGACGGCGCCTGCGGCCCAGGCTCCCAGGGACCCTCCCGCCCCACGCGCTCACAGGGCGGGCGCCGGCCTGCGAGGGGCTTCCTGCCCCCGCCCCTCGCCTGGGGGGAGTCGCTCCACGAGCGAGGGGGCTGCTCCCGGGAGCCAGGATGGAGCCCACAGAGAGGGGGACCCTGTCCCCTGCCCGCAGAGCCCCAGGAGGCGCAGTGGGCCAGCTGGGCTCCCCCATGGCTGGAAATTGCCCGGTTCAGCCGGGCTTTGCCAGAAACATGAGCTGCAGCGGGGGCGTCTGGAGAGACACTGCCCCTGGACGGGGGTCCACAGCACCCGCCATCTGTGGGGGGTCAGGCAGGGTGGGGCCAGCACCAGGCCAACCCCCAGACACACACCCGACGGGAGAGGCTCATAGGAGATGGTGGACAGCGGAGGTCACGGTGGCGCCTGGAGTCTGCCCACCACCCTCCCCCAAACTGAGACCCCGGGAAGCTCTGCTTGCAGCCTTTTCAGGACAGAAGGACGGGAGACCCACATACACAGACTCACACACACACATAGACACACACACACACACACACACACACACACATAGACACACAGACTCACACACAGACTCACACACAGACTCACACACACACAGACTCACCCTCACACACACACAGAGACTCACACACAGACTCACACACACACACTCACACACACACTCACACGCACCCCCATACACAGACACACACACACACAGACTCACACACATACACACACACACAGAGCTTTCGTGTGCCTGGGCTAACCCATGGGCGGATGGACAATTTAGAACCACAGACAAGCACGGTGGTGGGAGGTGCAGGTGGGGGGCTGGAAGCTGGAGGGGCTCCCCTCCTTCAAGGCCCTGGGGCTTCACGCAGACCCGCTGAAGGCAGCAAGGCTCTGTTCTCCATGGACCTGCAGCCCCTGCCCTTTCAGCCTCCCCTCTCTCAGGCTGAGAAGGACCTTAGGTTTGGTGACGGCTTTTTAGATACAGCACCAACAGCACAGTCAGAGAAAGAAATAATTGATAAGCTGGACTTCATTAAAATTAAAGACTTCAGCTCTGCTAACGACCAGGTGAAAAACTGAGAAGAGACGCTGCGGGCTGTGGGAAACGATTTGCAAAGGACACAGCTGATAAAAGACTGTGCTCCAAATACACAAAGGAACTCTTAAACCTCAACAGGAAGAAAACAACCAGTTACAAAACGGGCAAAAGCCCTTAGCAGATGCCTCAGCAAATAGGACACACAGATGGTAAGGGCTCCGCACCACGTGTCATCAGAAGAAGGCAGATGAACACACGATACCACTGCACACCTGTCAGGACGTCAAAGCCCCAGAGCACTGGCCCCCGGGGCCAGAGAGGCGGGGAGCAGCGGGACTCTCCCCTCTCCAGTGGGGATACAGGCAGTGCGGCACTCTGGGAGACAACCTGACAGCTTCTGACGAAAGTAACTCCCTTCTTCCCATGCGATCAGTCCAGCAGCTGTGTTCCTGACGTTTACCCAAAGGAGTTGAGAACGCGCGTCCACAGAAGAACCTGTGCACAGATGTTTATAGCGGCTTTATCATAACTGCCCAAACGTGGGGGCAACCACAAAGCCCTTCTGCAGGTGGACGGATTAATAAACGGTGATCCATCCAGACATATTACTCAGGGCACAACGAGATGAGCCACCAAGCCGTGAAGGACAGGGAAGAACTTCGGGTGTTTATCACAGAGTGGAAGGAGCCACTCTGAACAGGCGGCCTCCTGTGCGACCAGCTCTACGCCACTCTGGGGAAAGGGAAACCATGGAGACGGCAGAAGGGTCTGTGGTTGCCAGCGGGGACAGAGAGTGTCGCCGGGTGGAGCCCAGAGGGCGTTTAAGGCAGTGAAATCACTCCGTGTGACGCTGAGGATGGACTCGCGTTGCCACCCACTTGTCTAAGCCCACAGGGTGTACAGAAGCACCAGCAGTGAACGGCGGGGGGAACACTGGGCCGGGTGATGGCCATGTGCCAGCAGAGGCGGGGCGCTTGTAACAAAATCCCCTCTGAAAAGTGGGGTTCACCAGGGGAGGCTGCACGTGGGGCGTGAGGTGGACAGGAGACCTCCGGACCCTCCACTCAAGTCTGCTGTGAGCCTTTAATGCTCTAATGAAATGAAACTGATTTAGAAGAATATACGAGAGCATCGAAGCATGATGTGTGTAGGAAAAGGCAACGGAACGTGTGTAAGGCCCATACGCTGAACATTGCTTATTCCTGAGGGAAAGGGAAGAATATTCATGTGAGACAAAGGTCACACTTCTGATTCAGGAGACTCAGTGTTGCTAAGATATCATTTTCCTCCAAACTGAAGCATAGATATAATGCAGCCCCATTAATCTGAAGAAATAGACAAAGCCATTCTAACACTGATGTGAAAAGGCAAAACTAGAGGCGGGGAAACCAGTGTCGGGGAAAAAGAGCCGAGAAGGATGCGTGCTGCCCAGCACCAGCGATGCAGGGGCGGGGGGCGGGGTGCAGGGCCAGGGAGGGTGTGCGCCCTCATTCGACCACGTGGCTGCAGCTGAAGGGCCAGGCCTGGGGTGCAGTGGCTGAGCTAAATCAAGACACCGTGGGCAGGTCGGCGGGGTGGGCGGCTGTTGGCATTCCTGTTCCTCAGAAACCTCTGCTGAGCTTCTCACAAACACCCTGATGCAGAATCAGACGCTCAGGGCCGCTGGCCGGTGGGGTGGTCACAGGCTGAGCCTCGGGGCTGTGCTGACGGCCCCGGGCTCTGTGGGATCGGACCCCACCCCCGCCGTGTGGCCCAGTTCATGGTTTTTGAAGCCGATCTTAGTCACGGCTTGTAGTCGGGGAATGAGGTGTTCTCAGGGCTTGTCCTGGGCCTCGGGGGACGGGGAGGGCGAACGCGTGTGCGAGCCGGCGCTTCTGGAAACACCCACCAGAGTGAGCTCAGCACCGGAACCCCGGCAGAGGGTCCGAGCCCCACTCAGCTCTCCAGCGACAGCGAAGCGCCTTCTGAGACCAGCCTCCTGGGCCTCAGCACAAAGGTCAAGGTGCGGGGACCCCAGGTGCCCCTGAGGGGAGAGGGGCCCTGGGGCTCCAGGCCGACTCGGGAACACAGGTCTGGGAGGCTCGCACAGACGGCGCTGCCAGGGCCGCTCGCCGCCTCCCCTCGCGCACTCCGGGCCCCTAGAGGCGTCTCCGGCCTGCAGAGACCTGTCCCAGCACCGCAGGGACCCCTCGCCTGCTCACGGCCGCCCCTCCCGTCCCAGCACACAGAGCCAGCTCCCCGCAGCGGGACAGGCCGGCGGGCAGCCCGCCTCGAGGCCTGGGCCAGACGGCGCCTGCGGCCCAGGCTCCCAGGGACCCTCCCGCCCCACGCGCTCACAGGGCGGGCGCCGGCCTGCGAGGGGCTTCCTGCCCCCGCCCCTCGCCTGGGGGGAGTCGCTCCACGAGCGAGGGGGCTGCTCCCGGGAGCCAGGATGGAGCCCACAGAGAGGGGGACCCTGTCCCCTGCCCGCAGAGCCCCAGGAGGCGCAGTGGGCCAGCTGGGCTCCCCCATGGCTGGAAATTGCCCGGTTCAGCCGGGCTTTGCCAGAAACATGAGCTGCAGCGGGGGCGTCTGGAGAGACACTGCCCCTGGACGGGGGTCCACAGCACCCGCCATCTGTGGGGGGTCAGGCAGGGTGGGGCCAGCACCAGGCCAACCCCCAGACACACACCCGACGGGAGAGGCTCATAGGAGATGGTGGACAGCGGAGGTCACGGTGGCGCCTGGAGTCTGCCCACCACCCTCCCCCAAACTGAGACCCCGGGAAGCTCTGCTTGCAGCCTTTTCAGGACAGAAGGACGGGAGACCCACATACACAGACTCACACACACACATAGACACACACACACACACACACACACACACACATAGACACACAGACTCACACACAGACTCACACACAGACTCACACACACACAGACTCACCCTCACACACACACAGAGACTCACACACAGACTCACACACACACACTCACACACACACTCACACGCACCCCCATACACAGACACACACACACACAGACTCACACACATACACACACACACAGAGCTTTCGTGTGCCTGGGCTAACCCATGGGCGGATGGACAATTTAGAACCACAGACAAGCACGGTGGTGGGAGGTGCAGGTGGGGGGCTGGAAGCTGGAGGGGCTCCCCTCCTTCAAGGCCCTGGGGCTTCACGCAGACCCGCTGAAGGCAGCAAGGCTCTGTTCTCCATGGACCTGCAGCCCCTGCCCTTTCAGCCTCCCCTCTCTCAGGCTGAGAAGGACCTTAGGTTTGGTGACGGCTTTTTAGATACAGCACCAACAGCACAGTCAGAGAAAGAAATAATTGATAAGCTGGACTTCATTAAAATTAAAGACTTCAGCTCTGCTAACGACCAGGTGAAAAACTGAGAAGAGACGCTGCGGGCTGTGGGAAACGATTTGCAAAGGACACAGCTGATAAAAGACTGTGCTCCAAATACACAAAGGAACTCTTAAACCTCAACAGGAAGAAAACAACCAGTTACAAAACGGGCAAAAGCCCTTAGCAGATGCCTCAGCAAATAGGACACACAGATGGTAAGGGCTCCGCACCACGTGTCATCAGAAGAAGGCAGATGAACACACGATACCACTGCACACCTGTCAGGACGTCAAAGCCCCAGAGCACTGGCCCCCGGGGCCAGAGAGGCGGGGAGCAGCGGGACTCTCCCCTCTCCAGTGGGGATACAGGCAGTGCGGCACTCTGGGAGACAACCTGACAGCTTCTGACGAAAGTAACTCCCTTCTTCCCATGCGATCAGTCCAGCAGCTGTGTTCCTGACGTTTACCCAAAGGAGTTGAGAACGCGCGTCCACAGAAGAACCTGTGCACAGATGTTTATAGCGGCTTTATCATAACTGCCCAAACGTGGGGGCAACCACAAAGCCCTTCTGCAGGTGGACGGATTAATAAACGGTGATCCATCCAGACATATTACTCAGGGCACAACGAGATGAGCCACCAAGCCGTGAAGGACAGGGAAGAACTTCGGGTGTTTATCACAGAGTGGAAGGAGCCACTCTGAACAGGCGGCCTCCTGTGCGACCAGCTCTACGCCACTCTGGGGAAAGGGAAACCATGGAGACGGCAGAAGGGTCTGTGGTTGCCAGCGGGGACAGAGAGTGTCGCCGGGTGGAGCCCAGAGGGCGTTTAAGGCAGTGAAATCACTCCGTGTGACGCTGAGGATGGACTCGCGTTGCCACCCACTTGTCTAAGCCCACAGGGTGTACAGAAGCACCAGCAGTGAACGGCGGGGGGAACACTGGGCCGGGTGATGGCCATGTGCCAGCAGAGGCGGGGCGCTTGTAACAAAATCCCCTCTGAAAAGTGGGGTTCACCAGGGGAGGCTGCACGTGGGGCGTGAGGTGGACAGGAGACCTCCGGACCCTCCACTCAAGTCTGCTGTGAGCCTTTAATGCTCTAATGAAATGAAACTGATTTAGAAGAATATACGAGAGCATCGAAGCATGATGTGTGTAGGAAAAGGCAACGGAACGTGTGTAAGGCCCATACGCTGAACATTGCTTATTCCTGAGGGAAAGGGAAGAATATTCATGTGAGACAAAGGTCACACTTCTGATTCAGGAGACTCAGTGTTGCTAAGATATCATTTTCCTCCAAACTGAAGCATAGATATAATGCAGCCCCATTAATCTGAAGAAATAGACAAAGCCATTCTAACACTGATGTGAAAAGGCAAAACTAGAGGCGGGGAAACCAGTGTCGGGGAAAAAGAGCCGAGAAGGATGCGTGCTGCCCAGCACCAGCGTCTTCTGTGAGGCTACGGTCACCGGGCAGGGTGGGACGCACATGAGGAGAGCCGGTGGTAAAGGGAGCAGAGTCCAGACACCCACCCGCAGTCGTACGGGCCCCTCACTTTTGAGAAAGGTGCCGAGATCATTCACTGGGGAAGGGATAATTTTTTCAACAAATGCTGCTGAAACAACCGGATGTTTCTGCAGACGGAAAGAAAGAACTCTGACCCCTACCTCACACCAAACACAAACATTAACTCAGATGGGACAGAGGCCTCCCTGAAAATCTGCTCCCTGTGAGCGTTCCAGACAAAAACACAGGAGAAAGATCCTCACACCTTTGAAATAGGTAACACTTCTTAAACACTTAGAAATCATTAAAAAAAAAAAACAAAACTTGAGAATTTGGACTTCACCCAAACAGAAAAGTTCTCCCCGTTTAAGAGACACTGCTGAGAGCACAGAAAGGCAAGTCACAGTCCAGAGAGACCCGGCCAGGCTGGGGTAGAGGAGCGGCGCTCACAGGACGCTGAAGGCCCGGCCACAGAAAGGCCAGCAGCCCGAGGACGGCAGGGGCAGAACAGCTGCCCCAGGAGAGACCCGGCCAGGCTGGGGTAGAGGAGCGGCGCTCACAGGATGCTGAAGGCCCGGCCACAGAAAGGCCAGCAGCCCGAGGACGGCAGGGGCAGAACAGCTGCCCCAGGACTTTACAAAGCAAGACGCACAGTGGCCAAGGCAGCAACGTTGTTAGTCACCGGAAATTAAAACAACAGCTGCGCCCTATTTTTGCTGTTCTTCAGTCGCTCAGTCGTGTCTGACTCTGCGACCCCATCAGCTGCAGCACACCAGGCTTCCCCGTCCTCCACTATCTCCCAGAGTTTGCTCAAATTCATGTCCATTGAGTTGGTGATGCCGTCCAACATCTACCCTCCGTCACAACTTCTCCTCCTGCTTTTATTTCCCAGCGTCGGGGTCTTTCCCAATGAGTTGGCTCTTGGCCTCGGGTTGGTGGCCCAGGTACTAGAACTTCAGCCTCAGCATCATCCCTCCAGTGACTGCTCAGGGCTGAGTCCTCAGCGTCATCCCTCCAGTGACTGCTCAGGGCTGAGCTCCTTTAGGATGGACTGGTTGGATCTCCCTGCTGTCCAAGTCACTCTCTAGAGTCTTCTCCAGCATCACAACTAGAAAGCACCTCTTAGAGCGGCTAAAACTTGGAAGACTGGCCACACTGGCCACACTGTTGCTGGCGGGGAGGGGACACTGGGCAGTTTGGGAAGATGCTAAGCAGCCTTTGCACTGATCACCAAGGAAGCCTTTCTCATCTCTCCTTGCTATTCTTTGGAACTCTGCCTTCAGATTTCCTTTTCTCCTTTCCCTTGACCTTTTCTTCTTTTTGCAGCTATTTGTAAGGCCTCCTCAGACAACCATTTTGCCTTTTTGCATTTCTTTTTCTTGTGGATGGTCTTGATCCCTGCCTCCTGTACAATGTCATGAACCTCCGTCCATAGTTCTTCAGGTTCTCTGTCTATCAGATCTAATCCTTTGAATCTATTTGTCACTTCCACTGTATACGGGATTTGATTTAGGTCATACCTGAATGGTCTAGTGGTTTTTCCTACTTTCTTTAATTTAAGCTGAATTTTGCAATAAGGAATTCATGATCTGAGCCACAGTCACCTCCTGGTCTTGTTTTTGCTGACTGTATAGAGCTTCTCCATCTTTGGCTACAAAGAATATAATCAACCTGATTTTGGCGTTGACCATCTGGTGATGTCCATGTGTAGAGTCTTCTCTTGTGTTGTTGGAAGAAGGTGTTTGCTATGACCAGTGTGTTCTCTTGCAAAACTCTGTTAGCATTTGTTAGATCTGGTTCCAAATCAGGAAAGGAGTATGTCAAGGCTGTTTATTAACTTATATGCAGTATACATCATGTGAAATGCCGAGCTGGATGAAGCAAAAGCTGGAATCAAGATTACTGGGAGAAATATTCATAACCTCAGATATGCAGAAGACACCACCCTTATAGCAGAAAGCAAAGAAGAACTAAAGAGCCTCTTGATGAAAGTGAAAGACGAGAGTGAAAAAGTTGGCTTAAAGCTCAACATGCAGAAAACTAAGATCATGGCATCCAGTCCCATCACTTCATGGCAAATAAATGGAGAAACAATGGAAACAGTGAGAGACTTTATTTTTTTGCTCCAATATCCCTGCAGATGGTGACTGCAAACATGAAATGAAGACCCTTGCTCCTTGGAAGAAAAGCTATGACCAACCTAGACAGCATATTAGAAAACAGAGACGTTACTTTGCCAACAAAGGTCCATCTAGTCAAAGCCATGGTTTTCCCAGCGGTCATGTATGGGTGTGAGAGTTTGACTATAAAGAAAGTTAGCACTGAAGAATTGATACTTTTGAACTGTGGTGTTGGAGAAGACTCTTGAGAGTCCGTTGGACAGCAAGGAGATCCAACCAGTCCATCCTAAAGGAAATCAGTCCTGAATACTCATAGGAAGGACTGATGCTGAAGCTGAAGCTCAAGTACTTTGGCCACCTGATGTGAAGAACTGACTCATTGGAAAAGACCCTGATGCTGGGAAAGATTGAAGGCAGGAGGAGAAGGGGACGACAGAGGATGAGATGGTTGGATGGCATCACTGACTCGATGGACATGACTTTGAATAAACTCTGGGAGTTGGTGATGGACAGGGAGGCCTGGCGTGCTGCAGTCCATGGGCTCACAAAGAGTCGGACACGACTGATTGACTGAACTGAACTGACTGAAGCAGTCTTACCTTGTGACTGAACAGTTCTACTCCGAGGAATCTAGTTGTGAGCAATGAAGTCACACATCACACACCAACCTCTGGACAAACGCTCCTGGCAGCTTTAGTCATAAAACCTTAAACTAGAAGCAACCCAGATGCCCGTCAGCAGTCAAATGAATGTAAGAAATTACAGCCCACCCAACGGGACACTGCTGCTGAGTCGCTTCAGTCGTGCCCGACTCTGTGCGACCCCATAGACAGCCGCCCCCCAGGCTTCCCCGTCCCTCAGATTCTCCAGGCAAGAACACTGGAGTGGGGTGCCATTGCCTTCTCCGAATGGGACACTAGTCGGCAATAAAAAAGAATGGCCTCCTGCTGCACACACACTGTGGGGGGATCTCACAGGCCCAGTGGGGACCTGCTGTGAGCAGGAGGGCCAGTCGGCACGGTGCCAGGCCCGGCCTCTAGCAGCCAGAGTCCCCCGTAGTCTGACGGAACGCCCCCTCCGTGGCTTCGGAGTGGGGAGGCTTGGTCTCTATCCTCAACACGAATCTATATGCTCGGAGCACAGCTCCTGCTTCCAAAAGATCAGAATCTTGTTTCCCAAAGTGCGTCTTCACCTCATTGCCAGGGAGTGAACCCGGAAACTCCAAGGACACATATGTGTTTCCAGCACACCGGAAATGCTGGGACAAACAGCGTTTAACCCCAACCCGCCTGCAGAGAGCTCACCCGTGGGGAAGAGTGCCAACCAGGCCTTGAAGGATAAATGTGTACTGACCTCCTTCAAATAATTGTATTTTATACTGGTGCTGGAGAAGACTCCTGAGAGTCCCTTGGACAGCAAGGAGATCAAGCCAGTCAAGCCTAAAGGAAATCAACTCTGAATATTCACTGGAAGGGCTGATGCTGAAGCTGAAGCTCCAATCCTTTGGCCCCCTGATGTGAAGAGCCGACTCCTTGGAAAAGATGCTGAAGCTGGGAAGGATTGAGGGTGGGAGGAGAAGGGGGCGACAGAGGATGAGCTGGCTGGCATCACCGACTCGATGGGCATGAATGTGGACAGACTCTGGGGGATGGTGAGGGGCAGGGAAGCCTGGTGTGCTGCGGTCCGTGAGTGTCGGGCTGCTGGACATGACCTGGTGGGGAGCGACGGCAGCAACTGGCTGGTCAGCAACGCTGCTCGGCTCCAGGTGAGCCTCAGCGCGGCTCAGCTGTCCATACGCATGTAGCTGCTGTTTCACATTCTTTTCCCACTTAAGTTGTTACAAGAATGAACACGGTTCCTATGCTATAAGATGCCTTGAAGTGAAAAGTCTCCAAAGTGGTCAAGAGGCTGGAAGGGCCCCTGCTCACAGCCACCCGCTGCTTCCGTCACTTACCAAAGAGGCTCACGGACCAGACCAGACGGACCAGGCCCAGCGCCTGCTTCCTTGACCACAGGACTGAAGGCTGCACAGGCTGGTGACACCCGGTCCGTGGCAGCCCTGACTCCTGGGTGGGCCTGCCCCGGAGATAGAGGTGCCCAGGCCACGGTGGGGCTGAATCCAAGGGCCTCAGGCTGGGAGCCCACTCTGGACTTCTGTCCTGCCTGGGGTGCTGGAGTCATTACTGAGCCAAGCTTGGATCTGCCCACCGTAAAGCCAGCCCGGTTTGTGGGGAAGGAAAGTGCAATAGTTACTGCAGGTGCCAAGCAGGAAGTCCAGGCAGCTTGTGCTCAGACTGAACCCCCTGAAGGCTTCAGGGAGAGGCTTTTAAAGACGGTGAGGGAGGAGGGGTTGGGGGTGTGGCCAGCTCATAGACCCTCTTCTGATTGGCTGGAGGTGAGGTCACCGGGAGTCACCATCATCAACCTTCTGGCTCCAACTGGTCTGGGGTCTACTGCTGGTGGGCAGCTTGCAGTCAGCTTCTCCCACGTGGTGGGGGCTTCAGTATCTGCAAAGCAGCTCACAGGACACAGCTCAGAATGTTATCTATAGCCCTTGAGGGAGAGGCAAAGGCCCTGGACTTTATTTTATGGCTAAAAACGCATCCTCCGTCCTGCCTGGCCGCTGTCCTTTGTTTCTGTGTTTTCTCATTGCTCTGATTAAACTTATTCTCTGGGACTCGGGGAAAACCGAGGAGACTGGATTTTTCGACAGACAAGAGGCAGGCAGGGGACAGGGAAGGTCTGTACTGGGAGGCCCCACATCCTCCCAGTACATCGGTCATACCTTTTCACTCCTGTGCAGTTTCTTGTGGACAAAGACGTGTCAATCAGGTGTATAAATACCTAGGAGTGTGATTGCTGGAAGATGCAACGAGACCGTTTAGACTCAGAGAAACGTTCAGACTGTCTCCCCCGGCAGCTGCAGCGCTTGGATTCCCACCAGGGGCGGGCTTCCCGGCGCTCTGACTCCTCTCGAGACCCTGGTGTCGGCAGGTCTGCGTGTGAGCTTCTCTGATTGGTGTGCAGAGGTCTCGTCTTCCCGTTTCAGCTTGTATTTCCCTAATGTCCCGTGATGTGGAGCTTCTTTTCCTGTGCTTTCTTGCACCCACAGACCCATCGCGGTGGCGTCTGTTCAGACCTTTTCCCAGTTTCAGGTCGTGCTGCTTGCCTCCTTGTCGTTGGCTTTTAGAGTCGTGTGCACATTCTGGGCTGAACCCTTGATCAGCTCTGGTTTTCCAAATATTTTCTCCTAGTTACTGGCTTGCATTTTCACTCTAACAGTGTCTTTCATAGAGTGGGAATTTTTAGTTTTAATAAAGTCCAACGCATCCTTTTCTCTGAATGGATCCTGAATTTAGACCGCGTCATATCTAAAACTCCATCGGCAAACCCCAGGTCATATAGATTTTCCTTTCTAGGAGCTTTACAATTCTGCATTTTACTTTCGGGTCTGTGACCCATTTTGAGTGAGTCTCGAGTTTACTCTTTGCATGTCGGGTGGGCCCAGCTCCAGCCGTTGGAAAGCTCGCTCCCTCTACTGAATTGCTCGTGTGTCTCTGTCAGAATCAGTGGCTTCATTCATGCAGGTCTATTTCAGGGCTCTGTTCTGTTCTGTTGACACAAGTCTGCCCTTTCGTGAGCAATCTTGATCACTGCCGTGTTACAGGGACTCGTGAAACCAGAGAGTGAGTCCTCCGAGTCTGTGTCTGCTCCATGACTGAGGACCAGAAGTGCTGGCCGGTGGCCTCCCCTGAACCTTCTGCCTCTCTGCTCCCCGAGCGGCGGGGCCTCCTTGGGACCCAGGGAGCCAGAGCGCCGTCCTGAGTCAGCTGCAAGGGAATCGCGGAGAAGGGATGGGATGACACACCTGCCCTTCCATCCTGGAGGAACAGAGGGGCGACTTCAGACTCAGCACTCCAGAAACCCCCGGGACTTCAGACTCAGCGCTCCAGAAACTCCCCCGGGACTTCAGACTCAGCGCTCCAGAAACACCCCCCCGGACAGGCGGCCAGCACCGAGCTGCCCTCAGGACCTCCCCGACCAGACCCGTGGCCCAGGGTGGAGCCCGGCCAAAGGGTGGAGGCACGGGCTTGGGACCCAAGCCCCAAGACTGCACAGGCTCTGAGTTGTGGCCACAGGATTCTTGAGGCCCTTCCCTGGGTGTGGGCCTGGAAGATATTTAGATGCAAAAGGTTGAAAAGCATTTGCTCATTCTCATTATAAAAATTCTGTCATTTTCTGGTCTAAGGAATGCTAACTTGTTCTTTCAATTACGGCTTTAATAACATCACCAATAAAATCCCAACAGGCCCCGAGGGATCTGCCAACAGCGCCCTCCCCCCACCCCGCCCCCACCCCCGTCCTTCCCTGGATGACGACCTTGACCCCCACTGAACTGCAGCCCCACCGGCGGCGGCGCGGCCAGTCTCCCTGGATCGTCTGGGACTGGGTCACACGCTAACTCTTCTCAGGCCTTTTCCAAACATGACGCAACTCCCCACGTGGTAACGATGGTGATTTACTGTACTGCTGGGAGGGTCAAGTGATTGATTTAATATTGCTTTAAGTGATTTACTGTGAGGCTGAGGGGAGGCTCCCTGTTTATAACTCGGAGCACAGCTGTAAATCTGTCTCCACGGGTCTGAAGGACCGTGTCTCTGAGCAGCAGGCATGCCCACTCTGGACCGGGGTTGATAGGGAGAGATGGAGCCAGTTTCCCGGGCCCCCAGGAGGCTAACAGGAACCACAGGTGCTGACTAAGCCAGGGAGCGCCTCCCCAGCCCGGCCACCTGTGGCTGGTGAGCCTGGGCCCTGGGGTGGTGCTTGATGAAGCTGGTGCTGTGATCAGCAGGGCCAGGGTGAAGGGTCTGGTCCCCTCGCTCTTGGCCCAGGGCCACCCTGGGAGCTCAGTAGCCTCCAGACCAGCAGCATCTCTCAGGAGGGGCTCGGGAGATACTCAGCCCATTGTGCCCTCTGAAGGCGCTGATCAGAGCCCACCCTCTTGGGAGGGCCCTTGTCATTCTTCCTCCTAACTCCTCACCTTGAACCAGCCCATCCTGAAGCTGGGACTCTGCTTCCCCTTCACAGTCCAGCCTGGGGAAGCCACTCCGAGGGCACCTGGGCTCACCCAGGGCTTCTCTGCCAGGACAGGCCGTGCAGCTGGGTGGGTGGTGACAGCCGCACGGGACTCTCTGTTCTAATGGATGTGGGGACATGACTGGAAACCCCCCGGCCCCCACAGCATACTCGACCTTTCCGCGAGTGCCCTCAGTTGTGTCTCAGAAAGGTGTGCTCCGCTGGACCGGGAGTCAGCGCGTCTGCACATGCCCGTTCCCTTGGCAGGCCACCCTGCTCAGCCGGGAAGGGCTCTTCCTTGCAGAAGCCCTGGCGTTTTGCCAGCATGTGTGCTCAGACCCTTCCTGGGTTTAGAAGGCAGCCCTGGGACATCAAAGGGTGGAGCCCCTCGGGACGCCCGGCTGGTGCCGTGGGTCTGCTCACCCTTCCTCTGAGGTTTGGAGTTGGCCCATTATCTGGGTAATTAACCATATCCCCAGGTTTTTTTTTTTTTTAAATCATAAACATGTCTTCTTGATCCAGAACCTCAATCCTTCAAAATTCGTCCAAAGCCGATGGCAGGCTACCCAGATATGGGCTGGGAAGCCAGACAGGCAGGGACTCGCGGGCCGGTGCCTGCCCCCTTCCCGGGTCTGGGTGGAGCGGGGGGGCTGCCCCACCAGTTGGCCCTCGTGTCCAAGGGTTCCACTACACCCAGGAACTTTGTGGCATCAGAAAACCTAGGAAGGGGGCCAGCAGGGCAGGTTCCCTGGAAAGGGGTCTGGGACTCCAGTGGGAGGCCAGGGCCGAGGTGGGGGTGGTCACTGAATGGAGGTGTCAGTCTCTGAGGGTCCGCTCTGGGCAGGCCCTACCTCCCGGTTCTGCAGCCCCGGCCCGAGCATAGGCACATTCCGCTCAGACACAGACTCGGGGAGGGGCGGCCCGGGAGGCCCGGAAACCCCTCGGAAGAGGGCCCGGGCCATCTGCAGGAGCCAAGCCCGCGTCCTGTGTCCGTTCTCCCAGAGGAGGAAGCAGGGAGGGTGGCCTCGCGCTCCCGCCCCTTCCCCGCCGATGGCAGCTTCCGCGATCACGCTCCCCTCCTGTCCGCCTGTGGTCCCGGCACCTGGGCTCGGGGGGCACACGGAGGGCAGAGGGCAGGTGCCCCCGCTTCCGAGTCACCTGGGAGCACCCATGGGCCCTCCGCCTGCCAGGCCCCAGGGCGCTCCACCTGAGCGTCAGCAAGAGGCAGCGAGGCCCCCGCCGCCTGAGCATCAGCAAGAGGCAGCGAGGCCCCCCGCACCTGCCAGGCCCCAGGGCGCTTCACCTGAGCGTCAGCAAGAGGCAGCAAGGGCCCCACCACCCCGAGCCCATGGCCCCCTCGCTCAGACCCACTCTCCGGGGCAGCCCCGCACAGACTTCCCCCAGCTGCCCACCCTTCCCCAGCGAGGCCAGGCCAGACCCTCTCCCGGGCCAGACGAGAGGCTGCGTGTCCCACCTCCTGTCAGCCCGCAGATCCGGACCCCAGGTAAAGCCCAGTCAGGTTCCCGAAGCCTGTGTGCTGGGCTGCGGCTCCGTCCTGAGAGCGAGGCCCCGGGGGAGTCCCCGGCTGTGCCCCCTGCAGGACGAGGGGCACTGAGTCCTGCCTGGGCAGACGACCTCTCCAGGGGTGAAGGTCCTGGGGCCTCATGGCGAGTCCCTGCCTCCTCCAGCAGGGACCAAGGCCGGCGACAGAACCGCTGACCCTCACGGCATCAGGCTGACCTTTGAATATAACCACTGACCTTTAAGGACATAAACAGTGACCCCCAGGATGTCAGCTGACCTTTGAGGACATAACTGCTTACCTTTGAGGATGTAATCCCTGACCTTGGGGCCTGGCGGGAGCCCCATCCCCTTGAGAGGGCCCTGCTGGCCCCTGTGGGAGGGCCCGTTCACCCCACCCCGCTCCATCTGCTCCCCTGAGGGAAGGAGGTGGGAGGGCGGACAGGCCTGGGCCTACAGCAGCGGCTGGAAAACCCCACAGGGGCCCTCACCCTCCAGACTCCCAGCACGACCCCTCTGACCTCGGACCCTTCCCTGTGCTCACAGCCACCGCTTGCCCCGCTTGCCCTGCTTGCCCTCCCAGAGCCAAGGTTGCCACAGACTGAGGGCAGGGCCTGGACCCGTCTTCCTGCAGCCTCTCTGGCTTAACCTGCAGGCGTGCAAGGGCCTTGATTTCTCTCCTCCAGGTGAGAGTGGAGCGTGGTCTGCTGCTGGGGGAGCCGTATTTCTCACAGCCTGTTTCCCGCCCCTGAACGCAGGGCTCTGGGTGTGACCTCAGGCCCTGGCAGGCGCTCACTTGCAGCAGGAGGCCCCAGGAACTGGACTCCTGCCAGGCTCCCCTGCCAGCCCTTCCCCCAGAGGGGCTCAGCCTCCTCGGAGTGTGCACAGGGCATCACCTCCCCTAGACCCCCACAGCAAAAACCTAAAAATTGAAGATCAGAATAAATCTAAAGCAAACAGAAGAAAGGATACTGAAGAGCAGAAACCAGTAAAATTGGAAGCACATTGAGGCTGGAAGTGCGTGGGGTAAAGGGCTTCTCTGCTGGCTCAGTTGGCGGAGGCTCCGCCTGCCGTGCAGGAGACCTGGCTTCCATCCCTGGGTCTGAGAAGATCCCCTGGAGAAGGAAACAGCAACTCACTCGAGTATTCTTGCCTGGAGAATGCCAAGGACACAGGACCCTGGTGAGCTACAGTCCACGGGGTTGCAGAGTCAGACACGAATGGGTGGCTAACACACACACACACACACACACACACAATCACACACACACACACAATGGAGTAAATCAATGAAAGAGAGATGATTCTTGGAAAATATAAAGGAAATTGACATATCTCTATCAAGACTGATTAAAAAGAGAAAATTCAAATGACTTGCAGACATAAGGCAGGCTTATGTCTTAATAAGGGGAGAAATCTGTATGCAGATCAAGAAGCAACAGTTAGAACTGGACATAGAACGACAGACTGGTTCCAAATCGGGAATGGAGGACGTCAAGGCTGTATATTGTCATCTGCTCATTTAGCTTATATGCAGAGCACATCATGCAAAATGCTGGAGTGGGTGAAGCATAAGCTGGAACCAAGATTGCCGGGAGAAATATCAATAACCTCAGACAAGCAGATGACACCACACTTATGGCAGAAAGCAAGAGCCTTTTGATGAAAGTGAAAGAGAGTGAAAAAGTTGGCTTAAAACTCAACATTCAGAAAACAAAGATCATGGCATCTGGTCCCATCACTTCATGGCAAATAGATGGAGAAACAGTGGAAACAGTGACAGACTTTATTTTTGGGGGCTCCAAAATCACTGCAGATGGTGACTGCAGCCATGAAATTAAAGATGCTTGCTCCTTGAAAGAAAATTATGACCAACCTAGACAGCATATTAAAAAGCAGAGACATTACTTTGCCAACAAAGGTCCGCCTAGTCAAAGCTATGGTTTTTCCAGTGGTTGTGTATGGATGTAAGAGCTGGTCTATAAACAAAGCTGAGCACCGAAGAATTGATGCCTTTGAACTGTGGTGTTGAAGACTCTTGAGAGTCCCTTGGACAGCAAGGAGATCAAACCAGTCAATCCTAAAGGAAATTAGTCCTGAATATTCACTGGAAGGACTGACGCTGAAGCTGGAACTCTAATACTTTGGCCACCTGACACGAAGAACTAATTCATTTGAAAAGACCCTGATGCTGGAAAAGATTGAGGGCAGGAGGAGAAGGGGATAAGAGAGGATGAGATGGTTGGATGGCATCACTGAATCAATGGTCATGAGTTTGAGTGAACTTCAGCAGTTGGTGATGGACAGGGAGGCCTGCCATGCTGCAGTCCATGGGGTCACAAAGAGTCGGACACGACTGAGCAACTGAACTCAACTGAAGTGAAAGGGAGAGATACTATAAATAACATTAAACACATGAATTTGACAGCTTCGGTGAAATGGACCAGTGTTTTACATAGCACAAACTACCACAAACACACTGAATATGAATAAGTCATTTGAATAGCCCTATAACTATGAATGGAGAAGGCAGTGGCACCCCACTCCAGTACTCTTGCCTGGAAAGTCCCAGGGACGGGGGAGCCTGGTGGGCTGCGGTCCATGGGGTCGAGAAGAGTCGGACACGGCTGAGCGACTTCCCTTTCACTTTTCTCTTTCATGCATTGGAGAAGGAAATGCAACCCACTCCAGTGTTCTTGCCTGGATCCCAGGGACGGGGGAGCCTGGTGGGAGGCTGTCTATGGGGTCGCACAGAGTCGGACACGACTGAATTGACTCAGCAGCAGCAGCAGCAGCATAACTATGAATAAAGTTGAATTTATAATTAAAAGATTCTCCCCAAATTAATCTCCAGGCCCTGATGGTTTCCTTGGAGACCATTTAAACATTTAAAGATAAATTAACACCAATTCTATACAAACTCTTCCAGAAAATAAGAGGAGGGGAGACTTCCTAATTCCTTCTATGAAGCTAGTATTACCCTGATACCAAAACGGTGTGAAACGAGAACCACAGACCCCCATCCCTCATAAACATGGACAAATTCTTACAAAATATCAGTAAACAGAGTTCAGCAACACCTAGAAAGAATGGAAGTACAGTTTCCAGGGATGAAAGGCTAGTTCAGCCTTTAAAATGTATCAGTGCAACCTACCGTACGAAGAAGTTAAAGAAGAAAAAAATCAGGTTCATGTTGATTGAGTCAGAAAAAGTGTTTGAAAAAATCAAAACAGATTCATGATAAAAATTCTCAGAAATATCAGAACAGAGAAAAGCCTCCAACTGGATGAGGAATACAAAAAAGAACCCTCTCTAACTTTGTACTTAATGGAGAAAAGCTAACTATTTTCCTCCTCAAAAAAGGCACAAGGTAAGGATGTCCACTCCATAACTTATTCTTATTGTGCTGAGAGTTCCACTCAATGTTAAAAAACAAGAAGAGGAATTAAAAGGCATACAGTCCAGAAAGGAAGAAATGAAACTGCCCAGGTTAACAGATGGCATGACTGTCTATGTAGAAAAATTCCAATGACTGATAAAAACCCAAAAAACTACACAAAACAAAAAGAAAAAGAAAAGCAAGGAAGCAAACAAAAAACCCTCCTCGAGCTAATAGCAAGGTTTCAGATACAAGATCAACAAAAGTCAGTTAGACTTCTACGCAGTGGCAGTAAACACACGGAAATAAGAATCAAAGGGAAAATGACCTGCAAATCACAACAGGAAGGAGGAAATGAGGAGGAGGAAGAAATGAGGAGGGAGGAAGACTGGCCTGTAATAAACCTCCCAAAACATGCACAGAACTTTTATGCAAAAACTACAAAATGGTAATGAAAGAATCAGCAGAAGGCATTGCTAAGCTGCTGAGTCACTTCAGTCGTGCCCGACTCTGTGCGGCCCCACCGGGCTCCCCCGTCCCTGGGACTCTCCAGGCAGGAACACTGGAGTGTTGCCATTTCCTTCTCCAGTCCATGAAAGAGAAAGTGGAGTCGCTCAGTTGTGTCCGACTGTTCAAGACGCCATGGACTGCAGCCCACCAGACTCCTCCATCTATGGGATTTTCCAGGCAAGAGTGCTGGAGTGGGGTGCCATTGCCTTCCCCAGCGAAAGGCACTAATTCTCTCCAAACTCAGGCTCAAGACCACTCATCAACATTCAAAGATTATGCTTGTTTTATACACATAGGCAAGGCTATTCTAAAATTTATATGGAAAAGCGAAGAAAAAAGAAGAGAAAAGAAAAGAGAAAATGGAGGGATCTGTCTCAGCTCAAGACTTTTTAGGAAGACTGGTGGGGTCTGCAGAGGGATAGACACAAGGATCGGTGGAACAGAAAGGGAGCCCAGACACAAACCCACACAAATGTGCTCAACTGACTCACAAAGACACAGAAGCAGTTCGGAGGAGGAAGTGCAGGTTTTTTCACAAATGGTGCTAGAGGAAGGGGACGCCCACACAGGAAAATAAACCTCGATTAAAACCTCACACCTTGTATGAAAATTAACTCAAAATGGGCCATGGACTTCAACGTGAAAGATAAGAGAGGAAAGCTTTCAGAAAAAGTGTATGAGAAAATGCTTACTGTCTTTAATACCTGGGGCTCAGCAGAGTTCCTGGGGTTCCCAGGTGGCATGAATGGTGAAGGACCTGCCTGTCAGTGCAGGTGGGCCTAAGAGACAGGAGTCGGTCCTGAGTCAGGACGATTTCCTGGAGGAGGGCGCTGCAGTCCACTCCAGGACTCTTGCCTGGAGAACCCCAGGGACAGAGGAGCCTGGTGGGCTACAGTCCATGGGGTCATGAAGAGTGGGATACAACTGAGTGACGTAGCATGCAAGCATGCAGGCAGAGTTCTCAGTCTTGACATCAAAGGTACAGTTTATAAATGGATAAACAGATAGATTGGACTTTATCAAAATAAAAAATTTTTGTTCTATGTAAGACCTAGTTGAGCGCATGAGAAGATAAGCTATGAACTTGGAGAAAAAAAAATCTACAAACCCCAGTAGAAAAAAATCTACCAGTCCTGAATCCGATAGGGGACTGGTACCGAAAACAGGGAGAACTCTCAAAACTCGACAGTTACACATTAAAAGCAGAACAAATGATCCAATTATAAAATGAGCGAGAGTCACCAGGGGCATTCCACCAAGAGGATCTACAGACGGCAAATTAGCACATGAAAAGATGTTCGACACCATTAGCATTAGGAAAATGCAAACTAAAACCACAATGAGGTATCACTACCCGTTATTCAGAATGGCTAAAATAAAAAACCCCAATCCGGCAGGAGGCAGAGAGATTGGATTTGCAGATGTGGCAGCTGGGAAAAGTAAAACAGAGAGCCCTCTGGACCCCACTTGGCAGCCTGAAAAACAACAGCTAAACGCGCAATTACTATATGACCCAGCAATTGCACCCCTGGGCATTTATCCCAGAGATATGAACAGTTTTTTTCACACACAAACCTGTGCATGAATGGCATACCAGATTTATTTATAAGAACCAAAGGGCAGGAGCAGCCCCAGATGTTCTTCAACAACAAGGCAGCTGAGACACGCCCAGACCACAGACCACTGCTCAGCCCCAGCAGCGAGGGGGCCTCCTGGTGAGCACCCAGGGCCTGTGCTCAGTGAGAAACCCGGTCCCAGGGTTGCACATGGTGTGAGTCCATTTCTACAACATTCCGGAAATGGAAGACTTGCAGAAATGGGCAAGAGATCAGAATTTCCCAGGGTTGGGAGGTGTGGAGTGAGGGCACGTGTCTGCATGTGGGTAGGTGTGCAGGCGAGTGCGCCTTGTGTGCACAGGTGTGCACAGTTGTCTGTGGGGGGCGTCTGAGTGCACGTGTGTGTGCCCAGGTATGAGTGTGCATGCATGGTGTGTATGCAGAACGGCACAGATATTCACCCCTGTGCCACCTGTCCACCCCACTCCTGGTGCCTGGCCCAAAGTGGGTGACTTCTCTGTTTCCTGGGCCCAAGTGCTTTCTGGTAAAAACCATGTCTGAAATGGCTCTGGGAATGGGGTGGTGGACTCAACTTGGAGAGTGTTCACTTTATACAGCATCTCTGTAGAGACTTTGTCAGTCACTTGTGGAAGCCTGTTCCTGGATTTAAGGAAACGCAAAGTGAGCTCACACTTCCTGCATCAGCTCCTGCTTCAACTCTGGCATCAGCTCCTGCTTCAACTCTGGCACCAGCTCCTGCATCATTACCTGCATCAAGGGTCAGCATGTCTTTTAAATAGAGGACTCTTCTGTGCACTGTATTTAGAATACACCTTGATTAACTGAAAATTGTGTTTTGTACGACTTCTCAGAACAACAGTGATCAGCCGAGCAGAGCCCATGGTCACCAGCTCAAACAGCCGGGCTCCCCGCCCCCCACATCCGCTGGACGAGCTGCCACTCGTATTCTGGAGATGAGGGGGCAGCAAGGGCGGCATCGCCCGCCACGTCAGAACGGGACTGTCTCGAGTCTCCCTTTCATGCTTCTGAAAACCAGTGGAGACACACCCTTCACAATCAGAGGGCCGACTCTCGCCAAGCCAGGCACAGAAGGCCCAGCAGGTCTTCGCGCAGAGGCCCCCAGGTGGCCCGGGGCTCCTGTCGGGAGCAGCACCCACCATGCTCCGTCGTCCGCCGTGAGCTCTGAGTGGGGCCGTGCCCAGTGCCAAGTCCACTCGGTGTCCACACGGGCTGGGCGCCACACCCCACACCTACCTCCCCTGCAGGGAAGGTGGGGCTGGGACGGCCCGCAGGGCCCCTGCCTGGGGGAGGGCGTCTCCTGGCTGCCGGGCCCCAGCCGGCCCTGGGCTGACGCTGACGAGACAGCTGGCGACAGCATCCGGGGGACCGCGGCTCGGCCAGCCGCGAGCAGAGTGGGAGGGACAGGGCCAGGGTTTTCAAGGAAAGCTGGGGGTGCTGCGACAGAGCGAGCTCTGCAAGCTTTGGTCAGAGGCCAGGCCAGCACAGCACGGACGTGTCGGCGCACAGAGGCCCGCAGCTCACTCCTGACCCTGGCCTGATGCGGGCTGGGCTTCTCCGGGGTGGGGGCCTTCCTGTGGAAGCAAGGGGTGGGCCTGGCTTGGCTCATCAGTGGTACTGAGGGAACCTGCCCTGCAGAGTGGGTCCCGGAGAAGCATCCACGCTGCTCCCACACAGAGGGCAGGGCCAGGCCCTGGGGCTGGGGGCAGGTGGTCACTCCTCATGAGGACGGAAGCTGGCCTGTGTGAGCTTGTCCCTCCGCTGCCCACTGACCCTCACCTCCCGTCCAGCCTAGGTGGGCACTGGGCAGGGCTGGGGCTGAAGAGAACTCGGATGTGTGCAGTGGGTATCCATCAGCATTTTGACAGACACGATCCTTGATTTCTTGTCCGCGTGATGAAGCTGGAGAACTGGTGGTCGGCTACTCGGGTTTCATCAACGCTGACGGACAACTTACATCATCGCACCGAGCACGGCTCAGCTAGGAGCTGGCCCGGGACTTCTCGAAGTGTGTTCCATAACGAGCTGTCATGGTTGGTCACGTTTGTTTTATTCTTTCGGCAGCAAAGACGTTACCCTGGACTAATTTCCTGCAGAGACAGGCAAGGCTGGGACGGTGGGAGAAGCCCCACAAGTCACGGAGTCGGACGCCTCCCTGCACAGCTGGCCGCGGGTGAGCGGGCGGGAGCCAGCTCCTCAGGCACGGGCTGGAGCCCAGCCTCTCCCAGGCCGTGGGGGTTTCTTTCCATCCCTGGGAAAATCAGGAATTCTGACAGTGCTTCTGTACACACGCTCCTAAAGATGCTCATTATACAGAAAGTGAACACCTAACCTAGCATAACCCAGCATGGCCAGAGCACGTGGACCCGGCCTCAAGTCAAAAGTGCAAAATCACTGCCACCCCCTCCTCCGGCGCCATCACTGTGTGGTGAGGCGGGGTCCCAAGTAAAGAGGAGCCAGCCCCACCCCACCCCGGTCCATCCACACAGGCTGGACACCGCGTTCCTCCACTGGCACTCTGCCCTGGCCCGGAGGCCCCCTCCTGACACGAGCTCACATCTGGCCAGTTTAGGGATCGGCCCCCAAAGGCCGCCCGCTGACTAGGCGAGACCCCCGTGGGGACTGCAGGCTCAGCCGCTGTGGGAGCTTCGGGCAGACTTCAGGTGCTGCTGGCCCGGGTGGCTTGGCTGGACGGGCCATATGCTCCGCCCTGGTCTCCTGGGACTGTCCCCTTCTGCCCCGGGCCCCATGCACCAGGAGACAGACACGCTGCCCACGGGGCTCGGGTCCAAGGCCACAGTCAGAGAGCATGTCTCTGTGGAGGTCTGAGTTCCTTCTCCCGAGGAGATACGCACAGGAAAAGCTCAACCAGCTATGGAAGAAGCACAGTGTATAATTCCATTCTCCAAAGCTGTTATTAATTAAGACCCCAGGAGCCGTGTCCAGCTGGAAGCAGCAGTGGCTGGACCTGCAGCCTCGGTTCCACACGGCTTCCACTCCAACAGCCCCTGGGGAAATTTCTGCTGCAAAGACGACAATCTTCCCCCAAGATGTGCTGGTTTATTTTTATACCCAAAAGTGCTCTGAAAGAGGACGTTTTATTGTTTTGAAGATCTCAGCTAATTGTGTTCATCTCAGTGATAACGTTTCTTAAGGGTTTTAATTTAAAAAGCCATGCAACTCATTTATTTTATAAATACAAAACCACTCAAGCCCCAGATGTATTTAAATGAAAAAGAATCAGCTTCCCTGATTGGCCTCATAATTCAGCACAGCTTAGAAAGTTTCAAATGCTGTGAATTTTCACATCAGAAGGACAGCTGATAAACAGATAACACAGGCTCTTTGACGCTGAGCTCTGCGGAAGCTCATTTTAAACACGAGGCAGCACGTGGCTCGACTTGTGTTGGCCGCAGGTTTATAAGCTCTGTGCCTCGTGTCGACACCTTGGTGGGTGCAGTCACCCTCCATTGCAAGAGAGATTCCCTCAAAAAGTTAAACCTAGAATTACCATGCGGCCCAGACAGGCCGCTTGATCCACAGGGGCCAAGAGTCAGGAAGAGCAGTGATGCTCGTTAACGGATGAGAAGGAACAGGCAAGATGCGGCCCATCCACCCCGGGATGCAACTCAGCCGTGAGGTGCAGTGAAGCCTGAGCCTCAGACGACGCCAGCGGACGCTGGAAACGCTGTGCCCGTGGAGGAGACCAGCCAGGGCAATGGGCGACGTGAGTCCTTGCTACACAGAGCGTCCAGAAGAGGCAGGTCCAAAGAGACGAAAGGCAGGTTCCTGTTGTCGGGCTGGGGGAGCAGGGAGGGGAGCTGCCGCTGGCCGGGGCCACCCCCAGGGATCAGAGGATCCAGGAGGCTGACCGCACACAGTGAACGCGCAGTGCTGACCGGAACTGCCCTCAGAGCCAGAAATCCGGGCAGAGGGAAGGGGAGTGTCTTCAGGGCACTCCACTCTGACCCAGAGGGAGGCTTGCCGGGGCAGCAGGCCTCCGAACAGGCCAGGAAAGCAGCTATGCGTGAGCCCTGGGACACCCCAGCCAACTCTTCCTGCCAGAACTCCGGAGCAAGCCCTCTCCAGGGCGGCCTGTTGAAGGGGTGGGGAAGGTGGGGAGGGGCGGGGGCAGGCCGCTTCCCTCCGACCAAGGCTCTGTCTGGGCCCTTCCGCACCACAAGGGACAACACAGAGGGCTCCCTGTCCCATCTGCACAAAGGAGATGGCAGCCTTCCTTTCAAGAGTTGCCTGTAATCAGCGCATCACAATGAAGCTGAGACAGGAGAACTAGGAACGCTCCGATCCTTTCAGTTGGGAGGACCCTAAATCTCTCCTTGAGAAGCCCGGGTATTTCACTGCAGAGGTTACCTTAAGGACTGAAAGTTAACACGGCACCTGGATTCTGACGGAAAGAGACAAAGACGCGGTGGCCGTTGGCAGCGGGCCTGCCACCCGTGGGAGGAAGCAGGCGGCCCCGCCAGGCCGGGCCCACCTCTCGGCCGTGTTCCCCAAGGGACGCGCCGAACCAGTAATGACGCTGCGGCTCTTCTGCTCAAAGCCCCCACGGCTCAGCCCTGACTCAGACAGGCAGGAGCGCCAAGGGCTGGGGCTCAGGCAGCCCCTCGCCCAGAGCCAGGCAAGGCCCCCAGGGGAGACCCTCCCCCTCCGCGGTCCTCAAGAGCGGTGCTGGGCTGCGGGGGGACCTGGCGGGAGCAGGGGCTGTGGACCAACAGACCCCAGGGACCCCAGGCAGGGCCCTTCCCATCGCTCAGGCCACGGGCACTGCAGGGGCTGAGCGCCCAGGGGAGGGTCCTGGAGCCCAAGGCCGCCCTGGTCTCTCTGTGCCCAGTGACTGCCCGGGGCAAAGGGAGATGCCGGCCACATGGCCCGAGTCCTCTGGTTTTAGGCCCTGACGAGGGTCTCCTTGGGTTGTTCAGGCCGCTGGTTCCGAGAGGTGGGCTACATGACGTCCCTGGGGAGGATGCGTGAGCTTCGTGGGTGAGGACGGGGGGCCTGTGAGCCCAGCGGGGTGGTAGTTAAGGGGGCGGAGCCTGGCGGCAGGCGGCCATCAGCAGGGCGCAGGGATCCCAAGGACCTGAGCCCGGTCTGGGACGCTCCCCTACCTGCGGCGTCCGCAGCCCCAGCCGGCTGTCTCCAGCCCTGTGTGCCCAGCCCCCGGGAGGCCCCCAGCAGCCCACAGCGCGCCCCTGCCTCTCCCCTCCAAGCTCCCCACCCTGTTCCTCCTGGAGCCCCTGGGGCTGGCGGGACCCTCCCCAGCGCTGTGTCCAGAGATGCAGCCCACTCTGAACAGAGCCTTGGAGCTCCCTGTGGACCCGTGAGAGCCCGTTTTCTGCCTGTCTCCTCCTCCCAGAGCTGAAGACCCATCCAGTCTCTGCAGGGCCGGCCCCGCCGGCTCCTCAGGACATGAAGCTGGTGTGGGTTCCCCTGCCCAGAGGCGTCTCCTGGAACTGAGCCCTTCCAGCTCCGTGCATGATCTTTGGAGCATCAGAGGGGCGGGCTGTAAAAGTGCCCCAGCTCCACCTCTGAGGAGGAGGGCAGGGCGGCTGAGACCCCAGGGGACTCAGCCCTCCACATCTGAACACTAGAACCCTGTCCAGATCCTCTGGGGTCACCAGGCCCCACCGCAGGAGCTGTGCTTTCCCCAGAGTCAGGGGAGGGGCAGGCCTGGGGCCCGGAACTGAGAGTGAGGGACCCAGTGGGTGGGTGCGATCCCGGGATCCAGAGGAGCCGCTGGGCTGCAGAGCCCGCCAGGACCAGGCGTCTGCCTGCAGCACCATCTCCACCCAGACTGTTCCAGAGGGGCCTGTGCTGTCCACTCTCTGCTCTGCAAGCACGACCCCCATCACTGCCCAGCGGACAAAGAAGGTTCCCGAGAGCCTCAATCACCAGACTCCAGCAGCCTCGCCTGCAGACCAGCTTTGCTGAGAAGTCCGGCCCATGTCATCACCACTGAAGCAGTGAAGGACCCCCTGGACAGCCTGGGTGCCTACAGTACCCAGGAGGTCATCTGCCCAGGAGTCCCAGCTGTGCCTCGGGAGCCTGGGCATGAGCCAGCAGGAGGGCCCACAGCCAGCAGCAGAGCCCCGGCTTCCTGGGGGCCCACCCCCGACCTCCACCAGGAGCTGTGGCCAAACCCAGCCCAGCCGGGCCAGGGACCCCGTGGCCGGGGAGCGGTCCTCCTGTCAACAGGATGGGCTTCTGGCCTCAGACCCAGCCCAGGCATCCTTCACAAGAGCCACGCAGCTCCCCTGCGGACCCTCGAGAGCCACACAGATGGCCAGCCGGTGTCCATGAGGGTGGATTATGAACTGGGAAGAAATCCCTTCCTTTGATGAGGACGCGGGCCCCCCTCCGCCCTCCACAGCAGGGAGGCTCCCGATGAGAGACCCTCCCCCACCGCCGGACCTTCTCTGCATCGCCCTGCGCCGTGGGCTCCAGGGGCCAGGAACCCTTCACAGGCTGCTCAGGACCGAGGGAACGCAGCCGGAGGGCTGGGGTCACTGCAGGCCGTGTTCCCAGCTATTTTAAACTGAACGGCGGGTACTTTCTATAGAAGGAACAGGGGGTGACTCCTCCCTTGCTCCATGGTTTCTGCCACTAATGGTGAAATCTGTCTTCAAAAATCTAATAAAACTCAGTAATAACGCTTTGGTAGATTATAAGCTTTCTGGGTTGGAACTCTTCAGAAGCTAGCTGGAGAGTTGGGTTTGTTATCATCTACACAGTAGCCTTTACGAGGCGCCCGTCACAGGAAGGGGCCAGGTTCTCACACTGCAGGCTGGACGCACCAAGCACTCCTGGGACCCGCTGTCTGTGGGGGGCTCACTAACCACACGCGTCACTCAGACATTCCTGCAGCCCTGAGTGCACTCCAGCGCCTGGATGCAACCTCGAGGGCCCGGGGAGGGGTCTCGCGGCCCGGGGAGGGGTCTCGCAGGCCTTGGGGTCTGTGGGCACTTGTGCTGAGCGGGGCCGGCCAGCGCTGGAGTGGCTTCCTCAGGAGGCTAGGCTGGTCCCTGAGAGTCTCCAGCTGCCTGCCCTCCCTGGGGTCCCCCGGACGACCCCCCTGGCCTGACAGCACCAGCAGGCCAGGCGATGGGAGGCAGGTCCAGAATCAGCTCACGGCCACACTCGCCCCCCAGGGGACACACGGATGTTTGCGGGAAGGAGGCAGTCAGCTGGCGCCCTCTGGGGCTGCGGGGCAGCTCAGGACAGGGGCACGCTCACCTACAGGCATGGGGGTCCAGGTTGTGCTGGGGATGGGCTGTCCTGCTTCCCCCGCCTGTCCTCCCAGCAGGGCTCCCCAGCCCAGGGTCCTCGGCGGGGGCCCCACAGGCTCACAGGACGCCCGGGGCCTGTTCCTCAGCGGTCACAGCTCAGCACTCTTCTGCTGGTTCTCATAGGCCCCGATGCCCCTTCTGTCCCTCCGCCTCCCTGCCGGGCACTGGGAGCTGGCCGAGCCCACACGCCCTTGACCAGAGACCAGCAATGGACCGCTGTTTCCAGAAATCTTAGAAGTTTTCTGCCTGTCTCCTCCTCCCAGAGCTGAAGACCCATCCAGTCTCTGCAGGGCCGGCCCCGCCGGCTCCTCAGGACATGAAGCTGGTGTGGGTTCCCCTGCCCAGAGGCGTCTCCTGGAACTGAGCCCTTCCAGCTCCGTGCATGATCTTTGGAGCATCAGAGGGGCGGGCTGTAAAAGTGCCCCAGCTCCACCTCTGAGGAGGAGGGCAGGGCGGCTGAGACCCCAGGGGACTCAGCCCTCCACATCTGAACACTAGAACCCTGTCCAGATCCTCTGGGGTCACCAGGCCCCACCGCAGGAGCTGTGCTTTCCCCAGAGTCAGGGGAGGGGCAGGCCTGGGGCCCGGAACTGAGAGTGAGGGACCCAGTGGGTGGGTGCGATCCCGGGATCCAGAGGAGCCGCTGGGCTGCAGAGCCCGCCAGGACCAGGCGTCTGCCTGCAGCACCATCTCCACCCAGACTGTTCCAGAGGGGCCTGTGCTGTCCACTCTCTGCTCTGCAAGCACGACCCCCATCACTGCCCAGCGGACAAAGAAGGTTCCCGAGAGCCTCAATCACCAGACTCCAGCAGCCTCGCCTGCAGACCAGCTTTGCTGAGAAGTCCGGCCCATGTCATCACCACTGAAGCAGTGAAGGACCCCCTGGACAGCCTGGGTGCCTACAGTACCCAGGAGGTCATCTGCCCAGGAGTCCCAGCTGTGCCTCGGGAGCCTGGGCATGAGCCAGCAGGAGGGCCCACAGCCAGCAGCAGAGCCCCGGCTTCCTGGGGGCCCACCCCCGACCTCCACCAGGAGCTGTGGCCAAACCCAGCCCAGCCGGGCCAGGGACCCCGTGGCCGGGGAGCGGTCCTCCTGTCAACAGGATGGGCTTCTGGCCTCAGACCCAGCCCAGGCATCCTTCACAAGAGCCACGCAGCTCCCCTGCGGACCCTCGAGAGCCACACAGATGGCCAGCCGGTGTCCATGAGGGTGGATTATGAACTGGGAAGAAATCCCTTCCTTTGATGAGGACGCGGGCCCCCCTCCGCCCTCCACAGCAGGGAGGCTCCCGATGAGAGACCCTCCCCCACCGCCGGACCTTCTCTGCATCGCCCTGCGCCGTGGGCTCCAGGGGCCAGGAACCCTTCACAGGCTGCTCAGGACCGAGGGAACGCAGCCGGAGGGCTGGGGTCACTGCAGGCCGTGTTCCCAGCTATTTTAAACTGAACGGCGGGTACTTTCTATAGAAGGAACAGGGGGTGACTCCTCCCTTGCTCCATGGTTTCTGCCACTAATGGTGAAATCTGTCTTCAAAAATCTAATAAAACTCAGTAATAACGCTTTGGTAGATTATAAGCTTTCTGGGTTGGAACTCTTCAGAAGCTAGCTGGAGAGTTGGGTTTGTTATCATCTACACAGTAGCCTTTACGAGGCGCCCGTCACAGGAAGGGGCCAGGTTCTCACACTGCAGGCTGGACGCACCAAGCACTCCTGGGACCCGCTGTCTGTGGGGGGCTCACTAACCACACGCGTCACTCAGACATTCCTGCAGCCCTGAGTGCACTCCAGCGCCTGGATGCAACCTCGAGGGCCCGGGGAGGGGTCTCGCGGCCCGGGGAGGGGTCTCGCAGGCCTTGGGGTCTGTGGGCACTTGTGCTGAGCGGGGCCGGCCAGCGCTGGAGTGGCTTCCTCAGGAGGCTAGGCTGGTCCCTGAGAGTCTCCAGCTGCCTGCCCTCCCTGGGGTCCCCCGGACGACCCCCCTGGCCTGACAGCACCAGCAGGCCAGGCGATGGGAGGCAGGTCCAGAATCAGCTCACGGCCACACTCGCCCCCCAGGGGACACACGGATGTTTGCGGGAAGGAGGCAGTCAGCTGGCGCCCTCTGGGGCTGCGGGGCAGCTCAGGACAGGGGCACGCTCACCTACAGGCATGGGGGTCCAGGTTGTGCTGGGGATGGGCTGTCCTGCTTCCCCCGCCTGTCCTCCCAGCAGGGCTCCCCAGCCCAGGGTCCTCGGCGGGGGCCCCACAGGCTCACAGGACGCCCGGGGCCTGTTCCTCAGCGGTCACAGCTCAGCACTCTTCTGCTGGTTCTCATAGGCCCCGATGCCCCTTCTGTCCCTCCGCCTCCCTGCCGGGCACTGGGAGCTGGCCGAGCCCACACGCCCTTGACCAGAGACCAGCAATGGACCGCTGTTTCCAGAAATCTTAGACACACCGTGCAACAGCAGTGAGGGCCTCCCGAAACCCCTGGAGTTGCTCCTGACGCGTGACGGGCACCATCAGAAAGAAAGGCCTTCACCCCCAACCCAGTCCCGCAACAGCTTTTCAGAATCCTGCAAGAAGGACTGGACGATCTGGAGATGATCCTGCTGTTGAAGAGAACCTGGGCCCGGCTGGGCGAGGGCGAGGGACAGTCCGATCCCAAGAGACGACAGGGAGGCTCCCGCGGCCTTTTGCCCGTCAGAGCACCTGGGCCTCTCAGGCAGGGGGAACCGGCTCCCCCGTGGCAGGCGGCCGGAGGGACCTGACCTGCGGCTGCTCCGGGGCGGCTCAGGGAGCCCCCGCCCCCGCGCCCCCAGCCGCCTCGTGTTCGTCTCCTCACTGAAGTGCTGAGGCCTTAGATGTCCACAGCAGGACGCTAGTGACAAGACGAGGGAAGAGACCTTCCCAGGGGACGGCTGTGGAGCCAGCTTCATCTTCTTGTTTCCGCCCTGCGGGGAGGACCAGTCGCTTGGAGACAGCCTGGCTCCCCGAGGTGTGGGAAGCCTTCAGGGGTTCCCACAGAGGAACCCTGAAGTGGGCAAAGGCTGGTTTAAAGTGACTTTTGATTTGTCATGAAGACTTTTCGGATTCTGTTTTGGAAGGCTGGGCCCCAGGGGACCACAGCTGCTAAGACTTGGATTCACATCATCTGATGGATGCTCCAGAGGCACCCCCAACCACAGCAGTGCTTGTCCCTCATCCTGCCACTGCCTCATCCACCCACGTCCACCCGGATCCTGGTCTACACTGCCTCATCCACCCCAGGTCCACCCGGATCCTGGTCTGCGCTGCTCGTGGTTGGGCGGGGAGGAGGTGTCTGGGGAGCCCTGTCTCCAGCCCCACGTGGGGCAGGTGTGGGAAGTGGGAGGTTGTTCTACATAGTTGGGGCTGAATTGATTGTGTGCAGACTGCCTGGGACACGGAGAGAGGCTCTGAACCTGCAAACCCGGGACATGGGGCAACTTTGGCTGATGCCGACTTCTTGAGGTTCTTTACTTCAGGGCTCTGCCTGAAAGTCATGAGTCACCGGCTCCCTCTGCAGGAGGTGGTACAGACCACCCGTCACCGTGGGGGGCACCAGCTGGCGCCTCAGCTCTGGCCACGTGCACACGTGGCTGCAGACCCCACACGATGCACAGGCCGGGGGTCTGAGCTGCTGCAATGGGCACCATCCTTGTTTCCTTTGACCGTTGCTGGCGCCGGCCACCCCAACCCGCCCTCAGCCTCAGGGAGCTCCTATTGCTCTCAGACCCCATACCGTCTGCCCTGGGCCATGCCTGTGACCCTCCCATTCCCACCACAATGCTGTGGGGCTTGAGTCCCTTTGGAGGAATTTAGACAGTGAGGCTCTGTGTGTGTGGTGTGTAAGCTGTGAGTGTGATATGTAAGTGTGATGTGTGGTGTATGAGTGTGTAGGGTGTGAGTGTGGTGTGTGCAACGTGTGGTGTATGAGTGTGTAAAGTGTAAGTGTGGTGTGTGAATGTGAACTGTGTGGTGTGTGAGTATGTAGGGCATAGGTGTGATGTGTGAGTGTGTAAGGTATGGGTGTGTATGGAGTGAGTGTGGTGTGTGAATGTGTAAGGTGTGACTGTGTAACATGAGTGTGGGGTGTGAACGTGGAGTGTGGTGTGTGAGTGTGCAAGGCATGAGTGTGGTGTGTAGGGCGTGCCTATGTAAGGTGTGAGCATGGTGTGTGAGTGTGAAACATGGTGTGTGAGTGTAAGATTTGGGAGTAAGGTTGTGTGGTGTGTGAGTGTGTAAGGTGTGTGTGGTGTGAATGTGAAGTGATGTGAGTGTGTAAGGTATGGGTGTGTATGGTGTGAGTGTGTGAGGCATGAGTGTGTAAAGCATGTGTAAGGCATGAGTGTGTGAGGTGTGTGTAATGTGTGAGCATGTTGTGTGAGTGTGAAGCATGGTGTGTGAATGTGTAAGGTGTGAGTGTGGTGCGTGAATGTGTGGTGTGTGTGAGGTGTGAGCGTGTAAGGTTGAGTGTATAAGATTTGGGTGTGTATGGTGTGACTATGAGGTGTGTAAGTTGTAACTGTGGTGTGTGTGTAAGGTGTGGGTGTAGTGTGAGTGTGTAAGGCATAAGTGTGTGAGGTGTGAGCATGGTATGTGGGTGTGTAATGTATGAGTGTAGTGTGTGTGTGAGCTGGTGTGTAAGATTGAGTGTGTAAGCTGTGAGCGTGGCATGTGAATGTGAAGCAAGGTGTGTGAGTGTGTAAGGTGTGAGTGTGGTGCGTAAGGTGTGAGCGGGGTGTGTGTAGTATGGTGTGTGTGGGGCGTAAGGCATGTGTGTATGGTTGAGTGTGTAAGGTGTGAGCGTGTTGTGTGTGTGTAAGGTGTGAGTGTGTAAGGTGTGGGTGTGACACGAGTGTGCCAGGCGTGAGTGTGTACAGTTGCGTGTAAGCTGTGAGCATGCTGTGTGAGTGTGAAGTGAGGTGTGCGTGTAACGTGTGAGTGTGGGTACACACATAGACAGAAGCTCCCGTCCGTGTGGCCCCCAGCCCCGCCGGCCTACCTGGGCTCGGGGTCCCTGTGGCGCCCCCCAAGGTGCCGGCCGCTGGTTCTCACCGCCTTGGCCCGGCCGCAGCGAGCGGTCGCAGAGACGGCAGAGTGAGCCCCAACCTCCGCGGAAGGAGAGGAAGAGGAGGCCCGGGTCTAGCCCGGAGCTCAGTCCCGGCCCCTCCGGTCGACCAAGCCAACCCGTGACCCGGTGCTGGGCCCCCGCTGGTCCCTGTTCCTGCCCGGCTTGGCAGGAACTGTGCCCTTTGAGCCCGAAGTGCCCATGGACGAGTTACAGAGGCCACGGGCGCTCTGCAGGCCAGCGGGCGATGTGGTGGCTTCTCCTTCAGAACCTTTTACTACAACCTCCTGAGAAGGTGCATTCGACCAGCCAGCCCTGGCCTGGGTGGAGAGGCGGGGGTCCTGCAGCGCTGCCCCCCACGGCGGCCCCGGGGCCTGCCGGGCAGCATGGGGGCTTCCAGCCGGGACCCTCGCTCACGGCCACGTGGTCCCGCATGGCACTGCCCTGTCCACGGGCACTCGAGTGAGGCCGTGTTCAGAGGCCAAGGACTGGCCCTTCCAGCCCTGCCCCCACGGCATTCTGGCCCATGACGCCCACCCTTCCTGCTCAGCCAGTGCCCACTCATAGCCTCCCTGAGCCAGGGCCCCTCACCTAGCCCTGCTAGGCAGGCTCGGCCCCCAGGGGTCTTTCTGAAGAGGGAGGTCCGGGAAGGCTCCCTCCTGGGGCAGGTGACACCCTGTCCCGTGGCTGGGGGAGAAGCTCTGAGAAGAACCTGTGTGACCTCCGACCCTTCCTCCTCCCAATCGCTGCCCACTCCCAGGCCACCTGGCCCTGCCAAGCTCCCCTGAGTCCGGAAAGGGGGCCTGATCCCGTGCAGCTCCGGGTCCCCCGTGCAGCTGACGTCCCGGTTACAGGGACTGGTTTTCTGTCCGAGGGGGTGTTCAAAAACAACGCCTCCTCACAGACTCCGCAGGACTGACACCCACCGGTAACGGACTTACTTTTTCCGAATTTCTCCTTCCTGCAGAAATAAAATGAATTCCATATGCAGAATAAAATATTCATGCACAGCTTTTTATTAGGTTGCGAGCCCGCGAGATGAAGGATGACACTGTGCCCAAAGGCAGTGCCGTGGAGACTGTGCCCTGGGGGCTGTGCCTTGGTCCCGGGGCTGCCTGAGGATGCTGGCAGGCAGCCAGGATGGTGTCTGCCAGAGCTGGGCATCCGCACAGCCCAGCGGCTCAAACACAGCGACCCCTGAAATCCGCAGAAAGTCGGCTCCTGCCCTCATGAAGCCCCGGCACGTCCAGAGCCGGCTGGAGCCCCCAGGGCACCCAGTGCCTGTGACGTCGCCATGGGTCACGCGCTCCCACCACGTGGGACCCACCACGTGGGACCCACCACGGAGCTCCAAGCCACCCGGAGCCACCAGCGCAGCCCTAAGCCCCCCGCGCTGGGCCTCCGGCTGCCCCCAGCTCACCAGCCACCCTAGGTGTGAGCCCGGCCCCCTGCAGCGTGCTCCCCCGGCAAGGGGAGTGCTCCTTCCATCGGGATGGGGTCAGGAACCCCACCTGGGCCCTCAGACCCCGGGGCCGGCCGTGGCTGTGACGGCCGCTCCTCCCTGAGCCTACACCCGATGAGGAACGTGCCTGGTACCCTTGGAGGCCTGAGGAATGAGGGCACTTGAGGAGCATCCATCTGAGGTCATGGGTCCTGAGATCTGCAGACAGGCTGGGTGTTCACATCTCTTCCCCAGGGCAGGGCAGCAGGGCAGGCAGGCCTCCATGGGGTGCCAGCGGCCAGAGCTGCCGGCGCGGGCACCCAGTGGAGGGAAGGGCCCAGGCTCCCCGTCAGGCAGAGCCTGCCGCGTCCACCTGCAGCAGGTCCCGTGGGAGAATCGCCTGGCCACGGGACCCTAGGGACCGTCAGGACAGAGTCCTGTCTTGAGTGGAGCTCAGGAACATTCCAGTCATTTACAAAGGCCAATAGTTTCCTTCTGCAGGCGGCCCAGCCTTGCTCAGGGCCTGGGGGGCACTTGGGGAGGAGGCCAGGTGACTTCAGGGGACCCTTCCACCTGAGGGCCATCCGACAGGATCAGCACAGCCCTGGGGTGTGGGGGTCTTCCCTGCTGCAGGGCCAGGCTGGGCTCCACCCGCAGAGCCTCAGCGCGTCTGGACCACAGAGTCCCACTCTCACTGCGGGCGGGGCAGCGGGGGCTGGGGCGAGGGCCCCATCTTCCTGCACACACAGGCTCTGCAAGTCCCCTTGCCCGAGACGCCCCCTTAGAGCATCGGCCTCACCTCCTCTGGGGCCTTGCTGGACCTGGCCGGATCCCTGACATTTCCGGCCCAGGTCCTGCGCCCACGCCTCCCCACCCCCGACGCCCCGACTCACCGCGTCTTCAGCAGGAGGTTTCCCCTGTGGCTGGGGCTCCCGCCGCCGCCCCTTCCCCAGAGGCTGAGGACAGCCAGCGGCCAGGGATCCTGTCCTTCCTGGAGAGGCCCGGTCACAGCCCAGGTGGCTTTAAGGGGCTGAGACCAGACAACTCATGGAGCGTAACCACACCTGACAAGTCTTATTTTTAAATGTGTCCACTCAGGCTGCAAAAGGGCCTTACGCAACCCAGGCCAGTGTGCTTACTAAATTATGGTGAACCTTAGAGAGGAGAGGGAGGCGGGCAGGGGAGAGACAGGGAGAGACAGAGAGAGACAGGCAGAGACAAAGAGTGACAGGGAGAGACAGGCAGAGACAGGCAGAGACAGGCAGAGACAGGGAGCGAGGGAAGGGAGAGACAAGGAGAGACAGGGAGAGAGACAGGCAGAGACAGGGCGTGAGGGAGGCGCCTCCAGGGCTGGGACCGCACCGGCCCTTGGGCGCCTGTCAACAGCGTCCCCCCGGGGGTGGGGTCATCCAGCTGGTGACAGTCAGTGTCGCCCGGGGGTGGGGTCGCCCTGCTGGCGAGAGTCAGGGGTCCCCGGGGGTGGGATCACCTCTGCCTGTGACGCCCCTGTCTCCTGGGGAGAGCTCTGTCCCAACCAGCTGGGCTCGCCCTGCTGCTCCCAGGGCTGGGGGAGCCTGTGAGCGGAGCCGGGCGGTTCCTGGCAGGGCCGCTTCCCTGCCTGAAGTTGGGGAGCCTCCGGCACCAGCGGGCTTCCGGTCATCGGCACCCCAGCCGGTGCGGCCCCTCTGAGGCGACGGCCTGCAGGTGGCTGGGCCTCTGTCCCCGATGGAGGAGCTGGGTGTCCGGCGGCTGGAGCCCAGCGAGGGGCTGTGCCTGAAGGTGTCACAGGCAGCAGACCCCCAGGTCTCGGTCAGCGCCCCTTCAGGGCCGGGACGGATGGGCAGGGCTTGCACCCTGGTGCTTCAGCCGGAGTCTTGGCCCCAGATGGTAGCTGAAATGGGCCACGAACACCCCACAGGATGGGCTTGGTCACCTCCGAGACCTGGTGCCCCTGAGTCCAGCCCAGCCCACAGCCTTGTGTGCCCAGCTCCCCCAAAACACATGTCACTGGAGCAATAGAAATCACTCAACCTAAAAATAAAGAAAAAATGATTTTCATAAATGAACAGAGCGTAACAATATCAAGCAGCTTAACATACAGCTTATTGGAGCCTCATAAGTCAAGCAGAAAGACACTGAGGCAGAAAAAATTTGAAGACACAAAGGCCAAATTCCTTAAACTTGATGAAAAACATAAATTTACAAACCCAAGAAACCTGGCAGGGTAATACCAAGGCCATGCTCCATAGGCCCCAAATTAACCAATTATTGTAATCAATCAACCGAATAATTAACTATGCTAATTGTTTAAATTATGGCAAGATTCAGGTTTTACTTTTCCAAGTCAAGTAACTGGAATTCTATATTCTCTGAGCTGTTGACACAGACACGTGGTGAAGTAACATATACTATTTCCCGTTTGGCTACTGAACCGTCCGAGGCTGCCCCCTTGGCTAATACCTCTGGCTGCAGAGTTTATAGATTTTCACTGTAATTGTAGAGTTTGCAGCGGTCAAGTTCCTTCCAACAAAGTTCAAGTACAGTTTTTCTTGATGTTTCCTCCAGTAAAGGAAGTCTCCGGCTTCTGCTCTATGGGGCCCCTGGTCTTCTGGAGGGCTTGAGGCACAGAGGTTTGGGGGCCTGGGAGGAAGAGGCTTTGAATCCTGCGTCCGTGCCTGACAGCCAGACCGAGTTGTGATCACTCAGGACAAAGCCCAGCGGGGTGTCCCCCTCGGGAGGTAGGGAGGCGGCCGGGCTCCTGAGAAGCAGCGCCTCTGTCCAGCGTCAGACATTCAGGGCGTGACGAGAGCTTTTCTTTTCTTCTGTGGAAACAGAGGAGCAAGGTCAGCCCTGGAGCAGATCACAAACCCGGTTTCCGGGTCTGCGAGCGGCTGGCCGGCCTCCTGCGTCTGAGCTCGAAGCCCCGCTCGCAGGCAGGGTGGACGCAGCCCCCGGTGGGTCCTCCTGCAGCGCGCCGTCTCCGACACCATCGCCACCATCGCGGGGTCCTGCGCCCTGAGAGGCCCGCCCGTAGCAGGTGGGAGGCTTTCCACGCATCAGCTCCCGAGTGTGGAGAGTGGCGGTGAGGTTCTCAGCGACTCCAAGCCAGAAACGTGGAAGGGAAGCTATGAACACTGGTTTGGAGAGCCATGGGCAGACATTTGGGGAAACATTTGGGATTTGGGGTTCGGTCCAGTTTGCAGGGAGATGACGAAACCTCGGAGACGGCCAGAGGACTGGGTCTGATAACAGGTATACAATCGTTTTCTACTGAAACACAGATTTCAGTAAAACCAGAACACATCTTCACCAAGGATAATCACAGTGAGACTAATTTGTTTGCAAAATAGGTCTCGTCTCATTGAACTTGGCCCAATTATTGGCACAAGTGGAGAAAGAACAGTGGTTCTTTGCAAAACCTTGAGTCGACATGAGCTTTAGCAGCATCAAGGAGCTTTACGGGGTCTGTGAAGGCAGTGATGAGAAATCTCAGGTCAGACAGTTAAAAGCCTCTCCAGGGACTTCCCTGGGGGCCCAGGGGTTGAGACTCCTCGCTTCCACTGCGGGAAGCGAGTGGAAGCCCTGGCTGGGGAACTGAAGATCCTTAATGCCATGCGGTGCAGCCAGAAAAATAAAACCCTGAGCAGCTTAGGAAGCCAAGCAAAGGACTCACCCAGGTGTGTCCTATTATAAGTAGAACAAATTTTTATTTAATTTATATAAATCCCTATATTGTCATGAACATAATATTCAGTAAGAGTCTCTGAATTCTGGAGGGATCAGGCCGGGAGGGGCTCTCCTGGTGGCTCGGTGGTAGAGAATCTGTCTGCCAACGCAGGATCCATCCCTGGGTTGGGAAGGTCCCCTGGAGGAGGAAATGACAACCTGCTCCAGTATTCTTGCCTGGAGAACCCCATGGACATCAGAGCCTGGCAATGTATGGTCCATGGGGCAGCAAAGACTCAGACACAACTGAGAGACGGCATGCAGGCAGGGAGACAGGGAAATGTTTCATTTCTTTTCATACAAAAGCATGCTTTACCAAATTGCTGTAAGTTACAGATGAAAAAAAGAAAAGAGAAAAGAGATTCTGCAGATCTGGAGGACTAAACATCAAAGGCCCAACAGCATGTCAGAGAAAAAGTTATAAAAATTATAATCGTCCTCATCAGGTCATTCAACTAATTCTTTGTTAAAACATGTTTATTTGTTGGGCTGCACTGGGTCTCGTTGTGGCAGGTGGGGCTTTAGTTGCGGTGCGTGTACACACCACTAGCTGTGGTGTGGACAGTCTAGTTCCTTGGCCAGGGATCGAACACGCTGACCCATGGGAGCATGACGTCTCAGCTCCTGCACCACCAGGGAAGTTCCAGGTAATCAATTGTTGTTTTGCTCAATTTGAGGTTGGCAGTTTCATGAATCAATTTCCCCTTAAGAGTTTTAGCAATTCTAAGTTCAATGATATGACCTGAAAAGTGACCAGAAGCCTGTATTCTACAGTACTTGTTAGAATTCTTTCTGTGAAGAGCCTTGCGGATGAAGCACTGTTTCCTGTTGCTAGAAACACTTTCAGAAGAAAAACAAACAAACAAACGTGAAATAGTAACTGAACAACAAAAGCTGTGAACACAGTTGCGGCCAAGAGTCCAGCGCGAGCACACGGCGAAGGAGACGGCGCGCGAGCCCACGGCGAATAAAATGGCGTGACTGTCCACGGCGAAGGAAACGGCGGGACTGGCAAGTAAATTTGGTTCTTTCTGTGACATACTTAATATTTTAAAATAATAATTGGAAATATGACTGATTATATGGACAATAAGGACATTAACAAATTTTTAGAAATCCCGTATGTTCTTTCGGAATCTTGGTAACAGTGGCTTAGATGGTGAATAATCCGCCTGCAATGCAGGAGGCCCAGGCTCGATCACTGGGTCAGCTAGATCCCCTAGAGAAGGGAATAACAGCCCACTGCAGTTTCCCTGCCTAGAAAACCCAATGGAGAGAGGAGCCTGGTGGGCTACAGGCCATGGGGCTGCAAAAGAGTCGGGCACGCCTGGGGGCTGTGCACACGTACCCAAGTTTTCTTTGGGAATTTTGTCCCTCTTTCACGTGAGGCTTATTCCTGGGCATCCGATCTCTGTTATTGCTGTTACTGTGGTTGCCGTAAAGCGGGCCATTTCCCCCTTTTCTCCTAACTGGCCGTTTTCTAATGGGCAGTCTGTGGACTGTTACAATCCACTCTGCAGCTGGCCTTCTGGAATTTTCTTATTTGTAAGTGTCCCTGGAGTGTGCAGGTATGGAACGACACCACCCTGAAATAGCAGTGGTTTTTACCTCTTTCCTCATTTTGACACCTCTTATTCCTTCCCTTTGTCAAATGACGTCAAGGTGGTGAGGAACACTCCAGTATAGTCTAGTCTCCTAGAGAATCGCATGGACAGAGGAGCCTGGCAGGCTGCAGTCCCTGGGGTTGCAAAGAGTTGGACGTGGCTGAGCGACCGACGCTTTCATTTCACTTTTTCACTCCACGCCAATACGACCTAAAGAAGGTTATTAACCATTGTTTCTACTGGACAGCGGAGAAGGCAATGGCACCCCCCTCCAGTACTCTTGCCTGGAAAATCCCATGGACCAAGGAGCCTGGTGGGCTGCAGTCCGTCGGGCCGCACAGAGTCGGACGCGAGTGAGTGACCAGCACTTTCAGTTCCCTTCTTCACGCCATGCCAATACGCCTAAAGACGGTTATTAACCATCGTTTCTACTGGACAGTGTTCTCCTTGTCATTTAACAGGTCAAATCAGCCTGATTAGTCCAACATCCTCTCTATAAGGAGAGAGAACAAATCTCCTGAGATTTCCCACACTCTGGAAAATCCCAAAGATAATTTGAGGCCAAAGAGACTCCATTTAGAACTTGATTTGGGGAAGTTTGTTGACAATGTTAGCTGCTTACTCATCCAACTCTTTGCGACTCATGGACTCTAGCCCGCCAGGCCCCTCTGTCCATGGGATTTTCCAGGCAAGAATACTGGAGTGGGTTGCCATTTCCTTCTCCAGGGGGTCTTCCCGACCCAGGAATCGAACCTGGGTCTCCTGCACTGCAGGCAGACTCTTCGCCATGGGAGCCACCTTGGCAGGGAAACACGGAAGGTATACGGGGCGGCCTCTGTGGAGACAGTGCGGAAGTCCCTCAACAAGCTGGAAGGAGGGTGCGTGCGGCCCAGCGAGCCCGCCTCCGGGAGCTTATGCTGATTTTATGTGGCAAGGTGACTCTGGGAAGGTGCCCGAGGCCGGGGGCCGGGTTCCAGGGAACCCACCGGGGGCGGAGATGGACAGCAGGACACCCACAGTGCCGCGGGGCTGCCGGGCGGGGGTGCGAGCCCCCCACTCCTCGCACAGCGAATCCTCGCAGGTTTGCGATCCCTTTTACGAAAATCCTGAAATGAACTTGAACTAGGACTTCAGCCACTCCAAAGCTCTCCGTCCCGAGTGTGGGGTCGCTGTGCAGTTGCCTGGATGTTGTCCCAGAGAAGGAGTGTCCGTGTCCTGGCCTCTGGCCCCGTGGACGTGACTTTATGGACGTGACAAGTGCGATTCAGGGCCTGAGATAAGATCGTCCTGGGTTTAGGGTGGACCCTAAATCCAGCCACTGGCGTCCTCCTGAGAGGAAGGGGAGGGGGATCTGAGACAGAGACGTGACGGGGCGGGAGTCCCGTGACGACGGGGCAGAGGCAGGAGGGATGTGGTCACCGGCCGGGGACGCCTGGGGCCCTGGGAGCTGGGGGAGGCGGGAAGGAGCCTCCTGGAGCCTCAGTGGGGTCAGGGCCTCGTGTACACTTTGCCCCAGGAGGCCGTCAGCTTGTGCTGGTCTGCGGGGAATCTCCTGAGATTTCCCACACTCTGGAAAATCCCAAAGATAATTTGAGGCCAAAGAGACTCCATTTAGAACTTGATTTGGGGAAGTTTGTTGACAATGTTAGCTGCTTACTCATCCAACTCTTTGCGACTCATGGACTCTAGCCCGCCAGGCCCCTCTGTCCATGGGATTTTCCAGGCAAGAATACTGGAGTGGGTTGCCATTTCCTTCTCCAGGGGGTCTTCCCGACCCAGGAATCGAACCTGGGTCTCCTGCACTGCAGGCAGACTCTTCGCCATGGGAGCCACCTTGGCAGGGAAACACGGAAGGTATACGGGGCGGCCTCTGTGGAGACAGTGCGGAAGTCCCTCAACAAGCTGGAAGGAGGGTGCGTGCGGCCCAGCGAGCCCGCCTCCGGGAGCTTATGCTGATTTTATGTGGCAAGGTGACTCTGGGAAGGTGCCCGAGGCCGGGGGCCGGGTTCCAGGGAACCCACCGGGGGCGGAGATGGACAGCAGGACACCCACAGTGCCGCGGGGCTGCCGGGCGGGGGTGCGAGCCCCCCACTCCTCGCACAGCGAATCCTCGCAGGTTTGCGATCCCTTTTACGAAAATCCTGAAATGAACTTGAACTAGGACTTCAGCCACTCCAAAGCTCTCCGTCCCGAGTGTGGGGTCGCTGTGCAGTTGCCTGGATGTTGTCCCAGAGAAGGAGTGTCCGTGTCCTGGCCTCTGGCCCCGTGGACGTGACTTTATGGACGTGACAAGTGCGATTCAGGGCCTGAGATAAGATCGTCCTGGGTTTAGGGTGGACCCTAAATCCAGCCACTGGCGTCCTCCTGAGAGGAAGGGGAGGGGGATCTGAGACAGAGACGTGACGGGGCGGGAGTCCCGTGACGACGGGGCAGAGGCAGGAGGGATGTGGTCACCGGCCGGGGACGCCTGGGGCCCTGGGAGCTGGGGGAGGCGGGAAGGAGCCTCCTGGAGCCTCAGTGGGGTCAGGGCCTCGTGTACACTTTGCCCCAGGAGGCCGTCAGCTTGTGCTGGTCTGCGGGGCGGCCTCAGGCCGACGCATGGACACCCGTCCCCCCGGCCCACCTCCCTTCTGACCTGAGGCTCTGGGGGTGTTCCTGGAGTCACCACACCTGGGGAGGCATTGGGGGGCCTTGGGGCTACGTCCATTCAGAGGCAACTTTGTGCCCAGGAAGTGAAACCCAGCCTCCTCCCTGCTCCCAACACCGTGAGCACATGGGACACCCCCGACAGGGCAGAGGGAAGGACGGACCACTTGAACAGGCCTCCGCAGAAGCCAGTGGGACTCAGAGTCACCTGGGAGAGTGGCCTGAACAGAACTGACACACACAGAATGGGCAACAGAAAGCTCTTATCTTTTTCACTTTCAGCCGTCGGCACTCACAAGCACTTCATTCCATCTGCACTTCGGTGGGGAGGTCTTTAAATTTTAATTCCAGTCTCAGGACAGAGGGCTGCTGCTCTACTTTTTTCCTTGGAAAAGATTGGGAGCGTCTCACCAAGAGAAAAGCCATGCTCTTCATCAATAATGGAATGCAGGCAAGCCACTGAGGCTGAATTTTTCAAGCTTCCATGAGTATTTCCATGAATAATGAGAGATCCTCAGATGGCCATGCCCGGGCCAGCGGGGCCGGGCCGCCCTCTCCCTGACCCTCCTGATGCCGTTTGTTTAAAACTAAGGCCAGAGCTGGTTTCATCCCCCAATTCACTGAAGACAGACATGGGTGGAGGTGACACCAGAGAGCCGTCTGTCATGAGCTCACATCGGCCGTCCTCAGAAGACAGGGTGACAAGGCAGGCCTCGGGCTGGTGCAGCTGTGGGGCGTAGCCACAGCCTCCATCTCCCGAGTGCTCAGAGGGGCCTGGTGGAAGCCGGCACCTCCCGCCTCCCCCGGGCGGGCCACCGTCCTGCACACGAGTCCATACACCGCCCCCAGCCCTGCCGTCAAGAGTCAACCGTATGTTTCCACAATAAAGCTGAGTGGACTCGGCCAGCTCTTAAACACACACAACCCCCCTCCCACTGGTATTGTCGCTGGAGTCACCGATGACTTGCAGCCTAATTTATCAGTTTGCCCTTGTTCAGTCACTCAGTCACGTCCAACTCTTTGTGACCCCACGGCCCGCCAGGCTCCTCTGTCCATAGCATTTCCCAGGCAAGAACACTGGCGCGGGTTGCCATTTCCTACCCCAGGGGATCCTCCCGACCCAGAGATGGCAGGTGGATTCGTTACCTTCTAAGCCACCTGGAAGCCCTTCAGTTACTTCAGGGAGGATTGACATCTCTGTAATACTGGGTCTTCCCATCCAAGCATACGGCAGTCCTTCGGTTTTTCCGCCTTCTCTCGGATCTTCGTGGTGTTTGAGGGTTTCCCCAGTGGCCCTAGGTAAGCCAGTGTTAGTTGCCCAGTCGTGTCCGACTCCTTGCGACCCCACGGACTGTAGCCCACCAGGCTCCTCCATCCTTAGAATTCTCCAGGCAAGAACACTGGAGTGGGTGGCCATTCCCTTCCCCTGGTGGAAGCCCATCCCCTTCCTGACCCAGGTGGTAAAGAATGTGCCTGCCAATGCAGGCGACAGAGAAGGGTTCGATCCCTGGGCCGGGAGATTCCCTCCTGGAGGAAGAAATGACAGTCTTCCTGCCTGGAGGATCCCCACGGACAGAGGAGCCTGGCGGGCCACAGTCCACAGAGCCACAAAGAGTCAGACACGATGGAGGGTCTGAGCACACACGGCACTTAGTTTTCTTTGGGGATTTCTCCCCTCTTTCATCTATCTAATGCAACATAGATGTAAGTGTATAAAATGTAACACAGAAAACATTCGATCTATGTTATTGCTGTGACTGTGGTTACCGTAAACCGGCCATTGCCCGCTTTTCTCCTAACTGGCCATTTTCTAATGGGAAGTCTGCGGATTGTTCCAACCCGCCCTGCAGCTGGCCTTGTGGACGGGAAGTCTGCGGATTGTTCCAACCCGCCCTGCAGCTGGCCTTGTGGGACCCTTTTATTTGCAACCACGTCCTTGGTGTGTGCAGGCATGGAACCATATCACTCTGAAATAGCAGTGATTTTCACCTTTTTTCTCACTTTGGCCTCTTATCCTTTCCTTTTGCCAAATTACGTCAAGGTGGCTAGAGCTCTGTCGTGTTCCAGCTTAGTGACTGTAATATCCCCCATTAAGCAGGATGCTTCTCTCATAGGTCAGTTGGTAAAGAATCCGCCTACAATGCGGGAGATCTGGGTTTGATTCCTGGGTTGGGAAGATCTGCTGGAGAAGGGAGAGGCTACCCACTCCAGTATTCTGGCCTGGAGAATTGACTGTATAGTCCTTGGGGTCGCAAAGAGTCGGACACGACGGAGTGACTTTCACTCACATATCAAGCAGGATCTTGGAAAATGCTCATTTCTACATAATTTATTTAGGGATGCCTTTTACACATCTGGAGAAGGCAATGGCAACCCACTCGGAAATAGTTATATTTTTTTCTGTTTGAGCTGGTAACATGCTGATTGAGAAGAATAGACTTCCCAGTGTTAAACCATCACTGAATTCCTAGGATGATCCTACCAGCTCACGATATTCAGCCTTCTTTACGTGTTACTGCGTTCTACTACTGTTTTATTTAAGGTTTTTACACTGACATTCACAAATGAGCCTCTTGTAGCTCTTAGGTTTGTTCTCCCTTTGTCGAAATTGGATGTCAATATTGTTCTGCCTTCAGAAATATTGTCTGTAAGCTTTCCTTCTCTACTCTGAAACTGTTTAAATAGCATTAATTATTGATTCTGTTTAAGGAGTTAGCATCTTTGTAATATTGAATCTTTCTATCCAAAAATATGGCAGTTCCTTCTCTTTTTTTCCAGTCTTCTGGAAGCAGTGACAGTTATGTTTTCCTGGAAGATTTTGCCCACTGTCCCTGTGAAATTGGCTAATTTTAGGGGTGGCTAGTTCTTGTCCACTGAGACACCTTCTCTCTTCTGGGGTAGACTGTACACTTTTCATTTTTCTAGAAGAGCATCCATAGAGCAAAGCTCTCTCAGGATTTGAAATTTTAAGCCTCCATGTGGTTTCACCATCATCTATTGCTTTGTGTATTTGTGCTTTCTCAATTTTTCTTAATTAGTGACAGGCTAACCATGTGTTGCCAACTAAGGTCCTTCTAGTCAAGGCTACGGTTTTTCCTGTGGTCATGTGTGGATGTGAGAGTTGGACTGTGAAGAAGGCTGAGTGCCAAATAATTGATGCTTTTGAACTGCGGTGTTGTAGAAGACTCTTGAGAGTCCCTTGGACTGCAAGGAGATCCAACCAGTCCATTCTGAAGGAGATCAGCCCTGGGTGTTCATTGGAAGGAATGATGCTAAAGCTGAAACTCCAGTACTTTGGCCATCTGATGCGAAGAGTTGACTCATTGGAAAAGACCCTGATGCTGGGAGGGATTGGGGGCAGGAGGAGAAGGGGACGACCGAGGATGAGATGGCTGGATGGCATCACGGACTCGATGGACGTGAGTCTGAGTGAACTCCGGGAGTTGGTGATGGACAGGGAGGCCTGGCGTGCTGCGGTTCACAGGGGTCGCAAAGACTCAGACACGACTGAGCGACTGAGCTGAACTGAACATGTGTTGATTCATCGCTGCTTTGGTTCTCCTGTTTTCTAATTATTGTCTATTATTGTCTTAATTATTTCCTTGCATTTTTCTTAGGTTAATTCTATTCTAAAACTCGGGTTGGAAGGCTAATATTAGGCTTGGTTTATAATCACAAGCATTTATTTTATTTTCAAGCACTGTCTTCGGCAAGAAGTCACACGACCTCCCCTCTGGTTACTTTGAAATACCCTATTTAATAGATTTAAGTTTTGATTTCTTCTTGAATCTGAGAATTGTTTGANTTGCCAACTAAGGTCCTTCTAGTCAAGGCTACGGTTTTTCCTGTGGTCATGTGTGGATGTGAGAGTTGGACTGTGAAGAAGGCTGAGTGCCAAATAATTGATGCTTTTGAACTGCGGTGTTGTAGAAGACTCTTGAGAGTCCCTTGGACTGCAAGGAGATCCAACCAGTCCATTCTGAAGGAGATCAGCCCTGGGTGTTCATTGGAAGGAATGATGCTAAAGCTGAAACTCCAGTACTTTGGCCATCTGATGCGAAGAGTTGACTCATTGGAAAAGACCCTGATGCTGGGAGGGATTGGGGGCAGGAGGAGAAGGGGACGACCGAGGATGAGATGGCTGGATGGCATCACGGACTCGATGGACGTGAGTCTGAGTGAACTCCGGGAGTTGGTGATGGACAGGGAGGCCTGGCGTGCTGCGGTTCACAGGGGTCGCAAAGACTCAGACACGACTGAGCGACTGAGCTGAACTGAACATGTGTTGATTCATCGCTGCTTTGGTTCTCCTGTTTTCTAATTATTGTCTATTATTGTCTTAATTATTTCCTTGCATTTTTCTTAGGTTAATTCTATTCTAAAACTCGGGTTGGAAGGCTAATATTAGGCTTGGTTTATAATCACAAGCATTTATTTTATTTTCAAGCACTGTCTTCGGCAAGAAGTCACACGACCTCCCCTCTGGTTATTTTGAAATACCCTATTTAATAGATTTAAGTTTTGATTTCTTCTTGAATCTGAGAATTGTTTGAAATATTCGTGCGTGCTAGGTCGCTTCAGTCGTGTCGGACTCTTTGAGACCCCATGGACTCCCAGGCTCCTCTGTCCATGGGATTCCCAGGCAAGAACCCTGGAGTGGGTGGCCATTTCCTTCTCCAGGGGGTCTTCCCGACCCGGGGGTGGAGCCTGCGTGTCTCGTCTCCTGCTTTGGCGGGCGGGCTCTTTGCCACCGGCGCCGCCTGGGCAGCCCTAGGATGGCTGGGTTCTAGGTGCGCTTTGTCTTATGATCAGACAAGTGTCTCTACTGCTCCTACTTTGGGAGACTACACTGAGGGATTGTTGGTAACCCAATTCATGATCAAATAACTGAATGTTCCCTGGGTACTTGAAAAAAAGTTTGTTCTCTATTTTCAGCAGGATATATATATTATAGCTAGATATCTGAATCTGAGGACTCATTAATATATAAAATCTTACATTTGTCTGCTGGATCTGTCCTTAACTGAGGCAGAATTAGCGTCTCCCTTATGAATGTCTCTCTTCTGACTCGACTGGGCTTTTCAGGTTTGATGCTGACCTTGCCCGACCCCGGATGCTGCCTCAGCTTCCTCCTCCCTTCCCCTTCTGCGGCCTCTGTCTCCTGTTTTCTGCTCGAGCTTCCAGGTCCCTTAATCGTGAGCTTCTTTCAACAGCGAGCAACCACGTTTGCTTTGTGCTCCAATTTGAGTCTTTTTCATCCAATCGGAGGGTTTGGTCTCTTTATTTCTCTTGATATTAAATTGGTCTTATTACGTATTTATATTCACTTCTGCTTTATTTCATTCCTATCTTATTTATATTCTAACATTCTGTGCGGAGCCTTCTGTCTTTACTGTTTCCCAGCTTCTTGCTTTTGCACATTGCCGTGACCGCCCCACCTTGGTGCTGCGGGCTCCTCCCGACACCGAGGAGGACGTGCCTGCAGGGGAAGGTGTCCCGGCTTCTGTGTGACCCCGGTGTTAAGGGTGTATTCCATTCCGTCGACCCCGGGCCTTCCTGTCCACCAGTCAAACTTCATGAATAACATCTTCTTGATTTACCGAGGCTCTAGTCTACACATTTAGATATCCTTGTAGATACATCAATTTAAAATGATTTTTTAAAAGCTGTTTTCTACCTTCATTCCCTCCCCTCCCTTCACAACTCTCCTCTGAGATGATTTCTCTGTAACTCCTCAGCTCTCACCTCTGTCCTGCGGCCCTAACCCCCAGAGGCGCCCGCAGAGCAGCCCAGGCCCCTTGCTCTGGCGAGACGCTGCCGCCCCCGTCACTCTCCCATGACTGGAGAGTCCTCCCGGGGTCTTCAGGAAGTGCTCTTAGGGCCACATTTCCTGAGTTTTTGCAGTAATCTGGGCAGTAGTTTGGCTGAATGTAAAATTCTCAGCTTGAAGCTTCTGGATAGGGTTGCCAGGTAAAATACAAGAGGTCTCATTAATTTTGGATTTTAGTAAGCCACAAATACTATTTTTTAGAACATACCTACGTCATGTACTAGTGGGTCAGTGCTGTATTTTATGAGACATATTTATACAAAAGATGAACTTTTTATATGAAACTCCAGTGTAATCGGTGTCCTTCTGCGTGTGTCTGACTTATGTTGTCTGCCAACGCAGCTCCAGATCAAGAAAGAGGACTGAGACGCAAGCCCGCCCTCTCTTGTTAAGTCTGCACCGGTGACACTGGGGGGTCAGTGACGGTGCACCC
>SJXP01000186.1:1675683-1692310 GCA_006408505.1 Damaliscus lunatus
GGCCCGGGGCCTCGCTGGATCCCAGCCCCTGGGGGGACCCCGGGGCCTACCAGGACCCCCTCCCCACCTTGATGACCCCCGCCCTACCTGATCCAGTGACCCCTTGAAACCAGCACTTCGAGGATGTGTCTGACCTGGGCAAACTGAGGTGCCTTTCTAAAGGAAAGCTTTCGTTTTTCCTAACTGGTCCTCAGAATCACTCGCCTCGCAGGCTCCTGAAGCCTGAGCCGCAGGGCTGCCGCGGGGTTCTCGGGGCTGGGCTCGGGGCACCTTGCCCCTGGGCGCCTCCCTGGAGAGGAGCGCACCAGCGGGGCCCAGCCTGCCCGAGTCCAGCCCAGTCCGGGGCCTCCTGACCGTCCCCACCGCTGCTCTGCGGGGCGGTGGCCGCTTGATGACCGCCTCCTCCTCACTCCTGTCCTGGTAGACGCTGACTCTCTGAAGAGGGCTTACCAGTTGATTAAGTCCGCCAACCTGGGCAAGTCCGAGTTCGACCCCACAGAGAGCTTCAGCCCCGACCTGTTTGTTTTATGTGCAGAGCAGGCCCTGAAGGTGAGGCAGCTTCAGGGGACCCCGATCTCCTGGTTCACACTGGAATCGGGAAGCGTGGGGCCTCTGGTGGGTGGTCCAAGGGTTGCTCGATCTCCCAGCCTCCCCCGGGGCTCTGTGCTCCTGCAGATGGGGCAGCGGGAGGTGAGTGAAGACTGCATCCAGATGTACTTCAAGGTGAAGGGGCCGGTCACCCAGTTTCTGGGCCGGGCGCACCTGTGCAGGGCCCAGCTGTGTGCCCCCAAGTCCACGGAAAACATGGTGAGAGGGGGTCCTGGGCCCGGCGAGCTGGTTGCTCCTGATTCCCTTCCTTCGGAGTGAGGGAGCCTTGGAGTACACAACCTCGAGTCTGCTGGCACGGCGAAGTGCACCTGCAGCTCGTTTGCCATCCTGCGCTGAATACTTCATTGCTGGCGCTGCTGTGTCTCCCCTGCGTTCCTCTGATTCTCCTCAGAGTTCCACATCTCGCCCCGCAGCAGTTCCCCCGCCTCCAGCGTGGTTTTGCTGGGAGTTGGGTACCCGGGTTCATCTTCAGTGAATGTGATGCTGCATTTCCATCTGTGCTTTTCCCTAAGCCCTGGGGTCTGGCTTGTGTCCTTTTGACCTCTGACCTTTGCGTCCTAGTGTGTGGTCATGCCTGCTCACAGAGGGGGTGTGGGGGAGCAGGGGGCGGGCTTTCAGGGAGGGGCTCACTGTGTCTTCTTTATGTTGTTTTAGGAGGAATTTGAGAATTGTGTAACTCAGTATATGAAGGCAATCAACTTTGCAAAAGGAGAACCGAGGTGGGCACGACGGAGCGGCCGTTTCTACCTGGAAGGGTTAGAGCCAACCGAGGTGGGCGCGGCGGAGCGGCCGTTTCTACCTGGAAGGGCTAGAGCCAGAGTTTGCCAGGTGGCTCTGCGTAGGTGACAGGGTTTTGTCTTTTGTTCGTGCTTTACTGCAGCTCTGGCTGTGTGCGCACGTCTCCTAACGTTGGAGCTGGCCACGTGCACGCACGCCTGCCTGGCTGCATCCTCTTTCCTGCGCAAAGTCTGTGACCTGCAGATGACCTTTGTCTGCTGTCCCTGTGGGAGCCTCACCCTTGGCCAGTCCCTAGGAGTCTCCTTTTCGGTCCTCTCTGGGGGACTGGCACTGGGCCCCCTCCCTGCCCTCCCCCACAGTCCTGTACTCCCCCTGGCCCAAGGCCTTGTGTCTGGAGGGGTGATTCTCCTGAAACTCCGGCACAGTTTTCCACTTAGTTAATACGCCATCAAAAAGAAGTATTACTGAAATTGTTAAATCTGCATACAAACTGGTGTTGACACAGCGTATCTGAGTAGGACACACTCAGCCCTAGGAGTTGCGTGTCAGCCTGGGATTATTTGTCCCTCATCCCTGCGTCTGCTGTGGACGGCCTCCTCTGCACTGGGGGTACAGGGCCCCAGCCCTGCGGACCCTTCCTCGGCAGGGATGTCTGGGGGGCGAGGCCTGACCCTGAGCCGAAGCTCTGAGGACAGCGGGTGTTTCTGGAGCCTCGGAGCCCAAGGGGTGGGCGCCCTCGGGAAGGGGCCTGGTCAGTGCCGTGCCCCTCCGTCGTGGCGGGGTCTGAGCTGGAGCGGGGCGCACGGCTGCTCCGGGCGGGGCTGCCGCACTGCTGAACGTGGAGCCGGTTCCCTCGGGCAGGCTCGGGCCGGCGCCGGGGCCTCACTGTGCCCTCTTGGTGCCGCAGGTATTACTTCCTGGTGTACAACGCGTCGGTGCTTTACTGGCAGATGGTGAGGCCGTTTCTCAAGCCTGGTTACCGCCACTACCTGGTCCCCAGCCTGGCCCAGATGGTGAGCGCGCTCAGCCAGACGGAGGAGGAGGACAAGGAGTGGCAGGCAGAGCTGATGCTGTGAGTCCCCCGCCCCCGCCGGCCCCTCCGCTCTCTGGTCTGAACTGGGAACCAGGTTTGGGGCGCCCTGTCCACAGAAGTTTCTCAACTCTGCCCAAGGCGCCACAGTGTCCCGAGCAGACGGGCGTTACTGCAGGAAGCGTGCTTCTACTCAAAACCCAGGAACTGAAGAAACTGGGAAAGTAGACGTTCTAGCAACAGGCAGCCCAGCTGGAACGCGCGCCCCGCCCGGGAAGCTCGCCCGCCGCGCGCCAGGCTGGCGGGATGGCCCTGTGGGGCCACAGCAAGCGGCTCAGCAGCTGGTCCCAGCCAGCGGGCAGCCCGGTGGGCGGGCTGAAAGGCGCTTGGTGACGCTCTCCTGTATCTGGGGGACGCTGTGTGTGGCCAGCAACTGCGCGGGTGCCGGGAAGGCCCAGAGGGCCGGCCGTGAAGCTGGAACCCAGAGTCTGCAGGTGTTTCTCACCTTTTATGCGGTTTGGGGAAGCTTTAACAGAAAATCAGTAAAACTATGCCTTCTCTCTGAAGGCTGTTGTTTGAGGTATAGAGAATCACTGCTGGACAGGCCCCGGGCCCCAGTCAGGTGAGCCTCAGACCGTGCCTGGGGTGAGGAGCTGTCCAATTTCTGCATCTTTCTGAAGTTTGTGAAACATAAAATTAATAAAAATATGATAACCCAGGTTATGCTAGTCGTAAAGAACCCGCGGCAGGAGACTTAAGAGACATGCGTTTGATCCCTGGGTCAGGAAGCTTCCCTGGAGGAGGGCATGGCAACCCGCTCCAGTATTCTGGCCTGGAGAATCCCATGGACCGAGGAGGCTGGTGGGTGCAGTCCATACAATCTCAAAGAGTTGGACACGACTGAAGTGACTTAACACGCATGTTGCCATCTGGCTATTAGACCTTAGTGGCAGAAAACGTGACTGTCCAGGCCTAACACGCGCTGCTCCTGTGCCATCCAGGGAGCTCCTGGAGTGTTACCTGCAGGCTGGGGAAAGCGGGGAGGCCGCGAAGTTTTGTGCCACCGCCGCACCGTTCATCAAGGCTCATGTGCCGCAGAAGTACCGGCAAATGTTTGCCCTGATGGTGAGTCGGGATATTCACATATGCAGATAGAAGTCATTTTGTCTGAAAACAGCCGAGACCATCCGTTGGGATATAGACACACACACAGGCGTGCAAGCATGAACAGGACAAAACACCATCTTTCCCTCCTCTTGGCTGAACGTTCCCTTTTTAACCACACTGAGTTTTTTTTTTTAAATTAGCAGAAACCTCATAAAATAGTTACTGCGAAAGTGTGTGTAAAGAGTGCTCATCACCTATTCATTTTATGTATAAAATTCAACTGGAATTATATGTGCAGAACTAAGCATAAAGCATATGAAACGAGAAAGTACTTGTCAGTTACAAATGCCGTTTTTAAAGGAATGATATCTGCAAAATAATAGCTAAACACAGTACCTGGCCGCTCCCTGACTGTTTAAATCGCGATATTCCGTTCCATCTTACGACAGGTCCAACACGAGCTCCTGGACGAGCCTCAGTTACAGGAAGAGAGGAGGAGCTCGGCCAGCCTGTCTGTCACTTTCCACATTAATATGCTGAAAGCGTAGGTATTCTGGGGGCGGGGACAGGTGCCCAGGAGGCTCTGTGCCCCAGGCGGGGTGGGGTGGGGGGCTGCCGCGGAGGCCAGGTTGGAGGGCAGGCCGACCTTGCCTCATCTGCTGAGAGGCTCCGGAGAGGCGGCCAGAGTGAGTGCGCTCCTCAGGCGGTCAGGTGGGTGGCTTTTAGGGAGCGGGGACAGCAGCCACGTCAGATGCTCTGACGGCCCTGCCGGAGGAGGCCTGAGACTTGGCCGTGAGACTGACAGAAGGATGGCGGTCTGTGCGTGAGACCCTGACGGGACGGGTGAGGGTGCAGGGGAGAGACTGCCAGGCAGAGGCCTGCTGCGGGGAAAGCGGGGAATAGGATGGTGGACAACTCGGTGTGTGCGGTGAGGAGATCTGAGCGTGCGAGTGGGGAGGTCCCTGTGTGAGCGAGTGGGGAGGTCCCTGTGTGCGTGAGCGAGTGGGGAGGTCCCGGTGCGTGTGAGTGGGGAGGACAGCTGTCCAGAGGGAGGCAGCGGCTGTCTGGGCTGGACCCAGCGGGTGAGAAGGACCCCGCCTCCCTCCCAGGTGGGCTGCAGGGGTGGGGCTGGATCTGGGTGCGTGGGCACGCTTCCTCAGGGCTCGTTCTTAGTGGCAGAGCAAGACAGAGGCTGGACTGGGGGCTGTGAGAGGTCACCAGGAGCCCGGCGGAGAGAAAGCAGCAGGTGTTACCTAGGCCTTCTGTTCGTGGAGGACACAAGTTCATAGACTAAATTAGTTTTAGAATAATTACTTAAAGAAATATGACAGGATCTTTTGGTTATTTAATATTTGATTAAATTAATCTCCATTTTAGAAAGCTGGATCAAAATGATTTGCCTGAAGACGTCAACAAAATTCTGAAGGACACCTACAAATGCTTAAGTCAGTACAATCACCAGCGCTTGCCTTCAGTCAGAGAGGAAGAGTAAGTGTGTGTCTTTCCAGCTTCCCGTCTGTGTACAGCATTTAGTAACTACAGGAAAACGTGAAAGAAAAGCCAAAACGAAACCGTAACCATAATTCCCGAAGCAAGCGTCAGCCGTGTGGAGGCTCTGGGGCCTCTCTCTCTAGTCTTTTTTGTCCTGAAGTTGCACTGTTTGGCAGCGCTTGGGATATGAAACTTCATATTGGACTTTCAAAAGTCCAGTTGCCTTCCATCACAAGTGCTTTTCCAGTCATCACACCGTCTCACACCTTCTGAAGAGTCATCCCAGTGGCCGAAGAACCACCCCCGCCACCCTGGGGTTTCCATCATCAGTTGTCTGCTCGAGTGCTGGGGGGCTGCTCAGAGCTCCATCCCGGGCAGAGTTCCCGGAGCTGCTGGCTGAGCGGAAGGCTGAAAGAGAGGTCTGGATGTGCCCAGCACAGCTCTTTGACCAGGCTCGAGCTCTAACTCAGAGCAGGTCCAGCTGGTCCCTGGGCACGGCCTCCCTGAGGTTTCGGGGGGTGGGGGCTCTGGGGACAGAGCGGACCCAGGGCCCAGGACGCCCGCCCGCCTCCTGGGGCCACGCCCCTCCAGGCCCGCCTGCTGCTGCTGCCCCAGTGGAACGGCCATTCATGTATCTGCAAACACTTTTCCTTCTGTTAGTTTTCCAGTCCTTTCTTCTCCCCAGCTTTTATAGAGTAGGGTGTCAATCATTCTGCTGGAGACTGGCTGCAGCCTCTGCTCTCTCAGGATCTGAGCGCTCCTGCTCCAGCGCATTTACCAGCTACCCCACTCTGTTTATTCTTTCAGTCTTTTCAGATAACTTTTGATGTCCAGATGGGTTTTATTTAAGAATTGTTTGAGCTGATGTTTACCCCCCACCAGCGCTGGGCCAGACACGTTTAAGGCCGTCAGGGAGTCCCCGAGGTCCCAGCCCAGCAGCCAGCTCGATGGGCGGTGACCCAGGTCCCCGGCCCGGGTCCTGACCCTCTGCACCTGCCCCGCGCTCTGTGCCTGCCCCCCGCCCTCCCGTGCGTCTGTGGCGCCCCTGCTGCCAGTCTCTGTGTTGTGGCCGGGAGGACCCAGCGTCTTCTGCTGCGGTCCCAGTGTGTTCAGCTCCGTCACTGCTGCCGCACCTGGAAGGCGCGTGTTCCCTGCTGGCCCGGGTCCCGGGCTCAGCCGCTCGCAGCGGCCGTCTGTGAGGTCAGGCCCTCCCTCAGCCCCAGAGCCTCAGCGGCTCCAGGCGTCATCAAGGGGCCTCTGACCCCTCCCCGCCTGGGCATCAGTGTGTGGAACTCTGGGTGGGAAAAAAAAGGTCTTTGAGTTTAAAGCCAAAAAAGGCCTGAAAACCAGTGATGGGTACCTTGGCGGGTTCTCTTCTTAGCTGTGTGGGGGGGCTTGGGAAGGCCAGAGGGGCTTGGGTCGAGGCCCCGCCAGGGCCCTTGGTGGTCCAGACTGGGTGGGGCTGGACAGAGGGCCGGGACCACCTGTCCAAGCAGGGAAGGGAGGTGCCTTCTCCTGCAAAGGACGAGGGGAGGGGAGGCGAGATACAGGATAATATCCTCTGAGCTCAGAAGGGTCTTTGAGACTGAAAACAAAGATCTAGCTCCATGGCACACAATTAGGAACTCACTGTGGGGCCTGCACGCGGAGGAAGGCCTGTGATGATGACCCAGAGGTGTCCGCAGAGTTCAGAGCCGCCAGAGAGGCACGGGGACTCGGGGGCCAGAGCTAAAGTGGCACTGCCTGCTGGCTGGAGCTGAGGGTTTTCCTCCCCCAGGCCCCCCTGACCACTCACCCTCCGCATCAGCAAAGGGCACGCTCCCGTCTGCATGTCAGGCGAAGGTGAGCGGTAGTGTGATGGGCTCCTCTGGCGTGGTCCCGTCCCTCGGGAGTGGGCAGAAGCTGGGTCACCATCACTGGAGGAGGGCGGAGCGTGGGCCTGCCCACCTGGGAGGAGCTGCCCAAGGGCAGAGAGTGTGTCCCGGCCACAGTCAGGCATCGATGCTGCCTCAGGAAGAGCAGGGACGCCAGCTTGTTCCCAGGGGATGCTGGCGTGTCTGGAGACACTGCTCACCAGCCACCCCGTGCAGGCCAGGTCCCCACCCAGCAGAGAACCGCCACGTCCAGACGTGAGGGGGTCAGGCTGGGAAGCCTGGCCCGTCTCCCCCACCCAGAACCCTGCCCTGATTCCGCTAGCTCTTTGTTAAGCCATAAATTCAGGGGCTCACCTTCCCGCTATGGAGTTGCTCACGCTCCTCCAGGTTCTTGGCGTGTCTGTCCACACGTTAGCGCCAGCCTGTTGGTTTCTGCAGAGACCCGATCGGCCACTACGACCGCTCTGGTCACCTGGTCAAGGCATAGGAGGAGTCCGCCTCGAGGACATGTCCTCCCTTGCTGCTCCCCACCCCGGGGCTCAGGTGCGGACGCGGGGCTCACAGCTGCGCCTGCACCTGCCCTGAGACAGCGGCGCTCCCTCCAAATCCCCTGTCAGGGCTGCGGCAGCTGGGCTTGGGAACCCTTGCCGTGGGACTCCTTTTCTCTCCCGTTTTGTTCGTGGCCCCAGAGTGAAGGCTGAAGGCTTATTCCACCGCAGGCAGAGGCGTCTTGTTGCCTCCTGTTGACCTAATGATGTTTCGTTTCTGTTTCCAGAATGATTTTGCTTTTTGAATTAGCCCATCTTTCTCTGACCTTGAAATGCTGGGAGATCGCCTCTGATTGCCTCTCAGACCTGAAGAAGATGGACAGCAAAGTAAGTAGTCGCGGCCGGAAGCCCTGCTCCTGGCCACTGTGATCCAGACGTAAAGGGCCAGAAGCAGGCACGGAATTCAGAAGCCCCTCGCCAGGGGCCCGAAGTGTTGCATTGCTGCCAAATTCCCTTCTAGTCTTTTTAAAGGGCATTTCACATGGTTGAAATGGTGTGATTTTTGCACCAGTAGGTGATTAGTGATAACTGGGCCAGTTCATTGAAGAGAACGTAACCGTTGTCCATGCGTGTGCTCCCAGTACTGGACCACCTGCCTATATCACGCAGACACCGACAGTCCTGAGAGCAGAGACAGACAGGCAGCATCACGGCAGCAGCGGGGTCTGTAATGACCCACTGGCAGCGCGGATAGGTCGCCCAGACAGAAGAGCAATATGGATATATTGGGATTGAGCAAAACGAGCCTAATCGACACCTCAGAAGGACGAAAGGGCACATTCTTCAGGACAGATCCTGTTGGATCACAAAGCAAGTCTTAACCCATTTAAGATGACAGAAATCATGCTGAGTGTCTTTTTGGACTGAAATGTGTGAAACTAGAAGTCGGCAACAGGAGGTAAGCGAGAATTTCACAAAAATGTGGAAACCAGATAGCGTACTCCTGAACAACCAATGGGTCAAAAAAGAAACGAAAAGGAAAAGAAGATTTTGAAACATAGGACAACGGAAACACGCCTCACCAAAACCGATGGGCCACAGCACAGCCGTCCTCAGAGGGGCGTTCAGCAGACATGCCTGCAGCGAGCAGAAGGACGCCTGAAAGTAAACCATCGTATGTGTGCCTCAGTTAAGCTCAGCTCAGTCGCCCGGTTGTGTCCGACCCTTTGTGACCCCACGGACGGCAGCACGCCAGGCCTCCCCGTCCATCACGAACTCCTGGAGCTTGCTCAGTATCATGTCCATCGAGCTGGTGATGCCATCCAACCATCTCATCCTCTGTCATCCCCTTCTCCTCCCACCTTCAATTTATGCCTCAAGAAACTAGGAGGAAAAAAAAAAAACAAACCAGAACAAAGCCTGCAGTTAGTGGAAGGAAGGAAATGGTGAAGATCAGAGTGAAAGCAAAGGAAACAGAGATGAGAAAACCAGTAGAGAAGGTCAGTGGAGCCAACAGCGGGTTTTTTGAAAAAAACAAAACTGCCAAACATTAGCTAGACCAGAAAAATAGAAGATCAAAATTAGAGATGAAAGAGGAGCCTCACGACTGATATCACAGAAATAAAAAGGATCTTAAGAGACCAATATGACTTATGTGCCAGGAAGATGGGTAACCTATACGAAACTGGTAAATTCCTGGAAACATACAACCCTCCAAGACTGACTCGTGGGGAAACAGAAAGCCTGAATAGACAGGTTGTATTAGTGAGCAAAAAATCTCCAAGTAAAGAAATACCCAGTGACCCAACAATCGCACTTCTGGGCATGTACGCAGAGAAAATGTGATTTAAAAAGAAGCACGTATCCCAGTGCCCACTGCAGTGTGGTGTTCAGTAGCCAGCCGTGAAGGCAGCCTAAACGTCAGCAGAGGAGTGGACGGAGGCGACGCGGGGCCCACGCACACGGTGCAGCGTTCGGCTCAGTTCAGTCGCTCAGTGTGTCCAGCTCTCTGTGACCCCATGAACCTCAGCACGCCAGGCCTCCCTGTCCATCACCAACTCCCAGAGTCCAGCAAATCCATGTCCACTGAGTCAGTGATGTCATCCAACCATCTGTCGTCCCCTTCTCCTCCTGCCCTCAATCTTTCCCAGCATCAGGGTCTTTTCCAATTAGTCAGCTCTTTGCATCAGGAGTTTCAGCTTCAGCATCAGTCCTTCCAGTGAACACCCAGAACTGATCTCCTTCAGGATGGACTGGTTGGATCTCCTTGCAGTCCGAGGGACTCTCAAGAGTCTTCTCCAAACCACAGCTCAAAAGCGTCAGTTCTTCGGTGCTCAGCTTTCTTCATAGTCCAGCTCTCACAATGGAGTATTACTTGGCCATAAAAATGAATGAAATTGGGTCATTTTTAGAGGACCCCATGGATGGACCAGGAGACAGTCATACAGAGTGAAGTAAGTCAGAAAGAGAAAAATAAATATATTAGTGCATATATGTGGAATCTAGAAAAATGATATATTAAACTTATCTCCTGTGTATTTTGAGGACTCCCTGATGGCTCAGATGTTAAAGCATCTGCCCGTGATGTGGGAGACCCGGGTTCGATCCCTGGGTCAGGAAGATCCCCTGGAGAAGGAAATGGCAACCCATTCTAGTACTCTTGCCTAGAAAATTCCATGGATGGAGGAGCCTGGTGGGCTACAGTCCATGGGGTCGCAAAGAGTCAGACACAACTGAGCGACTTCACTCACTGACTCACCCAAACTTATCTGTGAAAGAGAAATAGAGGCACAGATGTAGGGAGCAAACATGTGGATCCCAAGGGGGAAGGTGGGGTGGGGTGAGCTGGGAAACTGGGATTGACGGACACACACCCTGGATATCACTATAAAAGAGGCAACTAGTGAGAACCTGTGGTGCAGCACAGGGAACTCTACTCGGTGCTCTGCGAGGAAACCCAGAAAGGGAGGTACGTGTGCACGCAGCCGATTCACTTTGCTGTGCAGTACAACTAAGCCAACAGTGTAAAGCAACTGTGCCCCCAAAAAATCAAGAAAAAAATAGAAACACACACTCAGGATGAGATGACTTCACTGGTGAATTCTACCAAACATTTAGAGAAGAGTTAATGCTGATCCTTCAAAATTCTTCCAAAAAGTTGAAGAAAAAGGAATACTCCAACTTGGTTTACAAAGCAAGCATTACCCTGGTACCAAACCAGACAAAGTAACTACAAGAAAATAAAACACAGGAAGGAAATACAGAAAAGAAAAGAATCCAGGGAAACACGGATGCAAAAATCCTCAACGAAATACCAGCAAACTGAATTCAGCAGCATATCGTAAAGATCAAACACCATGATCAGTGGGATTTATCCTGAAGTCGCAAGGGTGGTTTAACGTAGTCAAATCAATAAGTGTGATACCTAACATTAAAAGAATGAAGGATAAATGTACAATCATCTCAATAGATGCAAGAAAAGCATTTGACAAAATTCAACATCCTGTCATGTTAAAAACTCTCAACAAAAAGAGTGTGGAAGGAAAACACCTCCACATAATAAAGACCACATGTGACGAGCCCACAGCTAACATTATACTCAGTGGTGAAAGGCTGAAAGCTTATCTTCTAATGTCAGGAACAAGATGACGCTGCGTCCTCCTGCCACTTCTGTTTAACACAGTACTGGAAGTTCTAGCCACAATAATCAGACCAGAAAAAGAAATAAAAGGCATCCAAGTCATAAAGGAAGAAATGTCTGTGCCTGTTTACATGTGACATGACCTGTTTATACAGAGAAAACTCTAAAGACTCCATCAAAAACTAGTAGAACTAATGACAAATTCAGTGAAGCTGAAGGATTCAAAATCATCATCAAAAAATCAGTTGTGTTTCTGTACACTAAAAAGGAAATATCTGAAAGAGGAAATAAACCAGTTTACAATAGCATCAAAACCAATACAATACCTAAGAATAAATTTAACCAAAGAATGGAAAGACTTGTACACTGAAAGCTAGAAGGCGTTAATGAGATAAATGAATGAGGACACAGAGAATGGAAACAGCTCGTGTTCTTGGACTGGAAGAATGAAAATGATTAAAATGTCTACACTACCCCAAACTACCTACAGATTCAGTGAAAGCCATGTCAGTTCCAGCGGCGAGTCTCACGGGAATAGAAAACAAGGGCGATTTGTATGGAATCACAGACGAGCCAAAGCTCTCGAGAAAGGAGAGAACTGGAGGCGTCGTGAGCTGTGGTCACAGCTGCGTGGCCAAAGCAGTGCGGTCCTGGCATGAAAACAGGTGCAGAGAGCAACGGGGCGGAATCGAGAGCCCGGAAACAAGGCTGCACCGCCGCCAGCTCAGGTTGACAAGGCACCAAAACACCATGGGGGAAGTGTAGCCTCTTCAATACGCGACGCCGGGAAAGCTGAACGGCCCCGCGGGGACGGACGGAACCGGGCTCCTGCGTCACGCCTCCCACAAACGTTGGCTTGAAATGGGTTACAGATTTTAAGACCTGAGACTGTAAAACTCCTTTAAGAACTCACAGGGGGAAGAAAACCTACCGACTTTGGTCTGGGCCATGATTATTTGAATATGGCAACAAAAGCAAAGTAAGCAAGGAGGGTCACATCACTCTAAGGACCGTCTGCGCAGCAAAGGGAGCAGTGACATGGCGAAAAGGCGGCCTGTGACCCCGGAGAAAAACAGCTGCAAACCATACATCTGATCAGGCTTTAATAGCTATAGAGGAGCTCACACCTCAGCAGGAAACCATCGCTATTATCATCACCACCATTCTCCAATGGGAAACAATGGGCTAAGGGCCTAATAGACACTTTTCTAAAGAGAGTAGTCAAGCGGTGCACGAAGAGGTGTTTAGCACCGCTAATCATCGAGGAGATAAAGTCAGAACCTCAGTGAGCCTCACCCCACTCCTGCTGGGATGGCTGCTGTCCAGAGACAAGAGACAGCAAGTGTTGGTAAAGATGTGAAGAAAAGGAAACCCTGGTGCTCTGTTGGTGGAAATGTAAACTGGTACAGCCTCTATGAAAATCAGTAAAGCTCCTTAAAATTTCTTTTAAAAAGCTGCTATGCGATCCAGCAGCCCCACTGCCGTGAACCCAAAGGGCCTGAAGTCAGATCTTGAAGAGGTGTCTGACCCGTGTTCACTGCAGCGTTATTCTCAAAGGCCAGGTGTGCGGACAGCCTAAGTGTCGGTCTCTGGGTGAAGGGATAAAGAAAATGCGTGTGTGTGTGACGCAGTGTTATTTGGCCATGAGCGTTCAAGCAAACCGATGTGCATGTAATCGGGGTCCCTGAAGGAGCGGAGATTAAGTGGGGAGCAGAAAAAATGTTAAGGAATAAAGGCTCAAAATTCTAAATTTGATGGTCTGTGAAGAGGGAGAGATTATGTACTGAGGAACAGAGAATGGCAGCAGAGGGCTGCCCTGGTGGCCCAGGGGCTGAGACTTCCCACTCCCAAAGCAGGGGCAGGTCTGATCCCTGACTGGGAGCCAGAGCTCACGTGCCACGGCTAAGAATTCACATGCGGCAGCTAAGAGCGAAGTCAAACAAATAAAAATAAAATTTGTCAAAAGAATGGCAGCAGACTTTTTGTTGGAAACAGTATGAGCTAAAAATCAACATCCAAATAATAAAATGGGAAAAGCGGAACTGTTGGGACTTCCCTGCCAGTTCAGAGATCGAGACTCCACTTGCAGCGCACAGGGCGCAGATTCAGTCCTCGGCTGCGGAACTAAGATCCCACATGCCTCACGGTGCAGCCAAAAAAAAAAAAAAATTTTGTCAACCTAAAAAAATTTGCATTCAGCGAAAATATCTTTGAAAATCAGAAGCAAAGTAAATCTTTATTAAAATATACAAAATCTGAAAGAGTCTGACTTTCACTGCAAGAAAGTTTCAAGAGCTTTTTCAAGCAGAGGGAGGATGATAGCAGCAGAAATCTGGATCCGCACAGTGAAGAGGACCAGTAAGGGGGCCACGTGAGTCAGAGAGAGCCTGAAGGATACATAAAGCGCTTGGAAAAGTACTTGCTGTTTAAAGCAGAGATAATAATAGGGATCAGAAGACTCAGCATTATTGTGATGCCAGTTCTCCCCAGACGGACTAGTAGATTCAATGTGATTCAATCAAAATCTTGACGGGAGTGTTTCAGAAATTGATGGAGTGAGCATAAAACTGGCAGGGAAATGCAGAGGCCCCACAGTGGCCCAGAGCGGCTCTGTGAACCGCGGCAGCGCCAGCGGGCGGGCACGGCCTCACGCGCAGGCCTGGAGCAGGGCCACCGCGGCTCAGAACAGGCGGCCTGGACACGGAGACGCCCACGGCCAGCCGGCCAGGACGTGGTCCACAAAGAGCCCTGCACACTCGGGGCCTCGGCCCGGACCAGGTGCAGAGGCTTCCGCTGGGGACAAAGCGTCTCGTCCAGAGAACAGCGCCGGACGGGGGAGCAACCACGTGAGGGAGGGTGAGCACCGGCCGCCCTTCATCCCATGGACAGGAATCAACTCAGCGTGCACCCGAAGCCGAAAATGAGAGCTCAAATGATAAAACTTCTCGGAAGAAAAACAGAGAAAACCGAGGAATCCCTGTGACCTGTTACCTCACAACCACTCACCCGGCAGGTGGCTCACCCGGAGGCTGACCAGCCCACGTGGGCCGGGGAGGGGTGGGAAATGGACCCCTTTGGAAACAGGTTAGCAGCTTTGTGTACCTGTCTGCCCACCCACCCAGGAAACCCCAGGCCCATGCTGCCCCCCCTCCTGCAGCATGACCCCTGTCCTGACCCCAGCGGGGGTTAAGTGAAAGGAATTGTTGTCCAGATTTCATAACAGAGCATTTGTCTGAAGTTGGTGTAGTTATTTAAAAGTTCTATGTCCAGTGAAATTAACTGTGAAAAGTAAAAACAAAAAAATTTTTTCTAGCTTTCTCATTTAAATCTTTGCATCTTTTGGAAACATTTTAAGTTTTTCATATATATATATATATATATATATATATGTATTTATATTACCTAATTTTTTTTGTTGAATTTCTACCGAGTCCGTGAATTATGTTTTGAAATGTTTTCTGACATTAGTGAATGTGATTGCTTTCATTAAAACTCTCCATCTACACAACAACTACTGTGCCCACAGGACCCTGCGAGGCTGATTGAAGTTGAGTGCCTGGAGTATGAATTGGAAGCTGTAAGACTGGAAAATAAAATTAAAACCTACACTCGAGAGGCTGTGGAGGTAAGCTGTGGACCAGGAGCTGGAGCAGACGCTGAGCCCTTGTGCAGGTTCCTGGACCTCGTGTGTGGACTTGGCCCCAGGTTTGAGGAGGGGCCCTGATGGGCACGGGCCAGCCTCCTGTGCCCCAGGCTCCCCTGTGAGCGTGGCCTCTCTGGGAGGAAGTCTGGGGGCCGGGCGGCCCCCCCCCCGCCGAGACCAGCTGACATCCTCCCGCCTGGCCCCGGCCCCGCAGCTGCCGGGCCCACCCTGTCTGGCGGGCCTGTGGGTTCACACAGCCTGTTGTTGGGGCTGGGGCTGGGGGCTGGGATGAGATGGGCTTCCAGCCAGGCCCTTGTGTGGCCTGTGTGGAGCAGCCCGCCCCCAGCACGCTGAGAACACATGCCCTTGGTGAACACCGAGTCCCCCGAGGGCTTTTGCCATCCTGACTCAGGTCCAGGCAAACAGGCGTGCCCCTGCCCTAGTGCAGGGCCTGAGGGGCTCCGGGGAAGTGGTGAGGCCATCTCAGGCATGGGGAGGTGGGGACCCCTGCGGTGGGTAAGGGGAGACCCCTGGGAGGGTGGCGGGAGAGTGGGAAGGGAGGAGAAGAGGGGGCCTCGAGGCCTGGCAGCAGCAGGTTCAGAGGACCCTGGTGAGCGTTGCCCCCTTGGTGCCCACCTTGGAGACCGTGGGCTTGTCTAGAATGTTCCACTGGGGGTTGTGAGGTGGGGGGCTGGTGAGCACGATGGCAAAGTGACAGCGTGAGCCCCACATCCTGCCTGCCCAGTGCAGTGGGGTGTGGCCCGGCCGCTGCCGCAGAGAAGGAACCCAGCGACCGCGGTGTCTTTGGTAGAATCTTGCTGTCGAGAGGGAAGCAAAATGCAACATCCTAGGATGGGGCGGCTGGCGTTGCTGCCCCACTCCCTGGACCGGCCCCGCCCGGGAGGAGCTCTGCCAGCGGACCAGCAGCCCAGCGGGGGCTCCGGGCCTGTTCACGTGCTCTCTCTGGACCTGGGCTGTCCCCGCCAGCGCTGCCCTTCTCGAGGGAGGCCGTGGCTGGCTGCTGGCTGCCTGCAGGTGCTGGCAGGCGGTGCTGCGGGACTGCAGGGCTGTGTCTTCTGCCTCTGCCGGCCGAGGGCTCTTCAGGGGCACCGACCGGTTCATGAGGCTTTGATGGCGCTTCTTTGCAGCCAGGGAGCCCGCGGTCTGAGCCCAGTGCCTGCTCTAAACCCCACGACCTGGGAGCAGCGCAGGGCAGGCCCCCGGAGCCAGAAGCCAGGCCCCCGGACATGGCTGAGTTTAGGAGCCGGGCAGCCCCCGCGGGCACTGAGGGAGGCCTGCTGAGGCCGTTGCACAGGCTGAGGCCGGCCGGCCCCTGTCTGCTGGGCAGGGCCACGGGCTCTGTGAGTACAGGGACTGGGGGGCAAGCGGCCTCGCCCAGAGGGGCTCACAGAGCAGACGCTGCCACAGCACGCCGTGCCTGTGCGGGGCAGGGCCTTCTCGGAGAGATCACGTGGGCAACTTCCACCCGGCAGCCTCAGAGCGGGGGCCCGGCCCGCCCGCCAGCCGGGGCTCGGGGGTGGGCTGAGGCTGCCCGGGCCGGCCCAGCCTCACGGGCCGCTGTGCCGCGCGCAGGCCCAGCTGGACACGGTGCGGAGACTGGACGCCACGCTGCAGCGGGCCGTGCGCCTGGGCGAGCCCCGGCTCGTGCACACGGTGTGCGCCGCCCAGTGGAACGCGTGCCTCCCGCTGCTTCAGCACGACCTGCGCCACCACCTGCGGAAGCCGCTGAGCAGCGTCGCGGACGTCCTGGAGGAGGCGGACAGGTGGCGGCCTGGGCTGTCCCCCTGGGGGGCCGGGGGAGCAGAGGCTCGGGGCAGGGATGAAACCCAACTCATCCTCCCAGAAAGGGGGCAGGAGCCCACGGCGCCCCCAAAGGCGGCGGCTCGAGAGGCCGCAGGCCGTGGGGGAGGTGCCCTGGGGCTCAGGGGCAGGGCCCCGCGGGGCAGACAGGGACACCCAGGGGGCGCCCACCTGAGCTCGAGAGGG
>SJXP01000186.1:1693563-1703774 GCA_006408505.1 Damaliscus lunatus
AGAGGGGCCGAGGGGAAAGGGCTGGGCCGCGGGGCGCGCGTCGGCGGGGGCGCGGGGGCTGTGGGCGCCGGCGGGGGCGGGGAGAGGAGGGGCGAGCAGGGAGGGCCTTGGTGCTTCTCCTCCCCGGCCCCGGGCGGCGGCTCCGGGGGCAACTGCGCTGCAGGGCGGTCCCTGGCGGACGCGGGGCCTCGAGATGGGGCCGCGGCAGGGGCGAGGCGTGGCGGGCCACCCGGGAGGCCGTCCAGCCGCAGGGAGGGGCCGTGGGGGGCCGCCCGCCCCCCTCTGCTTCGGAGATTCACTGTGCTGTGTGCGGAGTTGCTCAGTCGTGTCCGACTCTGCGACCCCGTGGACGGCCGCCCGCCAGGCTCCACTGTCCGTGGGGATTCTCCAGGCAAGAATACTGGGGTGGGTTGCTATCCCCTCCTCCAGGGGGTCTCCCCGACCCAGGGGTGGAACTCGGGTCTCCCACATTGCAGGTGGAAGCACCAGGGAAGCCCTGAGATGAATCGGGTGAATTTTGTCGCCATCGTGAGCCCTCCCTTGGAGCAGGGTTCCCAGCAGGGCAGCCAGGGACCTGATCGTCAGCCTGTGGTCTGGCGAGGCTGGGGCCGGTGGCCCTCAGTACCAGCACCATTCATTTCCTGCAGGCACTTGGGGATCTCGTCTGTGAAGAGTTACAGCTCTTCAAATCTGGGGGTTTTCCTCATTAAAAATAGTTTCTCCTTATGGAATCCCACGGGGCTGTATGACAGCTCCTCGCCCAGGCTCCCGGTCTCCCTGCGAAACTCCCGCGCTCGCAGCCCCACCGCATCACGGGCTCGCACCGAATTCTGAAGACTTCATGCAGCCGTTAGTTCTCTTTTATTTTGCAAATTCTCTAATTTTTCTTCCTCTTTAGCGTATATTTATTTTAATGACGTCTTCTTCCAAAAATATCTTTTTATTTTATATTTGTTTGTTTGTTTTAAATAACGTCTAGTTGCCCTCCTTTTTTCCCTCTGACAGTTCTTTTTCTGATTAACTTTATTGCGAAATAATTACCTACGACAGAAGGAACACATCGTAAATGACCACTTGCTGTGTTGTTTCTTAACCACCGCGGGTGTGGAGTGCTGTTGAACGCTTCTTTAACTATTGAAAGGAGCTCTGACTTTTCTCTTGTGTTCTTTAGTGTGGTGAATTATGCTGATTGGGTTTTGAGTAGTGAACCAACCTTGCCTTCTCCTCCTGGTCTCGACATGCGTGCTTTCTTCGATGTTGCCAGGTTTGATGTTCCTTTAGTGTGCTTAAGGGTTTTTGCGTGTATATTCACGAGGATGTTGGCCTGTGATTTTCTTGTTTTGTAACGCCTTTGCCGTGCCGACTTCATTAAATGATTTGGGAAGGGGGGAAGGATTCTTTCTGCTTTGCTTTCTGAAGGGGTTTGTGCAATATTGGTGTTTTCTTCCTTAAATGGTGGGCAGAATCCAGTGAGACTATCTGGGCCCATCCGAGGCGTTTCTCTTTCCATCCTTTGGACTCTCATGCTGTGGCCCTTTCGGCTTAAAGTGTGGAACACAGCTCTTAACAGTCCTGCCAACGGCGTGCAGCTCGGCTTCTTCTGGAGCCGAGTCTGGTGGTCTCTGCCTTGTAGCTGGTTGTTGAGTTGAGTCTGGTGGTCTCTGCCTCGTAGCTGGTTGTTAAGCCGAGTTCGGTGGTCTCTGCCTCGTAGCTGGGTTGTTGAGCCGAGTCCGGTGGTCTCTGCCTCGTAGCTGGTTGTTAAGCCGAGTTCGGTGGTCTCTGCCTCGTAGCTGGGTTGTTGAGCCGAGTCTGGTGGTCTCTGCCTTGTAGCTGGGTTGTTGAGCCGAGTCTGGTGGTTCTCTGCCTCGTAGCTGGGTTGTTGAGCCGAGTCTGGTGGTCTCTGCCTCGTAGCTGGGTTGTTGAGCCGAGTCTGGTGGTCTCTGCCTTGTAGCTGGGTTGTTGAGCCGAGTCTGGTGGTCTCTGCCTTGTAGCTGGGTTGTTGAGCCGAGTCCGGTGGTCTCTGCCTCGTAGCTGTTTGGGTTGTTGAGTCGCTTTGGGCTCAGTGTAGCTTCCACCTTGTCTGCAGCCCCATTGCTTGTGCCCGCCTGCCCCTCGTGCCCTGCTGTGTCTCCCGCCTTCTCTGAGGCTCCCTGAGTTCCTGCCGCTGTGTTTGTTTCTTTGGTTGGCTTGTTTGTCCCCGCACCCCTGGGCGGGAGGGGCGACGCTGGGGGGCTAGCAGCGCACGGCCCCCTTAGCCGGGTCAGCGGGGGGTCAGTGCTTCCCGCGCAGCAGGGCAGCCTCTCTGCCTGCCCTCATCCAGCCCGCTGTGTGGTTGCCGTCTTGTCTTTTACTTCTAACACAGTTAGAAGTTCATCTTAACGGTGCTGTATTGCTCTTAGCAGCTGGTGGTGTTTTTTGTAAAGAAAATTACAGAAGAAAACAATCTTCTGTTATATTTGCCGCTTCCTCAGCCATCCCACAGGCTCTCCCTTCCTGCTGATGCTCAGATCCAGGTTTCTGCCTGCGGATATTTCAGCCCTAGCGACTTCCTTTATTTCTTCTTGTAACGCGTAGCTGGTGAGGAATTCTCTTGGCTTTTGTTGACCTGAAACTGGCTTTCCCTGAGCATCACCTCTGAAGGTTATTTTCACCAGTTGCTGGGTTCTGGGTTTGCAGACTGTTTCTCTTTAAATACTTGGAAGAGGTTGTTTTATTTTCTTCTGGGCTTCATGGTTTCTGATAGAAACCCAGGAGTTATTTTAAGCCTGGTTCTGCTGTATGTCAGGTGTCTCCCCCACTTCTGTTCTCAGATTTGTATCTCTTAGTTTTTGCTTTCTTCATTCTGCATATTGCTTTGCTGACAAAGGTCTGTCTAGTCAAAGCTATGGTTTTTCCAGTAGTCATGAATGGATGCGAAGAAGGCAATGGCAACCCATTCCAGTACTCTTGACTGGAAAACCCCATGGGTGGAGGAGCCTAGTGGGCTGCCATCTATGGGGTCGCACAGAGTTGGACACGACTGAAGTGACTTAGCAGCAGCAGCAGCATGTATGGATGTGAGAGTTGGACTGTGAAGAAGGCTGAGCACCAAAGAACTGATGCTTTTGAACTGTGGTGTTGGAGAAGACTCTTGAGAGTCCCTTGGACTGCAAGGAGATCCAACCAGTCCATTCTGAAGGAGATCAGTCCTGAATATTCATTGGAAGGACGGATGCTAAAGCTGAAACTCCAATACTTTGGCCACCTGATGCGAAAAACTGATTCATTTGAAAAGACCCTGATGCTGGGAAAGATTGAAGGCGGGAGGAGAAGGGGACGACAGAGGATGAGATGGTTGGATGGTATCACTGACTCGATGGACATGAATTTGAGCAAGCTCTGGGAGTTGGTGATGGACAGGGAGGCCCGGCGTGCTGCAGTCCATGAGTCATCGCAAAGAGTCAGACACGACTGAGCGACTGAACGGAACTGATTCCTTAGAGACTTTAAAAAAAAAAAAAACCTCCCTTCAGGTTTGACGATGAACTCAGATATGAAGATGGTGTTTCCATCAGATTCGGGAAATTACTGGCTAATATTGTTTTAAGTATAGTTCTGCCTCATTCTTGCTCTTTTGGGGGAGTATGAGTTACAGCATTGAATACTGTCTTAACTGGTCTCTAAGGCTCTGTTCATTTTCTTCTGAGAGTTTTTTTTTTTTTATGTGGACCATTTTTAGAAACCTTTTGAATTTGTTACAGTATTGTTTCTGTTTTATGTTGTGGCTTTTCCATTGTCAGGCTTCTTGGATTCTTAGCTCCTCAACCAGGGATCAAAACCACATCCCCCACTTTGGAAGGTGAAGTCAGCCACTGGACTGCCTGGGAAGTCTTGGCTCTGTTCATTTTTCAAAAAATCTGTTTCAATGCATTCTTCTGGTGGGATAATCTCTATTGATCTGACTTCAGGTTCACTGACTCTTTTTCTGCTCTCCAATCTGCTGTTAGGCTCAAGCAAGAATTTTTTCATTTCAGTTATTACAGATTTTTTGCTGTAATATTTCCTTTTATTCTCCACTGAAATTCCCTATCTGTTCTCTCATTAGCAATGTTTTCCTTCAACTTTTTGTACATTTTTGGTTTTGTATTATGATGTCTGCATTAAAGATTTACTGCTAAACCCAGCATCTGGCCCATCTTGCATCCTGACTGTGGGTCGCCCTTTCCTGTTTCCTGGCATATCCTGTGGTGTTTTATTGTGTACTGAACGTTGTGGTTGCTGCACTGTGGAGTCTGTGGACTCTGTGATCTTTTTAGGAAAGTGATGATTTTTGCTTGCTTTCGTGGGCACTTCAGTTACTGGCTGAGAGGTGGCTCGTGTTTCCTCGGCTGTGTCTCTGGAAGGTCATGGTATCTTCCAGCCTGCACTGCATTCTCTGCAGGCTCTGACGGTACGTTCTGTTTGGGTGGGTCAAGAGCGCTCTCCCTGGGCCTGCACTCCTGGGGAGAAGCCCCGTGCAGTCTCAGCTGACGTCAGGTGAGAGAGCAACACCCAGCTCTCTCCTCTCTGGCGGGCAGGCCGGCAGCGGCTGGTCCGGTTCTGGGTCCAGTTCCACTTCTCCAGCCCTGAGCAGAGGCCCCCTCTGGACTCCTCTGCCCCAGCTCCATGGGTCCACTCTGCCCTGGCTCTGGGCCGCACTCTGCCCACTGTGCCTCAGGACACTGTCTCCGGAGGCCGCAAGCATGGGCTCCTTCCTGAGTTTCCTGGTCCAGGGCCCCAGGCTTGCGCTGCCCAGACCTGGGGCTGTCGGGTCTGGCTTTATGCGTGGCAGAGACCCAATCACCGCTGGAAGCAGAGTGACTCTGAAAACTACTCCTTCCGAGTCCTCTTCGTCTGACCCTGTCCACCCCGTTTTGGCAGGCCCGGGTTCTTGCGTCTGAGTCTGCTGTCTGCTCACCCTCATCCCCGCGGCCTCCTTGAGCCAGTGGTCGGCTAGTGTGTTCCTGGAAGGACTGTCCTGCTGTGTTGGTGTTGAGTCACTGTCTTGTCAGATTCCTTGTGGTTCCATGGACTGCAGCACGCCAGGCTTCTCTGTCCTTCACCCTCTCCCGCAGCCTGCTCAAACTCATGTCCATTGAGTCGATGATGCCATCCAACCAGCTCATCCTGTGTCGTCCCCTTCTCCTCCTGTTCTCAGTCTTTCCCAGCATCAGGGTTTTTTCCAATAAGTTGGCTCTTCACATCAGCTGGTCAAAGTACTGGAGCTTCAGCTTCATCATCCGTCCTTCCAGTGAATATCAGAGTTGATTTCCTTTAGGATTGACCGGCTTGATCTCTTTGCTGTCCAAGGGACTCTCAATCTGCTTGCCTCAGCTGGCTGTTCGGGTGGTTCAGCCAGGGACGAGTCTCACATTGTGGATTCAGGGTCAGGTGCCCTGAGCACACCTCGTGGCCCTGGGCCAGCTCCCTTCTGCAGGCCTCCTCTCTCCCTGCCCCAGAGGGAAGGGACCCGTCACTGGCTACTATCCAGGCTTCCAGGCAGAGACTGTGGACCCAGTTCCCTGACGGGGGCTCAGAGCTCACCCTTGGCCTCAACCGGACACCCTATCCTGCCCACGACTCCCAGGTGCCCTGACCTCTGCCTCCTCGTCCCCAAGGCTACAGGCCCAGCCTGTGATGCTCTCGCCTCGTTTTGGAGGAGGGTCGGCTCGTGGGTCCCATCGAACTTTAACTAGATCCAAGTTATCAGCCTTGTTGGCGCTCCTGCGCAGGACACAGGCTGTGCCGGGGGCTGTAGGTGCTGTTGATGCAAAGGCTTCGGGGAGACTGGGGTTATCGTTTTAGACACGGGCGGCTCCAGCAGGGACACAGCAGGAACAAAGGCCAGGCAGGGCCCACAGCCCGCGGACGCATGGCTGTTCTGAGCTGGGATGTGTGTGCCACCGCGGATGAGATGGAGAGACTCAGAGCAGAGCAGAGGGGGCCCGCCCTCCAAGGCAAGGCCTGGATCTCACTTCAGTTCAGTCGCTCAGTCATGTCTGAGTCTTTGTGACCCCATGGACTGCAGCACACCAGGCCTCCCTGTCCATCACCAACTCCCAGAGCTTGCTCAAACTCATGTCCATTGAATCGGTGATGCTATCCAACCATCTCATCCTCTGTTGGCCCCTTCTCCTCCTGCCTTCAATCTTTCCCAGCATCAGGGTCTTTTCCAATGAGTCAGTTTTTCTCATCAGGTGGCCAGAGTATTAGAGTTTCAGCTTCAGCATCAGTCCTTCCAATGAACACCCAGGGCTGATCTCCTTTAGGATAGACTGGTTGGATCTCCTTGCAGTCCAAGGGACTCTTAAGAGTCTTCTCCAACACCCCAGTTCAGAAGCATCAATTCTTCAGCACTCAGCTTTCTTCACAGTCCAACTCTCACATCCATAGATGACTCCTAGAAAAACCATAGCCTTGACTAGATGGACATTCGTTGGCAAAGTAATGTCTCTGCTTTTTAATATGCTGTCTAGGTTGGTCATAACTTTCCTTCCAAGGAGTAAGTGTCTTTTAATTTCATGGCTGCAGTCACCATCTGCAGTGATTTTGAAGCCCCCCAAATAAAGTCTGATACTGTTTGTACTGTTTCCCCATCTATTTGCCATGAAGTGATGGGACTGGATACCATGATCTTTGTTTTCTGGATGTTGAGTTTTAAGCCAACTTTTTCACTCTCTTTCACTTCCATCAAGAGGCTCTTTAGTTCCTCTTCACTTTCTGCCATGAGGGTTGTGTCATCTGCATATCTGAGGTTATTGATATTTCTCCTGGCAATCTTGATTCCAGCTTGTGCTTCCTCCAGCCCAGCATTTCTCGTGATGTTCTCTGCATATAAGTTAAAAAAGCAGGGTGACAATATACAGCCTTGGCCTCAGGCTGCACTAGCTCACTTGCTGGTGCCGCTGCCAGCGCCCGCAGTGCCGCCCGCCGTGACGCCGTCTGCCCCCAGCCTCACGGTGCACCAGTGGTCTCTGAGACCTCCCGGGGTCCGCAGGGCCCTCCTCTTCGTCCCTCGTGGGGTCCTGGCAACAAGGCAGGCGGCAAGCAGGGCCAGCAAGCAGGCGCCGGGAGGCCCGCGGCGCCGCCTGCCATGACGCCTCCGCCCGCAGCCTCGCGGCGCAGCTCCGCTGCCAGGTGCACGTGGAGATGGCGCACATCGAGGAGGACGCGGACCGGCTGGAGCCCGCCATGGAGCACCTGCGGAAGGCCGCGCTGCTGGACGGCCTGGGCCTCTACCAGGACAAGATCAGGAGGGCCCTCAACCGCCTGCAGCTGTGCGCCACACTGTACCAGGTGCCCGCGCGCGACGAGGACAGGGCCACCATGGCCATCGAGCAGGTGCCGCGGGCGCAGTTCCCGAGGGGCGCCCGGGGGCGGGGGGCGCGCTGTTCCCGGGGCGAGCGGCCCAGCAGGCCCCGAGGGGCCCGCGGGAGCCGCTCACCACACCGCCGCCCCTCTGTAGGCGAAGAAAGCGATGCCCAAGGACAGCGTGCGCAAGAAGCGGGCACTGCTGGTGAATGCGGGACTGGCCCTGGCCCCCGACACCTTCCAGATCGTGCTTGACAGCGAGAACGAGGCCAAAGGTGTGCGGGTGCTCTCAATGGGAGCGCCCGGGGCAGCCCCCGGCCCACGGGAGTCTGCGCCCGCCCACCCGGACCTCCGCCTGCACGGGCCTCTGTGCCCGTGTGCAGCCGCCTGCCCCGACTCGCGGAGGGGTGCAGGGGAGCCTGTCTCCTGTCTCCTGGGCCTGCACGCCCCACCCAGCGGGAGGCCGTGCCACCCGTTTCCTTCCTGTCCTACCAGGTGTGAGGGCCTTGGGCCCTGAAGGGTAGGCGCCCAGACACACGGGGCTTGGTGCAATGCACCCAGCAAGGGCTTGGGCAGGAGGAGCAGGCTGACAGGCAAGGGGCTTCAGCAGGGTCTGTACCAGCCAGCTCCTGAAGACCTGGGCATGGGAGGCGGGCGTTGGGGGCCAGCCTGGTGGCTACAGATGGCAGTCATTCTGCCCACCAGCTGCTCTTGGTGCCTGGAGTCCCTTCCCGGACAAGGCACATTTAGGGAGACCTAACTTTCATGAAAAAGATCAAAAATCGCCCATGGGAGGCTCGGCCCCAGCCTGTCCCTAGTCCCACGCGGGCTGGTTTCGGAAGTGTTACCGGGCCTGCTGCATCAGCAGCCCGTCCTGCCGGCCCCTGCAGTTTCCATCGGGAAAACCCGGGGCCGCTTCACTTACCTGTTTGCCAAGGCGCGGCACCACACACTCAGCGTGGACAAGGCCGTGGGCCACCTGCGGCGCCTGGGGGGCCAGAACGACAAGGAGCGGTGAGCAGCCTGGGGGGTGCAGGGCCTCAGGTCTGGGGGGGGCGAAGCGCCGGCCCACCCTCCTGCCCCGCCCGGGTGGCCCCTGGCCGGCTCCCCGAGCGAGCTGTGGCCGCACGCCTGTACAGGATACACATCTGGGCGGAGCTGGCCAAGGTGGCCCGGAAGCAGAGCGTGTGGGACGTGTGCCGGACCGCCAGCCGCTTCTGCCTCCTGTACGACAGTGTCAAGGCGAAGAAGCCGGCCAAGTTCAAGCGAGGTGGGTCCCTCCAGCCACATATGGGCACCTGTGCTGGCGGGCTCTTCCCAGGCACTGGGGGGTCACTGTGGGGTCCACCAGAGCTCAGGAAGGGGTCATGGGGCTGGAGCCTGCAGGCAGAGGCTGGGCGGGGCTGGCCCTCCACCGTGAGCCCTGGGTCCGGCGGACTCCAGCCTGCAGGTCTCTGGAAGCGGTGGTCTTGGGGGTGGTGAGGACACGTGGGCATGCCAGGGGTCCCAGGGGGCGGAGACGCGGGTGTTGTGGGAGCGATGGGGGCTTCTTGAGGGGCAGAACAGCGCACACAAAACCAAGGGCTGAGCTATCTGTCGGGGAACCAGCTGGAGGTTCGCTGCGGCCAAGCTGGCTGGGGAGCCCTCGCCGCCCCCAGGGCCCTGCACCTGGGAGGTCAGCCTCCCAGAGAAGCGACTCCTCACCCTGCCCCCCTTCCCGGGGACCGTGCCATCGCTGAGAAGCACTTCAGGCTCTGACAGGCAGCACTCCGGTGTTGCAGGCAAGAAGAGGAAGGGCTGGGACGGCCCGGGGCAGGACTCCTGGGGCCACTCCGAAGCCACCCTGCAGAAGCAGGTGTCCCCCACCCTGCTGCGCAAGTTTGCGGAGGTGGGCTTCATCAGCGCCGAGGTGCGTCCCCCGTATGTACACAGACGTGACCCTCAGCATCCAGCCCTGCTCCCCAAGTGGCCTGTCACGAAAGTTTTCCTGCATTCTTGGGAGGTTTTCTGGAAGAAAAATATGTCAAAATGTATTGTGAGGAGTGTTGATGTTAATTGTACTTTTGAAGGAGTGTCTGAACTGTGAGTCCCCAGTGATGTGGGTCCCAGGGGCTGGTTGGTACTGGACCTGGTTCTGTCCTGGCCCGAGAGTAGCTTCAGTAGCACTTTGAGCCAGGTGTGAAAGAGAAACCTGGCTTCTGATGTCGTCTCGGAGGCTGCTGAGGCTGCTGGGGCCCAGCCCCCACAGCGAGCCCGGCCCCCTTCGTGAGCATGCCGAGACCCCAGGCCAGCCGGGTGGTGGAGCGGGGACCTGCAGGTCACACAGCGGTGAGGCCGCTTGGGGTGGTTTGTTTTGGGGGTCGAGGGAGCAAGCCAGCATAACCCAGACACAATGCTCCTGGGCTTGTTCAGTGAGGGTCTGCCGGGCACCTCCTGAGGGCCGGGCCAGTGCTGCGAGTGGGGGCAGGTGAGCGGGCCCAGGGCGCCAGGCAAGGCACCCACCCCCATCCTCAGTCCCGTCTCAGTCCCATCACCCTGCCCAGTGGCCTCGGCCACCTCTGGGGCGTTCGTGTGTGGCTGCACAGGACAGGGGCTGGGACTCGGCGGCTCCTGCGGCGTGAGGGGCACGTTTGTCCTGGGGGCTACATCTCTGAGAAGCAGGTGTGTGGGGGAGGAGACATCACCTGGGGCAGGGAGGGCCTGGGGTTGGGAAGGCCTGCGGGCACCGTGCTGGCCCCTGCTCAGGGACCGCTGGCCTCCGCAGGCCACCGTCCACCTGCTGCAGTCTGAAGGCGTGCAGCTGAACGACCAGCCCACGCCCCCCGAGGACGTGAGCCAGCACCCGATGGGCTACATACCCGAGTGCCCGGAGGACAACGCCG
>SJXP01000186.1:1712158-1726702 GCA_006408505.1 Damaliscus lunatus
TATTGCTGAAGCCTGGCTTGGAGAATTTTGAGCATTACTTTACTAGCATGTGAGATGAGTGCAATTGTGCGGTAGTTTGAGCATTCTTTTGCATTGCCTTTCTTTGGGATTGGAATGAAAACTGACCTTTTCCAGTCCTGTGGCCACTGCTGAGTTTTCCAAACTTGCTGGCATATTGAGTGCAGCACTTTCACAGCATCATCTTTCAGGATTTGAAACAGCTCAACTGGGATTCCATCACCTCCACTAGCTTTGTTGGTAGTGATGCTTTCTAAGGCCCACTTGACTTCACATTCCAAGATGTCTGGCTCTAGATGAGTGATCACATCATCATGATTATCCGGGTCGTGAAGATCTTTTTTGTACAGTTCTTCTGTGTATTCTTGCCACCTCTTCTTAATATCTTCTGCTTCTGTTAGGTCCAGACCATTTCTGTCCTTTATCGAGCCCATCTTTGCATGAAATGTTCCCTTGGTATCTCTAATTTTCTTGAAGACATCTCTAGTCTTTCCCATTCTGTTGTTTTCCTCTATTTCTTTGCATTGATCGCTGAAGAAGGCTTTCTTATCTCCTCTTGCTGTTCTTTGGAACTCTATGTGCTTCTCCACACTCCGCCCAGGGCAGGGCCGCCCGTGTGGCAGAAAGGCAGTGTGGACCGTGGGACACGTGGCCCCGAGCTGCCAGCCCACCCGGGCTTGGCCGAGGTTGGCAGCTCGTGCTTCACCCTCCTGGGTGGCTCAGCCAAGACCAAGTGACCAGTGGACCCGGGGGAGGTCAGCCTGCGTGCTGGCAGCAGAGACATCCCCCACTCACAGACACCCCCTCCTCCACGTGGGCAGCTGGTGAAGATGGCCTCAGAGTGCACCTGGTCCGACCTCCTGGTGGAGTTGCAGACCCTGATGCGGCTGACCCATTTCACCTACATGGCCCGGGACCATGAGGCCACCATGGCCTGCTCACAGAAGGCCATCCAGATGGGCATCAAGTACCTTCGGACCTTCAATCCGTGAGTCACCCCGGGCCTGAGCCGTGCCCCCGTGATGAGGCACCCCCACCGGGGCTCAGCCCCCACCAGACAGGCCCCACAGCCGCCTCACCGCCCCCAGCCCCGTGTCTGCCAGGGTGACCCCTCATCCGGGGGCCTGGGAAGCCGTGCTCAGCCGCATCCTGGGGGCAGAGATGTGGAAAGGGTCTCACAGCTCCACCCACGGCCCCAGAGAGGAAGCTTTGTTTAAAGTGGTTTTGAGCCAGTGACTTAGGAGGCCAAGTAAATTCAGACGTAACTGAATGGTGATTAAGCGAAAGGCAAATGTCCCCCGCGCCCAGCCCGCTCCTCGCTACCTGAGTGCTGCCGGCAGCCGGCTCTCCAGAGCCCCGTGCAGTCCAGGGGCTTCCTCGGAGCCCCGTCTGTGGCCCTGTGCCCCAGGCTCCCTTCAGCTCATAGGCAGTCACGGCACTCAAGTCTTCCTTCTTTGCTATCAGGAGTGTTTCTGCTGTAAACACTGTTTTCCTTGAGGCTCTTCTCTTTAACTTATTCCCTGAGTTTATTTCCTAAAAGAGGAGGTCCTGGACCCCTAGTCGGGAAGTCACCCATTGTGGCAGCACGGCTAGGCCGGTAGTGCAGGGCCGGATCCAAGTCTTTGCTTGCGAAAGATTTCCAGACGCCGCAGCCTGGCCTTACTGCAGGGCGAGGTGCTGCAGATGGGGCCACGGGTTCAGGGAAGATGAGGGGGCGGCCAGCCCCGGTGCCCAGTGCGGGGAGACAGGGAAGGCGCAGGGGTAATACACAGGGTACCCGGTTGCCCGGCAGGACGTCTGACACCAGGCAGGGACTTGGGGTTCTTCTCGGAACCCCTGCGGGTTCCTGGACCCTGGACAGGCCCACCAGACACTAGCGTCCACTGACCATTGTAAAGCTGTGCCCATCAGCAAATAAGCCACATTCATCACGCATGAACTGAGGTTTCTCAGAGTTTTGAAAAGGTTTCAGCTTTAAAGAGAACACCAGCAGGAAGAAATAAGGAAAACTGCTTAGGATGAGAGAGCCACAGTTAAACAACGGCCAGCTATCTCCCAGGAAAGGCAGGTTCTTTCAGGGAACAGCAGAAGAATTGCACTTAGGTAAATGCAAACTTTGTGGACGACAGAGAATCCAGAAAGCAAGGAGGGGAGCTTGCTTTTATATGAAAAGGGGTGTCAGGAGGGCCTGCAGTGACCGGAGTCACCGGAGGAGCTGGGGCCTGAAGTGCAGAAGGCTTCCTATTGGCTGGCTGCGACCGTCCCTACTGGCTGGGCTGTCAGAGAGTGGGAGGGGCGGAGGCGCTTTTTCTGCCTCCATCTGGACAGTAAGTGGAGGCACCTGTCTGGGGTGTGTGTGTGGGGCGCCCTGCTGTCTGGGGCGTGTGGGCGGGGCGCCCTCCTGTCTGGGGTAGCTGAGGTGCATGGGGGGCATGGGACCTCCCCAACAGGCCTCAGACAGCTGAGGCCTCTGTGATTCATTTCACAGATCACATGATGATCTGAGTGAACATCATAAAAGTAAATAACTTCCAATATCTTGAGAAGATGTAACATTTAAAAATTAAAATGTAGTATTATGGAAAAGGACGTCCCTTGTAGCTCAGTCGGTAAAGATTCTGCCTGCAGTGCAGGAGACCTGGGTTCAATTCCTGGGTTGGGAAGATCCCCTGGAGAAGGAAATGGCAACTCACTCCAGTATGCTTGCCTGGAAAATCTCACAAACAGAAGAGCCTGGTGGGCTGCAGTCCATGGGGTCTCAAAGATTCGGGCACGACTGAGCAGCTAACACTTACTTACTTACTTACTTATTATGGAAAAGGAATAAGAAGCAAAAGGGAAAGGATTAAAGAGCTCTTGAAAATCAGAAAGGTAATTTCTGAAAGTGAAAATAGAGTCAGTGAAGAGCTAGAAGGTGAAATGTGAAGAAATCTCTCAGAAAATAGGTAAAGAAGGACAGAAAGAAAGCGTGACAGAAAAGCCAGAGGCTGTATGGGAAATGTACTGGAGATCCAACACCCAACTATTGGAATTAAAGGAAGAGGGAGGAAAGAGCTCTTAAGAGAGGAATTAGGAAAAGAGCGGCGCAGGAGAGTTCCCTGCGCAGGGGACTGACTCTCATGACTGACTCTCCAACGCTACGACCAGTGAGAAGAATGAAGAGATGCTCCCAGCCAAATGCATCACAGGATAGTCAGGTCATAAGAAGCATATCCTATAGCTTTTAGAAGGAAGCTATCTGCAAAGAAGTAGGAAATAGAAATGCAGCAGTCTTCTCAGGAACCATCACTTGAAGCTAAAAGAAAGTAGAGTGGTCTAAGTGGAAGTAGATTTCTACATGTAATTCTAACTCACCCAGACTTTCAGGCATCCGAGTAAAGAAAGTTACTTTTAAACAGAAAACGTATTTGCCATACATCTGTTTCTAGAAAGTTACTTGAGAATACACTCTGGAAAAATGAAGGAGTAAACCAAAAAACGAAAAGATGTTGGATGCTGCAGATAAGAGATTCAATCCAGAAAAGTTGCCGAGCTGTGCTGCTGGCTGCGGGCCGCCTCTGCCAGGATGTAGGGGCAGGACCAGAGGAGGAAGAAGGGAGAGAAGGCAACTGGAAACGCCAGGAGACACGGAAGTAATATGTTGCCTGAGCTGACGCTATCGTAGTGTTTATTGATATTTCTGTGTTAGGACTAGCATTTTGTCAAAGGAGGTTTATCCATGGTTACCCAATAAAACGTAAGGGCTACCAATTTTGACAGCACGAAAATACAGTGAAAGCACAGCTAACATATTTTAGCAGCGGGAAGAGGGAGAGGACAGGTGTGTGAGACCCGCAGCTGGGAGGCTGAGTGGTGAGCGCCGCTTGCCGGTCTACAGGACACTCCGAGGTGCAGAGAGAATAAATGGAAATAAAAGCAGTGCCAGGGCCAGTAGCGCTGGTAAGTCGGGCAGAGGGCAGAAGGACGGTCTGAGGAGGCCCTGCGGCGCGTTCACCGTGGTGAGACTTCTGTCGGTTCTGTGTAAACTTCATAAACCGGGAAACCAAGAAGGAAGCCCCTTTTTGGAGAGAAAAATGTGCCCACTAGGACACAGAGCTGAAGGCTGGGGTCAGTCTTCCTGGGGAGCAGACTGGGAGCTGGGTGGAGAGTTCTTAACCACGTAGTAGGTGCCACCTTGAGGAAAAACTCAGAAGCTAATTTTGAAAGAAAGAAACAGCCGCGAGAAGTCGGCGCTGCGATGGCCTCGGGGGTTGGTGAGGCTGGCCTCACTGCCTGCGGCAGGCCCAGCAGAGCTGCCCGAGGCCCAGAGCGGCGGCGCCCGTCCACCTTTGCTTCACCAGCGATCCTTAAGTCGAGTTTTATTTTAAAACAGCAACTCCTGGCCTAATGAACTAGGCTCTAAACAGAGATGTTGGCCTGTGGCAAGAAAGGGCAGGCCCCCTGAGACTGGGAGCTTGGCGTTCGCGTGGCCTCGGGAACTCATTTGTAGACCACTGCTGCCCTCTCGTGGCGGTCGGTGTCACTGCGCCCAGTGGGGCCGCCCCTCCCGGGGCTTGACCATGGGCTGGCCCCTTCCCTCACCCACGCTGAGCACCGGCTGTGTGCAGGCCTGGAGCTGGGCGCTGGGAGGCTGGAGAGGCAGAGGCCAGCGGTCTCTAAAGGGCGTGCCACACTTCACATGGCCCTGCTGGCCGCTCACAGCCCTGCCCCTGGCCCTAGTCAGCAAGATCCCGTCAGCTTCAGCCCTGTGCATGTCCTGCAAATGATTCACCTTAAAAAAAATATATATATATATACACACACACACACATGCATATACACATTTCAAATTTTTATGCTATTTTTTCCTATTTTGCAAGCTATATAAACAGTGGAATTGGTCACAGTAATTTTTAAGGGAGCATTTCACAACAATAGTGCAAATAGGTTTCAGATCTTGGTGAAAAATAGTGCTGTTACTAGTCACCTAGCATTCTCACGTGGACGCATGACACACAGTGGAGCTCGTGTGGCTGTGCCCTTTGCGACCCCATGGACGGCAGCCTGCCAGGCTCCTTTGTCTGCGGGATTCTCCAGGCAAGAGTACTGGAGTGGGGTGCCATGCCCTCCTCCAGGGCAAGTGTGTAATTACCAGAATCCGTTTCATGTTTATACTATTAATGTAAAATATAAACTTCACACCGATCCCTAAAGTAAACCAACAGAGGCTACCTTCCTACTTTGTTGAGCATTTTTATTTAACATAATCGTCATCACTGTTGGGTCTTTATATATGAATTTAAGTCACTTTTTCTGCCAGTTCTGGCCATGACACATAATGGATCTCATATGCTTGTGCTGCTGCTGCTGAGTCGCTTCAGTCGTGCCCGACTCTGTGCAACCCCACAGACGGCAGCCCACCAGGCTCCCCCGTCCCTGGGATTCTCCAGGCGAGAACACTGGAGTGGGTTGCCATTTCCTTCTCCAATGCATGAAAGTGAAAAGTGAAAGGGAAGTCGCTCAGTTGTGTCCGACTCTTCGCGACCCCATGGACCGCAGCCTACCAGGCTCCTCTGTCCATGGGATTTTCCAGGCAAGAGTACTGGAGTGGGGTGCCAACGCCTTCTCTGATGCTTGTGCTATTAAAACAAAATTGTAAAACTTGGTAAAATACATGAAGCATCTGTTTCCAGACACTGGCCAGCAGATGGCCCAAGGCAGCGCTTCCTGCAGGAAGAGACCGTCAGACGTGAACCGCACATGCAGCCTCTGCCTGGGGTAGGGAGGCGGAGGAGCCCCGAGAGGAGAAACAGTCGAGGGGGCCGGAGATCAAAGCCGGGGGCTGCCAGGGCAGCTGGACCCCACAGGACGCGAGGCGGAAGGAGGCTCCTGCGGCGAGAAAGCGCCATGCATGCCTGGCAGAAGCAAGTGACAGAGATGAGGGAGTTCCTGTGCCGACCCAGGAGCCAGGGATCGTCCCCTGAACCTCTCTTATTAGGAAGAGCAGGCCTTAGGGGCAGGGCTGTAAGGGCTCTGCAAGACATACCCTAGAGCCCGACCCAGATCTCAGTCGGATAAGGATGAGCCACAAGGAAATTCACTGGCTGCCGGCTACCAGAGTGAAACCCAATCTCCCTTTAAAGGAGGCTATCTCAGCCACGCTCTGAGCAACACAGCCCCCCACCCCCACTGCCCAGCATAGCAGCAGAAGTCGCTAGACACGTGGAAAAATGAAAACGTGGGTGGCCCAGGAGAAAGAGCAGGCTCAGACATGACACAGGTGTTGGAGTCAGCAGACGATGGGCTTAAAACCGTGATTATAAAGACAAGAAAGAAAGGGTTTCCATAGACAAATCAGTGTATAGGCGGGGAATTTCAACAAAGCAATGGGAACTATAATAAAGAACTGGGGAAAATTCTAGAAGTGATGAGTATGATCTCACGTGGACCCATCACTGGGAGGGCCCGGACACTGGCCAGCAGACGATGGAAACCGCACAGGAGGGAAGGCCTGAAGAACAGGAGCAGCGCCTTTGGGGGAGGCGGCTGCAGCCGCACACGTGCAGGTGGGGTCTTGGAAGGTCAGAGGCCAGAGAGCAAGGTGGAAATTGTCTCAAACTGCATTAAAGATACCAACATAGAGATCCAGGATTTTCGGTGAACCCCAGGCAAGATAAACATATAAAGGAAACTGCACCTGTATTTATTGTAGTCAAATCGCTGGGCTACAATCTCAGAGGCAACAGGAAAACCCTGAAGGGAAGCAGACACCTCGCACACGCGGATGAGGTCCAAGTTCTCTTCGGGAGCCATGCGGCCCATTGTAAGTGGTAAGAAAGAAAAAGCCAGGTTGATCTAGAACTCTATGTCCACCAAAAATAGTCTTCAGTAAATGAAGGCAGAGTCAAGACATTTTAGATTAATTAAAACTGAGGGACTCCATCCCCAGAAGAGCCAACGCGGAGCACATGTGCTCGGGAGGTTGTCCTGCCTGAAGGAGGGTGGTCCCTGATGGTGACTCCGCTCGGGAAGCAGCGGCAAACGCCTGAGTTGTGGGCGTGCGGCTGAGCGTGCACAGCTCTTCCCCCTTCAGTTCCTTAAAAGACACTGGCCTGTGTGCTGTGCTCAGCTGCTCCGTCGTGTCTGACTCTCTGCAACCCCGTGGACTGTAGCCCACCAGGCTCCTCTGCCCATGGGGATTCTCCAGGCAAGAAGACTGGGGTGGGTTGCCATGCCCTCCTCCAGGGGATCCTCCCGACCCAGGGACCAACCCCGCATCTCTTACATCTGCTGCATTGGCAGGCAGGCTCTTTACCACTAGCACCACCTGGGAAGCCCTTAAAAGGCACATGCTGTTTTAAAACAAACATACATTGTGCTATGAGATTACTGAGAGATGTGGAAGTAAAGCGTGTGACGGTGGCTACACAGAGGGTGGGCTTGAGAGACACACACCTGTGTGGTGGCCTCCTGTCATCCGTGCAGTGACGTGATGTCAGTTAACCACGCTGTGATCCGTGAAGGGTGTACCCTGTCATCACTAGGCAAGTACTACAAACAGAAGAAAACAGAGGCTTATAATGGAAAACCCAATGGAGAGATAAAGTTGGATACTAAAAAATATTCAATTAATCCAAAAGGGGGTGGAAAGAAACAGGACACACGAGACAAAAGGAGAACAGCAAAGTGGAGACTGCGCCTGACCACGTCAGAAAAGGGGTTAAGAGCAGCAGGCCAGCGCTCCAGGGAGAATGCAGAGGTTGTCCCACTGGACACAAAAAGCAAGACCCAACTGGAAGCCATTTTCAAGAGAGACCCTCCAAATACAAAAAGACATGGAGGAATAGTTTAAGGGGGCAGAAGATAGACTCTGCTGGCCTCGGGTGTAACTGCACTGGTGGGCTGTAGGAAGTGTGATCAGAGAAAAGGTTCAATCAGCAGGAAAATGTAGAATCCTAAGTGCGCATATACTTAACCGCAGAGCTTCAAAAGTCAAAGAATTAGGCACAGTCACAATTACAGCTGTAGATTTCAACATTCTCCTCCAGTGCAGACAGAACAAAAGGACACTCAGCAGGTCACCCAACTGTCCTTGACAGACTCTCCCCAAGGACGCCGTCCTGGTCTTCAGGTCTCCAGGATGCCAAGGCCCACTCAGGCAGGCTCTCCCCCACCTCCCGGGGGACGGAGCCAGCTTGCCATTCATCCCTAGAGTGGACTTGACCGGGCCCTGCAGACCCTGATCCTTGCAGGCCGAGGAGCAGCCTCCTTTTCCCCTGGACTCCTGATGGACAGGGTGGCCGAGTAGCTGGCGGCTCCTGCATTCAGGTCCCTGGCTTCAGGGTGTCCCAGCCATGGGGAGGTGGGTCTCCCCAGGAACCAGTGCTTTTCTCCTGGAGTGAGTCTGGTGCCCCCAGGCCGAGCTGCAGGAATGCCCGTCTTGTGAGGGCACGAGCCGCTGAGAGGAGAGCGCTCCTGGCACCTGGTGTTGCAGTCTGAACTGTAGGCTCTCAGTTCTCAGTGCAGAGCGAAGGCCGCTGAACAAGTCGTGCTCTGCGGCACTGGGGACAGGGCCCCCTTGCTCCCACAGGGCCGGACCTTGCCTGGGGTGGGGCCTCCTTCCATTCACACTGCCGTGCAAGACACCCTACAAAGTAGTCATTCAGACATCAGTTTGTGATTCTGTCTCATGGCCCTGCGGGTTGGCTGGACTCAGAGGTTAGTTCTGGTTCCGGGACGTTCACTAACTAACTAGCTACCTCTGGACGCCCCCAGCACCCTCCCCCACCAGGCGGCTCCTGGGGCTCTCCCCTTCTGCAGCACCTTCCTCCCTGTGGAGCCTCCTGCGAGCCCGGGCGCTTGTCTGTCTCCAGGGTGGAGGTTCAGCTGCTGGCAGAGATGCTGAGCTGGGTGGCCTGCATCCAGGGCAGGAGCATCATGGAGAACCTCAAGGGGCGGAAGCAGCTGCGCCTGGCGGCCGCCAAGGCCTTCATCGAGAGCGCCAGGTGCGCGTTGGCTCTCGAGGGCCAGTGGCCGTGGGTGGAGATGCTGGGTGCTCCGCGGGGGCTGTCCCCAGGGTCCGCCCCTCCCCGAGGGCCCTGTGGCCAGGGTCATCTCCTGCCCCGTGCGGCGATCCCCAGTCCACGCCCAGGGTCCCGGGCTGCATGGACGGCTGAACGGGGGTGGGCCCAAGAACCCGCGAGCGGGGGCGGTGCGCGGACTGCCGGGCGGGCCCGTCCAGGCCCTGCGGAGCGGACCTGCCCCCCCCAGCGCCAGTCGAGCCGGGCCCTCCCCGCAGGTTCGCAGGCGTCGCAGGGAGCGGCGCCCTGGGGATGCTGGCCGCCCGGCACTGCTGGAACGCCTGGCTGCCGCTGCTCTCCTCCGCCGGCGGCCGGAAGACCTGCAGGAGCGCCGCGCAGAGGCTCGCCGGCATCCTCAGCAGGACCGAGGCCCGGAGGCGGGTGAGCGGCGGGCGGCTGGGGGCGCCCGGGCAGGAGAGGGGCGCGGCGAGCCCCGAGGGAGGGGAGGCGCCGGCCGGCCGCGGCTTCAGGCCCGCTCCAGCGCCGCGCGCGCCGCGCCTCTCCCGGCTCTACTGCGCCGAGGGTTTCCCCTGCTTCTGGGCGATGTGATGGAATTTTTGTGGATTTTGTCCAGTGCCTTTGCTCCATCAGTTGAGGTGACCGTGTGGCTTTCTCCTTTACTCCTTGTACTGATACGATGCCTTCTTTATCTGGGACTCCCCTGTGTTCCTGGGATGGAGCTCGCTTGGTCATGGTGAATAATGGTTTACCATATTGTTGGATTCAATTTGCGATTCGGCAGCGTATTTTGTTGAGAATTTCTATATTCATAAAGGATGTTCATCCATCATTTTCCTTTCTTGTGGTGTCTTTATCTGGACCCCTGTCAAAGTCATGCTGGTCTCATAGAATGAGTTAAGAGCTATTCGAGCATTCCCTCCTCTTCAGTTTTTTGAAGAATTGAGAAGGGTCAGTGTGGTTCTTTTTCAAAACGTTTGGTAGAATTCACCCATGAAGCCGTCTTGTCGAAGAATTTTCTTTATTGGGAGGTTTCTGATTACTGATTCAGACTTTACTGTTAGAAGTTTGTTGAAATTTTTTTGTTTCTTCCTGAGTCAGCTTAGGCGATTTGAGCGTTTGGAGGGATTTCTCTGCTTCTTTTATGTTGTCTAGTTTGTTGGAATAGAGTTGCTAATCGATTGGTGGTCTGTTGATGCGGCAGTTCTTTCTATCACTGTAGGGCTGAGACTGTTGCTTCCGCCTCCGCTTCTGGTTTCAGTTCCTTGGGTCTTCTTTCTTTCTCTGTCGGTCTAGCTAAAGGTCTGTCCGTTTTGTTGGTCTTGCGTTGCTTTTTCCTGTTGTTTCCTGCGCTCTATATTTAATAACCACCCCAACCTTTGGATTTAGCCCCCCCCACATCCCTTAAGGTGCAAAGTTAAGACTGTGGGTTTGAGGTCTGTCTGCTTTCTCAGTGCTGGCATTTGCAGCAATGATCTTCCCCTGAGCCCTGCTTTTGTCCTGTCCCATTAAGTTCTCCTAATGTGCTCTTGATCCCCTTGATTCAAAGCTGTAAAGCTGCCTCGGATGCTTTGTGTCATTAAAAGCCGTAAGCTGTGCTGAGGGCTAGTCTGCCTAGTCTGTGCGTGTGTGTGTGCCCGTGAGCGCATTGGTTCTAAGCCAGTGAACCTTGAACTGGAGCAAAATGTGATTCCACTTCCGGGGACTCAGTATTTCAGAAGTTTAGCTGTGATTTCCATAATTCGATATGAAGCCAAATGAAAAGCAAACTGATGAAATAATACATTGCAGCTTTGCCATCTGTCGTTGATCTGTTTCTACTTCAGGAGAAAGGGGGAACGTTGCTTCTGCACCAGTGGCCCACGGCCGACTTCCAAAGCGGAGGGATGACGGAAGGGAATTTCCTCCCAGGTTTGTAGGCTGGGAAGTGCGCGTGCTTTTAGATGCTTTGGCAGTCTCTGTAGAGCTGGCAAAGTCATGGCTGTAAGCAGAGGTAGTGCCAGTTCAGCACTGAACACAGGCTGGGCACAGAGCGGGCCCTTTGCAAACAACCAGGAACCCCCGCTGTGCTCACAAGGAAACCAAGCCCTGAGGGCTGCTCCCTGACTTATTCTGGCAGGTACCTCACACGTCTATAGCCATAGCAACATGGAGATACATTTCTGTGGGAAAAAGTGATCTTAAGACAGTAAATCCTCTATGATTTATTTCTAAGATAAGATGACTATCTGCTAAAAAATAGAGTAGCCCATCCTTGTTAGTGTAGGGGCCGAGGTGTACACTGGGAAGGCTGAACATGTGGATTCGAGCAGCAGCCGCTCCCTCAGGCACTGCAGAGTCTGTGAGAGAGAAACTCTGATTTAAAATAGTGAACGAGAATGTGCCTGTATATAATTATTAAGCTGAGCTCTAGACCCAGCAGTTCAGACTGTTTGCTCGTGTGGCCGGGGGAGACACAGACGGCAGCCCAGACGCTCAGAACCTGCAAGGAGCCGGGCTGTGGGGAACCTGTACCCCCTGGCGCACCCGGCACCCCGGCTACAGTTTACTCCATGTGCTGAAATATACATCACATGGCTACAGTGTTAGCAGCTGTAAAAATTCAAATTATAGGGAAAACGAGAAACTAGAATTGAGCAAAGCAGTGTTTTGAGGAAAGATTACTTCCTAAAGTTTAGAGTGGTCAAAAAGGCACACTTTCAGATACATGAGAATTTAAATGATGAGAGAATAACGAGAAACGCAGGAAATTAAAGAGTGAACACTGGAAAGGTATTTGCATCCAGCTTGCAGCTAAATGGTACATTTCTGTCTATGATGCCTGGGTAGTTGCACTGGTCAGGTTAGGAGATGCTGAGCTGCAGTAACAAATAGCCTGACTGTGAGGAGCCCTATCGTGTCAAGCGTGTGGCTCCATGTTGTGCTGGCTGAGCTGTGAGGAGGACCCACATGGTTCCTGCGTGTCAGATGTTGACCAGTTTATCTGATCATGACCCTAAATCCAGCTGCTCCTGTGAACTCCGTCCCGGCACTGACGGGAGGGGCAGAGGGGAAGGGGAGCACAGGGAACCCTCAGGGGCTGGGGGGTGGGAGTTGCTGCTGTCCTCTTAGCCGGCAGCTGGATGGCATGCCGACAGGATCCTGGGCATGTTCACCCCTTCGCTATAGTGATTCAAACACAGGAAAGACAGCTACATGGTCACTGATGCAAAACAGGACAGCCTGAGCATCTGGGACCAGCTATGGGGCCTCTGCTTTGATGGGCAGTGGGGCTGAGGCCACTTTATTGCTTTATTGACTACACCAAAGCCTTTGACTGTGTGGATCGCAACAAACTGTGGATGATTCTTAAAAAAGATGGGAATACCAGACCACCTGACCTGCCTCCTGAGAAATCTGTGTGCAGGTCAAGAAGCATTAATTAGAACTGGACATGGAGTAACAGACTGGTACAAAATTGGGAAAGGAGTACATCAAGGCTGTATTTCATCACCCTGCTTATTTAACTTGTATGCAGAGTATATCATGAGAAATGCTGTACTGGATGAAGCACAAGCTGGAATCAAGATTGCCGGGAGAAATATCAGTAACCTCACATATGCAGATGACACCACCCTTATGACAGAAAGTGAAGAAGAACTAAAGAGCCTCTTGATGAAAGTGAAAGAGGAGAGTGAAAAAGCTGGCTGAAAACTCAATATTCAGAAAACTAAGATCATGGCATCCAGTCCTATCAGTTCATGGCAAATAGATGGGGAAACAATGGAAACAGTGGCAGACTTAATTTTGGGGGGCTCCAAAATCACTGCAGATGGTGACTGCAGCCATGAAGTTAAAAGACGCTTGCTCTTTGGAAGAAAAGCTATGACCAACCTAGCTGCTGCTGCTGCTGCTGCTGAGTCGCTTCAGTCGTGTCCGATTCTGTGCGACCCCATAGACGGCAGCCCACCAGGCTCCCCAGTCCCTGGGATTCTCCAGGCAAGAACACTGGAGTGGGTTGCCATTTCATTCTCCAATGCATTAAAGTGGAAAGTGAAAGTAAAGTCGCTCAGTCGTGCCTGACTCTTCGCGACCCCATGGACTGCAGCCCACCAGGCTCCTTCGTCCATGGGATTTTCCAGGCAAGAGTGCTGGAGTGGGGTGCCGTTGCCTTCTCCGTGACCAACCTAGACAGCAGATTAAAAAGCAGAGACAAAGGTCCGTCTAGTCAAAGCTATGGTTTTTCCAGTGGTCATGTGTGGATGTGAGAGTTGGACTATAAACAAAGCTGAGCGCGGAAGAATTGATGTTTTTGAATTGTGGTGTTACAGAAGACTCTTGAGAGTTCCTTGGACTGCAAGGAGATCCAACCAGTCCATCCTAAAGGAGATCAGTCCTGCGTGTTCATTGGAAGGACTGATGGTGAAGCTGAAACTCCAATACTTTGACCACCTGATGTGAAGTGCTGACTCATTGGAAAAGACCCTGATGCTGGGAAAGATTGAAGGCAGGAGAAGGGGACGACAGATGGTTGGATGGCATCACTGACTCAATGGACATGGATTTGCTGGACTCTGGGAGTTGGTGCTGGACAGGGAGGCCTGGCGTGCTGCAGTCCACGGGGTTGCAAAGAGTTGGACACGGCTGAGTGACTGAGCGACTGAACTGACTGGTGGGCTGACTGACTGGGGCTGAGGCCCAGGCAGCGCCGAGCTGTTTGGAGTGAGCGGTGCACGAGATCTGGGTCCCGGCCTCCACCCTGGGCCTGCAGGGCTGGGGAAGCCTGGAGAGGCAGGGTGCAGTGGGGCAGCTGGAGGAGATGAGGCTGTGGGGGGGGGGCAGCAGGGCAGGGGGCGCCGTGAGGACCCCTGAGCCATCACCCCCAAGCGGCCTGAGGCATTTGCCCCGAGGCTGGCCCTGCAGGGCAGCCCTGCACGTGTCTGAGGCTCGAAGACCGCGAGCGCGCCAGACCGCGAGCGCGTGGTGGCCGGAAGCACCTGCGGTCCTGCTGGCCGCCCGGCTCTGAGGCAGGAGGCCTTGGCGGCCGTGTCCCCAGGGCTTCCTGGGGCTCCTGGTCCTGCGGACGCCTGGGTGGGGTCTCCTCAAGCTGCTCGCGCCCCACTCCCAGGACCGTCACCCGGCACCCTGGTGTGCCCAGGGCCCCCTGAGCCCCCTCTCCCACCGCAGGGACCGAGGATGACCTAACGGTGCGGGCCGCGCTCTACGGGCTGCTCTTCCACAGCCACGCTGACCAGGGCGACTGGGAGGGCGGCCTCAAGGTGCTGGACGAGGCCGTGCAGGTGCTGCCGCGGACGGCACACCGCCTGTGAGTGCCCAGCCCCAGGGAGCCCCCGCGGCCCACCAGGGAGCCCTCTACAGGCCTCCCCAGGGCGCCCACCCCACAGTCCTCCAGAGTGCCTCCCCCACCAAAGCCCCCCAGGCTGCCTCCCCCCGACAGCCCTCCGCAGGGTGCCCCCCCCCACCCCCCACGGGGGCCCCACCCACCGCCCCCCCCCGGGCCCCCCCCCCC
>SJXP01000186.1:1735147-1747338 GCA_006408505.1 Damaliscus lunatus
GCTGCAGTTTTTTTAGGAGAACCATTAAAAGTCACTTGAGTGTGTTCTTCATTAAAAACATTAATTCATTTTATGGAACTGACAAACCCTTCTTAAGAGTCAGCCACGCATATCTGCAGGCCCAGAGTCCTGGAGGAAGTCCGCTGAGTGCTCGTGGCCTGGCCGCGCCCAGCCGTGGGGTCCTCAGCCTGCTCTCAGATCTGCATGGCGGGAGGGAAGCCCGCTTCTGTCACTGCTGTTCAGTCATGTCAGACTCTGTGCTGCCCTGCAGACCGTCCTCCACCGCCTCCCGGAGCTTGCTCAAGCTCAGTCCATCGAGTCAGTGATGCCATCCAACCATCTCATTCTGTGTCATTCCCTTCTCCTGCTTTCAATCCTTCCCAGTTCAGAGTCTTTTCCAAGGAGTCAGTTCTTTGCATCAGGTGGCCAAAGTGTTGAAGCTTCTGCTTTAGCATCAGTCCTTCCAATGAATATTCAGGACTGACTTCCTTTAGGATGGACTGATTGGATCTCCTTGTCCAAGGGACTCTCAAGAGTCTTCTTGAACACCACAATTCAAAAGCATCAATTCTTCGGTGCTCAGCTTTCTTTATGGTCCAACTCTCACATCCATACATGACCACTGGAAAAACCATAGTTTTGACTAGACGGACCTTTGTCAGCAAAGTAATGTCTCTGCTTTTTAATATGCTGTCTAAGTTGGTCATAGCTTTTCTTCCAAGGAGCAAGCATCTTTTAATTTCACTGCTGCAGTCAGACATTAACGTTGCAAATTTGGATTTCTTTCACAGGTTTCTTTCTCAACAGCAGGAAAATCCTCTTCAGAAAGTAGAATTTCAGCAGTAGCAAGCTCACACTTGTTGTTGCCTAAAAAAGAAAAGGAGAAAAGCAGAGACAGAGACAAGGACAAGATCAGAGACAAGGAGAAGGACAAGGACAAGGGGAGGGACCCGAAGCAGGTGACCGCACCCTCCGAGCGGGCGGGCTGCACCCGGCAGCCCCTGCAGGTCCTTATGCCAGAGGCTGGGCCTCGAAGGGCGAGGAGCGCCCTGGCTCGTCTGTCCACTTTCCTGCCCTGGGAGGTGAGGCGGCCTCAGTGCCCCTGCCCCAAGTGTCAGGAGGCTGACACGGGAGGGTCTGGCTTTGCCCTGGTGATCAGCTGCTCTCCCGGAGCCCTGGCCGTGCGGGGCAGGGCAGCCCTTTCTCTGCGTCCCGTGGGGGCCTGTGCGTGTCACTTCATCAGCTGGAGGGACTGCCTCCACCCTGGCCATCCTGCTGGACTGGACCCTCGGGAGACACCCTGCCTCCTTCCCGCAGCCCTGCTGAGCTTCCAGGGCACAAGGCTCCGAGTGGCTGTGGGAAGTGGTGCCAGCTGTCGTCTGTGGCTTGGGTGTCTCCAGGGAGCCCCACCACACACCCGTCCCCAGAGGGGCTGCCTTCCCGGGGCTCACGACCTCCATTGCCACGGGGCCCCCTGGGTGTCTGCCTCCAGCTCCACCTCCCAAAGCAGAGCCTGGCTTCTTGCTTTGCAGTTCCAGAGCCCTGCTCCTGGCAAATGCCTCAAAGACTTGCCCTCAAGCCTAGAAGAGTGGGCTTCCTATGCCTGCCCCGAAGAAGTCATATCTGTATTCAGACAGGATCAGAGCGACTTTACCATCAACTCGTCAACTATCCAGAAGCCGGTGAGTGGACCCAGCGCCTCTCCCCCAGGCCTGCGTCCCCGCGTCCTGCCTGCTGAACTTTCTGGGGGCCCAGAGAGTGTGTCGGGCCCCAGGCCCTCCCCCGGCCCCTCCACGGGCAGCTGTGCCGCACGCCTGCTCCCCGCGCAGACCACACCCCTGTGCCTGTGGTCCAGCTGTGCCCCAGGGCGTCTGATGCTGCTGAGTGCTCCAAGCAGCGGGAGGGTCTTCCCCATAGCTCCGGAGGCACGGGTTCAAAGCTTGGGCTGCTGTCGAGGGGTCTGCAGGCCGCACTCCCCCCTGGTGCCCGGGAGGGTCCTCCCTGCCTCCACCAGCAGCTGTGTGCCTCTGCGCACACGGCTTCTCCTCTGTGTCTGTCTCGTCTCCCAGATAATTTTGGTAATTGATCCATAGCCTCTTTGGATTTTCTGTGTGTACGCGCAATCTTCATTTCATCTGCAAACGTCTTCCCTAGCTTGGGACCGTTACACTGTTCCCTCGCCTCACCTTACTTGCCTGGTTGCCTCCAGCTCAACTCCACAGGCGGCGAGGCCTCCTGGTCCTAGCAAGACTCACGTGACCGATGCTGTTGGGTGTTCACAGACACTCTTCACTCGTTAAGCAAGTTCTTTTCTATTTGCTGAGAGTTTTAAGCTTCGACGACTATGAAAGTGAAAGCGGCTCAGTTGTGTCAGACTCTTTGCAAACCCATGGTGTACACAGTCCATGGAATTCTCCAGGCAGGCCGGAACGCTGGGGTGGGCAGCCTTTCCCTTCTCCAGGGGATCCTCCCAACCCAGGGATCGAATCCAGGTCTCCTGCGTTGCAGGCAGATGCTTCACCAGCTGAGCCACAAGGGAAGTCCCACAAACAGCTATAGGTTCTTATTAAATATTTTTCTCTATCTGTTCAGATGATAATTTCTTCTCTTTCGTCCCTCCAGCTTGGTTGAGAGGCATCATCCATTTCATTTACCGTCAGGTTCAACAGGCTAATGTTTTGTTTGGGGTGTTGGCCTCTGTGTTGATGAGAAAAGTTGGTATTCAGTTTTCCTTTCACAGTACATGCTTGTCAGGACGGGGTGAGAAGTTACACTGGCTCCAAGCTGTTTTCTGCTCCCAGTGCTTCTGACCCTAGACACATGGGTACACAGCAGCCAGCGCCCCGCGCCCCCGTGGACACCAGCTAGGGGACCTCCCCACTGAACTCGGCTCTGACCCTCAACCGCCGGGTCAGCGTGGCCCCCAGGGACCGGCTCCCTCGAGGCCTGCCCCAGCAGACGCCCGTCATGAGCATCAGGTCCTCAGGCCCCTGGATGTCTGTCCAGTGTGGCCCCCAGTCAGGGTCCCGGGGTCCTCCCCAGGTTTGATCTTTGCTGTGACGGCCCCCAGACTTGGGGAGACTTTACTTAGCAGATATGCTGGTCTGCTATAAAGGATGTTGTAATGGATACAGACAGCCTGATGAAGAGGTCAGTGGGGCAGGTCTGGAGGGTCCCAAACTCGGGAGTGTGTCTGTCCCCGAGGAGCTGGGGGCCACCAGGCCCCTCCCTCCTGGCAGGTGGACGTGCTCACCAGCCCAGAAGCTCTCCAAGCCCGTCCTGTAGGGGATCACGCAGGTTCCAGGACAGGGCACGACCGGTCCTCTCGTGGGCTGTTGGTCCCTAACTTGACCTCCAGCCCCTCCCCTCCCCTCCCCAGGTATCGGGGGATGGGCTGAGGGTCTCGCCGTCCTGCCATGTGGTTGGTCCCTCTGGCCGCTGGCCTGCCTCCTGAAGGCCTGCAGGGATGGCCAGGAGTCCCCTCGAAGGTGTGAACTCAGGTGGGGTGAGAGGGTTCTAGGTGCTCAGTGATGAACCAGGAGCAAGGCCAGACGCATGTGCCATATTTTCTTACAGCATCACACTGACCTTTCAGTCAATTCCAAAGTGTTCCTTTTTAAGCTCTTCTTGAGAAGAATTTGTATAAAATTAGCTATTATTTTTTCCTTAAATGTTTGGAAGAATTCCCTGGTGAAGACTTCCAGGCCTAGATCTATTTGGAAAGATATTAAATTATGGATCAACTTTATTTAATAGTTACAGAACCCTTTAGATTTTTAAATTTCTTTTTTTGTAGTGATTTTGGTGGGTTGTATTTTTCTAGGATGTTTCCAGTTAATATAAAATATAAGATTTACTGGTATAATGTTGTTCTTAATATCTTGTCATTGTCTTTTTAGTGTCTGCTAAATCTATGAATATTTCTGTCTCTCTCCACCCCCTGTCTTAAGTGGCCTCATCAGGAATTATCAATTATTGGTCCCTCAAAAAACCACGTGCTTTCCAGGCCAACCAAACACCACTGGGTGTGACCTGGCTGTTTTACTTCATTGCCCTTAAGGCTCAGACGCAGACTTTGGGGACCTGATCGGAGCATTAGCCTTCAGTGGGCTCAACTGCACCGGACAGAGGAAAGTCAGAGGTGCCGAGCAGGCTCTCCACTGCCTCGGCGTCAGCCGACGCCCCAGGTCGCGGCCCTGGCACGCCGGGTTCGCGCGTCTGAACGCCCTCCTTCTTGCGCGTTGTGGCCCAGTCATTGTTTCCGAGTTATTCACTACTCAGTGCTTTAAGCGGATTTTTTAAATTGCTCATCCATATTTTTAAATTTTCCACTGAAGAAGAATTGCTTTATCAAACCTAGTCTAACATTATAAGAAGTATTAGTGCATCTCTGCCTATACTTAATTTTAAAGCAGTTGGTGACTACATAAAGAAACAAACCAAAGACTCTGATTTGAGTGAAAGCAGGTAGATTTTTCTCGTGAGGATCTTTAACTGTGCTTGTGCTCAAAAGTCTAGGCAATTGCACGTGAGGAGGTGCAAGCTAAGACGGAGTGGAGGCAGCAGAGAGCAAGTCCGTGACTCCCTCAGCAGGCGGGAGTCCAGCACCCCGCGTGTGGCCCCGTGAAGGACAGAGGTCCTGGGGAGGCCCTGTGAGCCGGGGCCTAATCCTCCACACCCTTTGACCTCGCGTGTTCGCTGTGTTTTGACGCAGACGTGCAGTCTGTACTATCTGGACCACTTGGTGACGGCTCTGCAGAAGCTGTTTCTTCACGAGCTCGCGGTCCCGGTCCTGCAGCTGGGGGTGCTCATCGCAGCCTCCGTGGTTGAAAGCAAGAGCCTCAAGGATCTCTACCATCTCCGGTGGGTGCCCCGGCTGTATTGCAGGGAAGCTGGGAGACGTATACATGGCTAAAGCGGAAATTTGCCCAAAGCAATATAGAGACAAATCAGATCTTAAAACATTAATTCTGTGGTTGACTATATAAACAATAAAGTCTCTAAGATTTGTAAAGCCAAATACATCAAAATCCTTAAACATAAAAATATTTTTAATTTTTAAATTTCTACCTGGTTTTTAAGAGAGTATCATTATTTCAAGGAAATACACGCTGAAGTATGATAAGCAGAATAAAGGAGCATTGCGTCCTCAACCTACTCTCAAATAGGTCAGGAAAAAAATTACATATATATAAAAATTTTATGTAATTACACACACATAATTTTGTATATTTACACACACTCCTAAGCTATATATAAAGTAATTTTTATATATTAGTATAATTTTTATATTATTGTATATGTAGATAGAGAACCTGGACAATGAAAGATGTTCAATAATTCTTATTTAGTGTTTGTGTAACTTTTCTGGAAGCTTCAAATTATTTCAAAATAAGAGGGTTTCACACAAAAGTCAGAGCACAGCTCGTTGGCTTGAGGTTGTGACGAGGTCAGAGCCCCACCAGCCTTGTCTCCACCTCTGGAGGTGACCCCGAGACTGTAAATGTGTTGAGAAATCTGATGACGGCATCTCTTATTTTCCCCTAGGAACTAGGCTTAGCTTTAAAGATTATTGAAAACATCCTCAAATCATCTGTTCTTTTTCCATTTGCCAATCTGTGTCGAGCCTCCTGAGCCCAGGGCAGCCTGACTCAGGGCTGACGCTCCTCTCATCCCCAGACTTGCCCTGGCTTGTTCCGAGCTGAGGTTGAGGGAGGCAGCCACGTACCACGAGGAGGTGGTGGGGCAGGCCTACATCTGCGACGTGGAGCAGGCCAGGTGAGACGCTATGGCTGGTGCAGACCCCCCTTCCCCACTGCGGCAGGGCCCCCTGCTCCGACACGCCCAATGTGTGCCCCCCACTGTGGTGTGGACCCCCCTCCCCCACTGCGGCAGGGACCCCTGCTCTGACACCCCATTGTGTGCCCCCCGCTGTGGTGTGGGCCCCCTCCCCCACTGCGGCAGGGCCCCCTGCTCCGACACCCCCCAGTGTGTGCCTCCCGCTGTGGCAGGGCCCCCTGCTCCGACACGCCCAATGTGTGCCCCCCACTGTGGTGTGGACCCCCCTTCCCCACTGCGGCAGGGACCCCTGCTCTGACACCCCATTGTGTGCCCCCCGCTGTGGTGTGGGCCCCCTCCCCCACTGCGGCAGGGCCCCCTGCTCCGACACCCCCCAGTGTGTGCCTCCCGCTGTGGCAGGGCCCCCTGCTCCGACACGCCCAATGTGTGCCCCCCACTGTGGTGTGGACCCCCCTTCCCCACTGCGGCAGGGACCCCTGCTCTGACACCCCATTGTGTGCCCCCCGCTGTGGTGTGGGCCCCCTCCCCCACTGCGGCAGGGCCCCCTGCTCCGACACCCCCCAGTGTGTGCCTCCCGCTGTGGCAGGGCCCCCTGCTCCGACACGCCCAATGTGTGCCCCCCACTGTGGTGTGGACCCCCCTTCCCCACTGCGGCAGGGACCCCTGCTCTGACACCCCATTGTGTGCCCCCCGCTGTGGTGTGGGCCCCCTCCCCCACTGCGGCAGGGCCCCCTGCTCCGACACCCCCCAGTGTGTGCCTCCCGCTGTGGCAGGGCCCCCTGCTCCGACACGCCCAATGTGTGCCCCCCACTGTGGTGTGGACCCCCCTTCCCCACTGCGGCAGGGACCCCTGCTCTGACACCCCATTGTGTGCCCCCCGCTGTGGTGTGGGCCCCCTCCCCCACTGCGGCAGGGCCCCCTGCTCCGACACCCCCCAGTGTGTGCCTCCCGCTGTGGCAGGGCCCCCTGCTCCGACACGCCCAATGTGTGCCCCCCACTGTGGTGTGGACCCCCCTTCCCCACTGCGGCAGGGACCCCTGCTCTGACACCCCATTGTGTGCCCCCCGCTGTGGTGTGGGCCCCCTCCCCCACTGCGGCAGGGCCCCCTGCTCCGACACCCCCCAGTGTGTGCCTCCCGCTGTGGCAGGGCCCCCTGCTCCGACACGCCCAATGTGTGCCCCCCACTGTGGTGTGGACCCCCCTTCCCCACTGCGGCAGGGACCCCTGCTCTGACACCCCATTGTGTGCCCCCCGCTGTGGTGTGGGCCCCCTCCCCCACTGCGGCAGGGCCCCCTGCTCCGACACCCCCCAGTGTGTGCCTCCCGCTGTGGCAGGGCCCCCTGCTCCGACACGCCCAATGTGTGCCCCCCACTGTGGTGTGGACCCCCCTTCCCCACTCGCTGTGGTGTGGGCCCCCTCCCCCACTGTGGCAGGGCCCCCTGCTGTGGTGCCTCTCTCCTGGGCCCCCCATGTGGCACAGACCCCCCTGCTGCAGCACTGGCCCCCCCGCCCTCTGCCTGGGCTCCATGCCGGCCCTGCTCTCAGCTGCATCTCCTCGGGCCCTGGGACCCATCTCCCACCACAGGATGTTGGGGGCATCCTGGGCCCAGGAACAGGTCATTACTCACTGGCCCTCCTGAGTCCCATGTCCACGTACGGGCTGTGGTAGATGAGGGCAGGTACAGGGGTCTGGGTGGGGCGGAGCTGAGGGAGGTGGTGTCCCGGGCACACGGGGAAGGTAGGGCCCCCAGGAGGCAGGAGCTGGCGGGACTCCGTGGTTGGTGCCCAGCAGGAAAGGAGGGCCTGCCTTGTGGATGGGCTGGAGTTCTGGCTGGAGAAAGCCTGAGATTCATGTTAAACACCCAGGTTGGGATGTCAGTTAGTAGCTAGTTCATGAGCCTACAGTGTGGGAGAGACAATGGGCCACATGGGGAAAACTAGGAGTCATTGTGCTGCTAAACGAGGGGAATTTAAAACAAGCTTTGTCAACACGTGAGTGGATAGTTGCTTGGTGTGGCTTTTTATTCTGTATTTCTTTGACTACTACCGAAGTTGGACATTTTCAAGTGCTCTGGCTGTTGTATTTCTTCTTTGGCATAATGCTTGTTTCACTTATATTAGCTGCAGAAAAGAAATTGCCTTGAAAAAGGAGAAAAATAAGGAACCTCTATTAGAAGAAAGTCTGCCAACACTGAATGAGTCCCCCACTTCGGCCCCACAGGCAGAGATGAAGCCCCTTGTAGCAAAGGATAAGGTAGCGTCACTCTGCAGAAGCTGCTTGGCCCCTGGCCCAGTGGGGGCGGCAACAGGCCCAGCTCCAGCCACTCTGCTTGGACCTATCCTAGTGGCCGAGGCCTCCTGATCCTTGTGCCAGCTCCTGGGAAATCCAGGGACTGGTGGGGCGTGTCCCTGCCCCTCCAGCCCTCAGGGAAGACGAGACCGCAGGGTCTGAGCTGTGGTTCAGAGAGGACAGGCTGGGGGTGGCTGGTGGGGTGTGGGAGCTCCCACAGCAATGGGAAGGGAAGGGCAATCCCTCGCAGTGGGCGCAGAGCAGCTGGGAGGCCTGAGTGCCCCCCGCCCTCACTGCTCAGAAGAGCCCTGCCTCCAGCACGCAGTGGGCGTGCCCTTAGGGGCTTGCCTGTAAAGAAAGCGACCGTCCCACGTGTGCCCCGAGGTCACTTGTCACGGTGGCAGCGCCGTCCCTGGAGCTCCCTTTGTGGTGGGTGGTGCTGGGACCCCGGGCTGGGCAGAGTCCCCGGCACCCGGCGCTGCTCGGTGGCCTGGTGGGAGCAGGGACGGGTGTCCCGAGAGGACAGCCTGGCCACGGGCCCCGGGGGCAGGGACTGGGCTCCGGTGTGCATGGCCAGTGGGCAGCCGCGCCAGTGGCACCCGCCCTGCACCAACGCGGCCCCCATGGGCCTGCGCGTCTTACAGATCCTGAAGGTAAACGAAGAGACCGGCAAGGGTCTGGACGGAACGTCCTTCCCACTGCTGTGGACCCTCAAGGCCGAAGTCCTGCTGGAGATGGAGCTGTACCAGCCTGCGCGGCTGCTGCTGTCAGAGGCATATCTGGCCTTCCAGGTGAGGCCACGCCTGCCGGGCCCACTGCACCTGTGGGGCCCCCTCCCCCAGAAGCAGCTCCCCAGACCCCTGCTTGGCTGCAGGCAGGGCTCTTCTGTGCTGGAGGCTGCTCGGCCTCCGTCTGACTGTGGCGGTCTGTCCACACGCGCTGTCTCTGCTCCTCGGCCTCATTACGGCCCGTTTTCTGTAACGGCGGCCGGGCTGTGCTGCGGCCTCTCTTCCTCCTGGGCTACGGGGCCGCGTGTGTTTCTGAGTGGGCCCCTCACGGTGCATGTGGACGATGGGGTGCTCGAGAGGCCGAGGGCTTTGGTTTGTTCTCAGAGGCAGATGGCGTCCCAGGGCCCCAGCCTGCTCCGGAGCTCTGTTCTGCTCCTCCGTGTGGGCCCTGCGGGTGTCTGTGGCCGCTCAGAGGTCTCCTGGAAGCCTCGGTTTCGCCGGGCCCCCTCGGAAAGTCTCACTGCAGCGTGGACACTCAGCCCTCGGCTCAGCCTCTCAGGTCCCTGCTGTCCACTGGCTTTCCTGAGGCAGCTCGGCCGCTCCCCTGGGAGGGACCTCCTGTGTCGGCTCCTGGATGCTTCGGCTCCTGCCTCCTCTCCCCAGCCGGACTGAGACCCTCTCCCTGGGCTCCGTCCCCACGAGGATGATGCCTTGGGAAGGCCCAGCACGGAGCGGAGCCACCCCGGGCGGCCCTCTCTCCCCGAGGGGGCGGCAGGGCTGCAGCATCAGTGGCTCCCGGGGCCCCCGATGGGCAGCTCCGTCTCCGTGCAGCGTTCAGGATTGTTCCCTGGGAGGGGAGGCAAGGTTGCAGAACTGCTCGAGTTGGCCCTTGCTTTGTAACAGAGCCCTTGGGAGAGAGGCACCTGTAGCTCTGTGTCTCAAGCCAGGGGGACAGCGTGGCCAGGGGAGGGCTGAGACGGCGTGCGACTGGTGGAGGGGATCAGCCAGGACGGGCGCGGGGGTACCTGGAGGAGGTGCAGGAGGTTGAGGAGGCGGGGCTGCGAGCTGGCTCCCACGGGCCCCGGGCACCGCGACCCCGTCCCCTGGCCTGCACCTGAGCATCCGGGACCTTCCCGGTCAGCCTCCCTCAGACCCACGAAAGGGTGCCCGGCCCTCCTGCTGCCAGAGGGGCTGCCTAGACCCTGCGGAGCAGGTCTTAGCACACACAGGCATTGAGCTCGGTGCTGGGGCCCTCGTCCTGGAGGCTCATCCCCGGGCAGGCACCCGCACGGCGCCTTCGCTCGTCTCTGCCTCTCTCTGTCTCCGTCTCTCTCCCACCTCGATGTTCTGCCTCTCTCTCTCTGCCTCTCTGTCTCTATATGTGTCTCTCTCTGTCTCGTCTCGTTTCACTGTCTCTCTCGCCCTCTCCCCCACCCCATCCTCCGTCCACGCACCTCCTTTGCAGGAGTTGGGCGACTCTCTCGCACAGTCCAGATGCCTGCATTTGCTGGCACAGCTTGCCAACAAGGAGAAGAAGCACGGGCAGGCTCTGCGGATGGTGGAGCAGGCCCAGCGCCTGGGAGGCAGCGAGGAGTTCTGGTACCAGTCCACCCTGACCCTGGCCGACACGCTGCTGTCCACAGAGGGCGAGAGGAGAGAGACCCTGGTGAGGGGCTGCTGCGTGCAGGGCGGGGGCCTGCGGGTGGGGGGTGGCAGGGCCACGGTGACCGCCGGGCCTGCCCCAGGTCTGCAAGCTGTTCCAGAAACTCATAGATACCTTCAACGTGCTCAAGAAGGAGAGGCCAAACCGAATGCCCATATTGGAATTCCTGACCACAGAGCTGGAAGCCAGGTAACTTTCTGTGAGGAAGAATGTTAATCGCCATGAAAGTTGTGGTGTACTTCTTTCCACTATTAACTCTAAGTCATGTTTCGAGCCTGTGAAGTTCAGAGACTCTCAGGACAAGGCCCTGTGTCTGCAGCCGCCTCCTGTATCCCTTCCTTGGCAGCCAGCCTCTCTCTTAGGACCGAGCAGGCTGTTGGCTTGTTTGTCCCTGGACTCTCAGCTCCTCAGAGGTGGCTCCATGCCCAGGAAGTCTCTCAGGCTGGGGAAGGTCCGGCCACCCCTCTCCCCACGGTCGGTGTGGGGCACCCCAGGGGGTCAGCCTCCTCCTGGGGTCTGTCCGTCTGCCTGCCGCTCTCCCCTCCAGTTTTTGGCCCGAACGTCCGGTCCACGGACGTAGCATCAAGCTCTCTGCAGACACCCGAGGGGCGGGAGGCCGCAGGACAGCCTCCAGGCAGGAACGTGCGCACTCAGACGAGCAGTCTGCCCCTCGGCTGTCGTCCTGGTTGGCCACTGGCCTTCTGGAAAGCAGCCTCCCGTGGCCTCAGCTGCACCTGCACGGGCCTCTCTCTAGGAGCGCACAGGGCTGGCCCGAGGTCTGCCTGTCAAGTCAGAATTGCAGGTCCCGCCTTCACAGAACAGCTTCTGCTTCACGACCAGAGCGCCGCCGCTCTCGCCTGATTGGGGTTTTCTTTACTCCCTTGCTCTCTGCTGAGTGCTTCCTGTGCTGGGAGAGGGTTCCTCACGGCTGTTCTGTCCCCACCTCTGGGGGGGCCCCCGTTCCCTCCCAGCAAATGCACCTGGACCCCCAGATGCAGGTTTGACATGTGAACAGGCTTCATTTCCACCTGGTTTTCTTTTCTTCCCCAGAGTTCTTTAAGAGAGTGATTTGAATTTTCAGCGGGAGGTAGAGTGCCTGGGGTGGGGAGAGGTTAGTTTCTAACTTCATGGCATTGTCACCGAACGGCGTGGCTTGTGGTGTGGAGAGAAGTGTGCTGTCCCGAAGGTGCCCCTCCGGTTTCCCAGAGCAGGGCTGGTGGTGGGCGGCTGGCGGTCCTGCCCATCAGTCGCAGCGATGCCCCCGCCCCCACCCCTGCAGGTGTGTGAACCTCCAGATCAAAGCGGTCCAGGAGCAGCTGGACAGAGACCCCCTGCAGAACTTGTTTCTGATGCTGGAAATAGACAACCGCTTGCTGGAGGTCGAGGAGAAGTTTGTCAGCATCGGCCGCAAGGAGAGGTGCATGGACATTCAGCTGGAGCGGGCCCGCATGAAGAGGTGGGGGCCTGCTGTGCTCCCTGCCCCGGGGAAGCGCGCGGGTGCAGCCTCCTGCCCAGCCCGGGGCACGCGCGTGCCGCTCCACGTCTCGCTCAGGCGTGGACATGCACACCTTTTCACACTCAACCACACAGGTGTCCCCTCAGAGGCCAGGAGCTGCCCACCCCCAGCAGTGCCGTCACCTCCCCTGACCGCTCCCATCATCTGCCCTTCCCACCACCCCCGCCCCCCACCTACCCAGGGCCACCCCACCGT
>SJXP01000186.1:1766827-1779742 GCA_006408505.1 Damaliscus lunatus
ACCCCAGGTTTGAGTTCCCTGAGTCACACAGCAGTTTCCATTGGCTCTCTGGCTTACATATGGTAATGTATGTTTCCATGTTACTAAGAAGATAATTTTCTTAATTTGATTAAAACTATCTTTAAAACTGTATAGCAAAGATCATACTATACATTAATTTTCAGAAAAATTCTGAAAACTTTTTTCCTAGAGTTGAAATGACACAAGAAAGCTATCACACTTCTACTCAATAGAACAGTTAAGACTAGAAAAAGGAATGAAGGGCAGAAGCATTGAAAAGGGAGAAGCAAAAGTGATTATTCACAATCAGCGTGATTGTGGGCCTTAAAAGTCAGCATCTCTGAGACGCAACATGCAGACAGTGGGAGGCCACGTCTGACGGCTGTACCGATTATTGCGTCTCGACACGCCAGTTACAAGCAGCGACGGTGTCTGAATAACACCGTTTTCAGTGACATCAAAACCAAACACCTAAGGAAAATCTAACAAAAGACATATGATCTCTACCCCCAAAACCACAAACCTCTCTAAGGAAAATTCAAAAAGAACTGACTAAACAGAGAGGCAGCCACGTCTGGGGGAGGAAGACTCCGTGTGAATACGTCTGTAAGGAAGCGCCAGCTTCCGAAACAAGATAGCAGGACCTGCTTGAAGCGGCAGAAGAGATGACAGAGAAAGGCCGGGAACAGGCCCCCCGCACACGCCTGACGCACGTCGAGGGCGACACTCGGGCTGGGAGGGGACGGCGCAGCCCCGCTCAGGTGACAGCTCCCCCTGAGATGACACAACGGAGCTCGCAGAGGACGCTTTTGGAGACGAGCCTCCTCTTCACCAGGAAGGAGGTACAAACTCACTGCACGCTGCCCTGCACGGCCGTGAAGAACGTCTGCTCATCAGAACCACAGCCCCGGAGTCAAAGGCAAACCTCAGAGGAGGTCCAGCACTCTCCCGGAGTGACCGGGAGCTGGAACCCTGTGTGGAGAAAGGAGGTGGCCCGCTCTCAGGCAGAAAAAGACCGACCCTCCAATAGAGGAAATTCACAAGGCTGGACTGTCACGGAAGACACCCAAACGGCCAGTCAACTTTTAAAACGATGCCCAGGTTCACTGGTCCTCAGAGAAACACAAAACTGAAAACCTCGCCCAAGCACTGCTGGATGTCCACCAGAGGGGCGGAGAGCGCCCAGGACACCCGGGCGGGGGCGGGGCGGGGGGTAGGGTCCGTCCACACGGCGCCCCTTGGAAAGTGAGGTCGACCCAGCAGCTCTCCCTGCGGGCTGTGGTCCCCAAGAACGGACGTCACAGCAGTATTTGTGCCCGCTGGGCACAGACGGATGAGAGGCTGTGCCTCCCCCATGGGACACTGCGGGCAAGAAGGGCGACAGCTGCCCCGGGTGCCAGCCTGGAGGGACCCGGGACGCCGGGCGTGGCCGCTGGAGCTGAGGTCTGGCCCCGGTGGCCCATCCCGCAGGCTGGGGAGCGCGGCCTCGCCCTGCTTCCGCCCGTCTGCTCCCGGGGACAGGCTCCCCGCGCCCTCCGCAGCGCCCCGAGCGCGCGCTTCATCGGAGAGTGGGGAGGGCGCGAGCGGCTGCTCTCTGGGGGTGGCTCCTGCTGCAGGCCCGCAGGAAGGGGCCGGGGCGGGCTGAGCCGCACCGCCTGGGGCCGGGAGGCTGCGGCCTGCGGGCTGGGGGCGGGCGCCGCGGGGAGCGGAGGGGCGGCGCGGGGTCCCCGCCTTCCCCGGCGGCGCGGGGTCCCCGCCTTCCCCGGCGAGGTCCGCCTGCCTCTGCTGTCCCCTGGCGGCCGCCGCCGGCCCGGACTGACCCCGAGTGTCACCCGCAGGCTTGGCAAAACCTCTCGGTCACGGAACAGCACTTTAACCTCCTGAATGAGATTCCTCCCACAGCGCGGGTCGTCTTTCTGCACCACTCCAGGGACGGGTGAGGCCTTCTCCCCTGTTCCCCAGCGGCTCCCCAGGACCCCGCCTCCTGCTCCGCGGGCGCTGTGGACTCGGCTCCGGCCGGGGTGGGCTGCCCGTTGGGATGGGGTGGGTGGACCGTCCCTCTGCCAGGGTGACCGGGCTGACGGGTATGACGGCGGGGGGCCGGGCGCAGTGCCGCATCCTGCCAGCACACAGCCCTGGTCTAAAGGGCACAGTTGAAGTGCAGCAGAACCCCTGGTCTGCCAGCCTCGGCCACACCGTAGAGTGCCGTGGGGGGGTGGGGGGTGGAGAGGATGCTGTGTGACCCTGTGTCCTGACTTGTCTGAGGTTCAAAGGAGGGCCTTATGTAGGGGGCTGGCCCAGAGTCTGCCTCTTCTGGGCTCCTCTGGGACCCCACCTGTCCTGCCAACAGGACCCATCTGTACGGCGCCTCCTACGACAAACCCAAGTCCGTCCCTGCGGCCAAAGGCAAAACACTCCAGACTGGGGGTGAGTTGTGCCACAGCACCGCCCTCTGCGGGGTGGGGGCGCCCCTCGGGGGGCGGGACAGATAGAGACACATCCAGGCCTCTTTCCCAGGTAGGGAGGGGACGTCAGGCGGAAGCAGCAGAGCCTGGCCCATGTGCCTCCCACTGGGGAGACCCCCTCCCAACATTCCGTCTCCAGCTCCTTCCTCAGCCTCAGCACCTCATTCCACCTGCCCGTTCATTTACAACCACAGATAGAGAGCCGTTTGCTCTGTCCCAGGACCCCCTGGCTACTTCCTGGTGCCCCGAGGGCCTGTCCCTGCTCCTGAACGTCAGCAAGAGTGACACCACCGCCTGTCCGCTGCTGGGGGGCCAACCCCCGTTCCCTGCCGGCCCCTCACTGTGTCTGCAGAGCAGCCTCGGCACGCTGCAGACGCCCAGTTTCTGTCCGCCTTCCTTCCCAACCTCTCTGGCCGTCCCCCCTCCAGCGGGGCTCTGGTGCTGACTCCTGGGGAAGGTCCCGAAGCTTTGCCCATAGCTTGCCTCCCCTGCCACCCCGTCAAGGCCGGTGGTGCACAGCGCTCCATCCGCAGCGCTCTCGGCCTGAAGGGCGGTCTGCGAGGCCCAGTGTGGGGACGTGCCTCTGTCTCCACAGGCTCCTGCAGGCTGTCTCGGGTGGCCGTGAGCCCCGCCGACTTCTCCCGCCTGCTGGCCAGGGTCCAGCAGTTCCGGGAGCAGGCCCAGGCCGAGGCCTACAGTAGGGACACGGCCCCGAGCACTGGCCTGGTGAGACCCGAGCCCACGGGTAGGGCGGGGACCAGAGCAGTGCCGCGGGCTGGGGTGCCCTGGCTCTGAGCAGGGCCTTTCCTGGGGATCGCCCCTTCCCTCTGGCCGCCTGGGGGCTCCAGGGGGTCCCCTCTGACACCTTCTGACCTCTGTGGTTGTTTGGGTTGAGGAGGAGTCAGAAGGCGTGCTCCCGATGGGGGAGGACCGTGCGTTCCCGAGGCTCGAGGCGGTCTTGAAGTCCATGGAGCAGTACCTGCAGCCGCTGTTCCCGCTGCTCAGCTGCCCCCCGGAGCCCAGGTACCGCCCAGGGCTGCCTCCCGAGGGGCTCAGGCACAGAGTTCCAGCTGGACTACTGGAACCCTGGGGGCAGAGGGGCATGGCGTCCCTCTGTCCCCACAGGTGTGCACAGGTCCCAAGCACTGTGACACCCAGGGCGAGGGTGGGCGGGCGGGGGGCTCTGTGTGAAAGCCAGCTCAGCCTCTGCCCCCGAGCTCCACGGTGAGCTGAGCGGCTGGCTATGGGCGTAGGGGGGATGTGGTCAGAGTGTGTCCTCTTGGGGACTCTGAAGCCCGCAGCCCCGGGCTTCTTTCTGTGTGGAATCGGGCGGCGGATGACCTGGAGAGAGCACAGGCCTTCGGAGACAGAAACTGGGCTCTGCCCGCCTGCCGTCGGGGGGAAGTCTGGCCCCACCCCAGACCTTTTCTGGGGGACGTCCCTGCCATGTGGAGCCCCGCTGCTCTCTGGTCTGGGTATGGTGGGAGAGGAGAGCCTGGCAAAGGGCCTGGCCCTGTGGATCTGGGTTTGGGGGGAAAGAAGCTGGAGGGGTCAGCGCATGGACTCCCTGACCGGCCAGCAGGTCAGAGCGTCCTGATTCCAATGTGTTCACATCCATGCCCCAGTGTCGGGAGATGGCCCCCCAGCAGGGAGTGTGGGGGGCCTCGTGCCCTGATGCTGCCCTGGAGACACGCTGCCCCTTCTCAGTGGTGTTCATGGGGTTTTTTCAACCTGAATCTTTGCCTCTGCTTTCAGAGCACCGATCCCCATGGTTGTTGCAGATTCTGGAAAAACCAAGGGCAAAGACAAGGAGAGGAAAGCGTCCCTGTCCCAGGGTGAGTGGGGCCTGGGGCCTGGCCTGTGGGATGGAGGCCGGCAGAAACCGCTCCGGACGGCGCTGATCGGTGCCCTGGTGGGCCACGTGCAACCCCCTACTGCCCACGCCGCCCTCAGGCGCCCTGCCGGTGCCTGGGCAGGCTGAGGGACAGCGACTATGGCGACGTCACCATCACCCTCGGGGGATGACAGCTGGAGTGGCCGCGGGGGTCCCAGAAGCAGCACTTCCCCTCCTCTAACAGAGCTGCCCCAGCGGCCACAGCCCCCTCTGGACAGTCCTCGGGGAGCGGGGCTAGCCCAACTGCCCATCCCTAGAGGGGCTCCCTGGTGGGAGGAGCCGAGGCTCCAGCGCCTGCCTCAGGAGTGCCCGCGGAGCGTGGGCGGCCCTTGGCATCACAGAGGACACGCTGTCCCCTCACCTGGCTGTGTTCAGGTCCTGGCTGTGCCCAGTTCAGCCTCCTCCCCAAGTCCCTCGCGGGGTGGGGGTGGGGGTGTGAGGGGCAGGGGTCTGTGCCTCCAGGGGCGGTAGCGGCTGTGTCCCCCTCGCCGCAGTGCAGCCCGAGGTCGCAGATGACGTCATCCTGATCGCGGACAGGCAGCTGCTGGAGCTGCCGCTGGAAGGGCTCTCCGTGTTCGACGACGGGCTGGTCTCCTCGCTGTCACGGGAGTTTTCTCTCCAGATGCTGTGCAATCGCCTCCGCAGAGAGGAGCCAGGTGAGAGCCGGTGGACACCTGAAATGCGTAGACGGCTTTCACGATGAGAGAGTGTAACTCTTGTGAAAAGGCAGTTATCTAAGTCACCACACTTGTCGAGGCCTTGGTGCATTTGGAGGTGTTTAGGGAGCACCTTCCAGCGCTCGGACAGCTGCCAGCGTCCCCCAGGCAGGACCCTACCTTCCCTCCTAGCCTCACAAGCTTCTGTCTCTAAGAAGGGGACTGTTGGTCACCAGCCAGCGATACAGTTGGTCATCGGTTAGATGGTGAGAGGCAGCAAGGGAGACAACTGGGAGGCCTGGCTTGGCCTGGGCGCAGGGGGAGCCGGGCGTGGTCACATCCTGTTCCATGAGCGCGCAGGGCATGTGAACACTCTCCAGGCTGTACATTTGTGCCCTGTGGTTTCCGGCAGGTATGTTTCACTGTGATAAATATCAAATTACATTAAAAACAAAGAGATTGGACTTTTATTTTCACCCAAGGTGAGGTGAAAGAGACCAGATATGCCCTTCCAGCTGAAACAACGAAAACCCAGACAAAAATACATGAGGCACCAGTTTGCAGATATTGGCAACCAGGCAGTGGGCCCAGTGATCCTCAAGGGGGGAAAACAGGCAGGCAGGTGAGCCCCAGCTTTCTGCCTGGAGAGAGTTTCAGGCTGCACAGGTGAGGGGGGCCCAGGCAGAGCCCAGCGGTCTCCCCAAGGTGAGCAGAGTGGGGCTGGGGACACAAGGCGATCCTCGGAGGAGACACACGCAGAGGGTCCCCTCCGTCCCCAGGTGCGAGCCAGTCAGTGGAGGTGTGTGTGGAAACAACACAAGAGCTTATGGTTCCCGGCATCGGGCACAGGGGCCAAGGGTGCTGCCTCTGCCCGTGGGAGCCGGCTTCAGTCCCACCACCAGAGCTGAAATACGCCTCAAGGTATCACACTGTTTCCAGGTAACTTAATGCGTCTCAAAATAAGGTTTCAAAATTTTTTAAAAAATTAAAAATTTAATTTAATTTCAAAATTTTAAAAAATCCAGGACCCAACAAGGTAAAATTTGAAATGTCTGACATCCAATCAAAAAGTACCTGCCTTCAAAGACCCCTAAAGAAAAGTCAAGCAAAAGCAGAAGCAGACACGATGCAGGTGATAGAGTCAGAAGTCAGCAGACCGCTAGGCAGGCCCTGGGCCTGTGGCCCGCGCACCAGGAGGCAGTGGGAGGGGGGGAGTGTGGGGAGCGGAGACGTGCAAGACGTGAAGTGGGCCTGAACTGGGCTTCATGCCCTGGGCAGCTTCACTGCAGCCTGGCGTGGCAGGAGGGAAGCCTAGTGAGCCTGAAGAGATGGAGAAAACAAACTGGGGAACAAACAGAACAGAAACCCTGGGGAGAACCGAGCAGCAGTGAGCTGCTGGGCAAGGTAACGCAACTGACTGCTCCGGGGAGCATGTGAGTGCATAATCAGCTTTCCCCCAAATTTCATGGAAACTGCAATCTTGCAGACTCAAGAAAGTCAGTGAATCCCAAACATAACAAACAAAGCAAGCTACAAAGGGACCATTATAGTCAGAGTGATTAAAACCAGTGGTAGCGTACGTTGCAAGCAGCCAAGGGGAAAAGAGCCAAGAAGAGGTGGCAAGAATACACAGAAGAACTATACAAAAAAGATCTTCACGACCCAGATAATCACGATGGTGTGATCACTCACCTAGAGCCAGACATCCTGGAATGCGAAGTCAAGTGAGCCTTAGAAAGCATCACTACAAACAAAGCTAGTGGAGGTGATGGAATTCCAGTTGAGCTATTTCAAATCCTAAAAGATGATGCTGTGAAAGGGCTGCACTCAATATGCCAGCAAATTTGGAAAACTCAGCAGTGGTCACAGGACTGGAAAAGGTCAGTTTTCATTCCAATCTCTAAGAAAGGGAATGCCAAAGAATGCTCAAACTACTGCACAATTGCCCTCATCTCACGTTAGCAAAGTAATGCTTAAATTCTCCAAGCCAGCCTTCAACAGTATGTGAACCGTGAACTTCCAGATGTTCAAGCTGGATTTAGAAAAGTCAGAGGAACCAGAGATCAAATTGCCAACATTCGTTGGATCATTGAAAAACCAAAAGAGTTCCTTTATTGACTATGCCAAAGCCTTTGACTGTGTGGACCACAACAAACTCTGGAAAATTCTTAAAGAGATGGGAATACCAGACCACCTGACCTGCCTCTTGAGAAACCTGTATGCAGGCCAGGAAGCAACAGTTAGAACTGGACATGGGACACCAGACCTGTTCTAAATCGGGAACGAGGACATCAAGGCTGTATATTGTCACCCTGCTGACAACATAAATCATATTTAACTTATATGCAGAGTACATCATGCGAAGTGCTGGACTGGAGGAAGCACAAGCTGAAATCAAGATTGCTGGGAGAAATATCAATAACCTCAGATATGCAGATGACACCACCCTTATGGCAGAAAGTGAAGAGGAACTAAAAATCCTCTTGATGAAAGTGAAAGTGGAGAGTGAAAAAGTTGGCTTAAAGTTCAACATTCAGAAAACTAAGATCATGGCATCACTTCATGGCAAATAGATGGGGAAACAGTGACAGTCTTTATTTTTTTGGGCTCCAAAATCACTGCAGATGGTGACTGCAGCCATGAAATTAAAAGACACTTGCTCCTTAGAAGAAAAGTTTTGACCAACCTCGACAACATATTAAAAAGCAGAGACATTACTTTGCCAACAAAGGTCCATCTAGTCAAAGCTATAGTTTTTCCAATGGTCATGTATGGATGTGAGAGTTGGACTGAAAAGAAAGCTGAGCACTGAAGAATTAATGCTTTTGAACTGTGGTGTTGGAGAAGACTCTTGAGAGTCCCTTGGACTGCAAGGAGATCCAACCAGTCCATCCTAAAGGAAATCAGTCCTGAATATTCATTGCAAGGACTGATGCTGAAGCTGAAACTCCAATACTTTGGCCACCTGATGCGAAGAGCTGACTCATTGGAAAAGACCTTGATGCTGGGAAAGATTGAAGGCGGGAGGAAAAGGGGACAACAGAGGATGAGATGGCTGGATGGCATCACCGACTCAGTGAACATGAGTTTGAGTAAACTCCGGGAGTTGGTGATGGACAGGGAGGCCTGGCGTGCTGTGGTCCATGGGGTTGCAAAGAGTCGGACACGACTGAGCGACTGAACTGAACTGAAAGGGAAAAGACACCTTGTGTGTCAGGGAGCAGATACAAGAGGCGCAGCAGCTTCTCAACCGAAACGGCACAAGTGGTGAAGGACGTCTCTAAATTATTACAGAAATATCTATCAGTGTAGGTATTTTCAAAAACAACTCTCAAGATCAGTGGCGAAGTTCTTTTTCAGAAACAGATGAGCTGAATTCTTCCCAGCAGGCCTGCTCACCCCACAAGAAAGGCTGAGCATGTTCTCCAGGCAGGGAAAAAAGGGTGGGAGTCCACGTCTTGGCAAAGGAATAAACACCAGAAGCTGGAAAAGGATGGGTGGGCATTAAAACATTTTTCTTAATTTAAATCTCTTTAAGAGATGTTGACATTAAAAGTTAACAGTAATGTGTGGTGGGGTTTACAGCATTATATAAACAGAATGTGTGGGGCAGCAAAGGCTGGGGGGTGAGGGTCATGTGCTGACTGGCCAGTGACCAGCACCCAGCGCAGCAGCTGGACACAGAGGCAGGAACGGACAGCTAGTGCAGGACGAAGAAGATGAAACAGAGTCATAGAGCAGCAGGCCTGATCAGAAGAGGCCAGGAAGAGGGGACATGGAGCAAAGCAGAGACAGGACAAGGAGAAATAGAGCGGCAAGGTGGTGTGCTTGCGCCCGGACACACCAGTAATCAGCCTCCGTGCAAGGTCAAAAGGTGAGGACCCCCTCCCTGAATGGAAATGCAAGGCCTGGCCCCAAACGTGCTTCTTTAAGGAAACCCGCTTAAATCAAAGGACACTAAGGGGCCAGAAATGAAGGATGGAAGAGACCGTGGGTGCCTGGCCTACTCGGAGCAAGAGCAGGAGTGGGGTGGGCGGGCGGAGCCTGGCACAAGCCCCGCCCACTCGCACCCCGCCGCTGGGAGCCCGCCCCTTTCACGCTTTATGGGCTATTTGGTGTCTTCGTGAGGATCTGTTCTCGTTTCCGCCAGTGTCTGCCTTGGGTTTCCCAGGTTTTGCTCGTTTGGTCTGCAGACACCTTCCGATCACTTGTCTGAACTGCCGATCTCCCCCTCAAGCTGGCCTCTTCATCCCTGGGCCTGGTGCCTCTCGGTGAACAAAGCATTTGAATAGAGTCCAGCGTATCCATCTTCTCTTAACACCTCGTGCTTATGAGGTCTTTTAAAATAAAACGTATATTTCTTACCTGAAGACCATGAAGATTTTCTGTGACGCCCTCTGTCTCTCTCACCTCTCATGGTTTTGCCTTCCTTCCATCGGATACTGGTTTTTGTATACAGTGTGAGGTAAGGTTTAGTTTTCTTTTTTCCGCGTGAGGCCCCAGCTGTCTGCACACCATTGCTGGAGGGCCTTCCTGTCTGCACTGCTCTGCATTGCCAGCGTTGTCTGCAAGAGCAGATCATCCTGCGGGCATCTGGCGGTGGTGCTGGACAACGTCCCGGAGATGCCCCTCTCCTGACCCCCAGGCCCCAAGAGGATGCGGCCTGACATGACCAAAGGGCCTCTGCAGGTGTGGTTAGTGACAGATCCTGAGACGGGGACACCGTCCTGACTGTCTGGGTGGCCCCGTGCCATCACCAGGGTCCTGAAAACAGGTGGGGGGTGGGCACGGAGGGGCTGGAAGAGGCAAGGCTGCCGACTGTGCTTGGAGCCTTGAGGAGGACCCGGCCCTGCCCTCACCTCGGTTTTAACCCAGTGGGACCCCTTTTGGTTTCTGGCCTCTGGAACCACCCTGCATTTCTGGCAATTTGTTACAGCAGCAGCAACACTCATACAAACTCTCACCACAGAGCAGTGAGCACACTGCGTGCGTGTGAGATGTCTTTCCGAAGCAGTGCTGAATGGGGGTAAAAGAAGGATTCTGCACACCCCAGAGTAAGGAGTGCTCAGAGCCTGGAACCCTCAGGCTGGAGGAGTGCTCTTCAAATGTTAATTATTCATGGCAAACCTTTAAGGATAACCAGAAAAGAACACGACTGGTGTATAAATTCCAAGCCAATAAAGAGGGGAAATGAGTGAGAGAGACAAGTGAGCCGAGACCGCAGTCATGTTACAAGCAGTCATAATGGAGACCCACAGAACAGTGGGGCGAGGTGCCGAGACTTGGATCGTGAGCCAAAAAGGTGAGTGGGCCCCGCCTGCCACTAAAGGCGAGTGGGCCAGAGCGTGCCAGTCAGGTGCTGTCTGAGTGAGAGAGTCCTGCCCAGAGAGGAGCCACGGCAGCACGAGAGCAGAGGAAGAGGCGAGGGAAGCGCCGGGCGCCACCGGAGGGCCTCCTCCCCGCTGTGCGGCACCGCCTCGTAGCCTCGGGCCCCCGCAGGGCAGGGCCATCCCTCCGTGACCAGAGAGCCCAAACGTGGGAGGCACAAGCAGCAAGAACCTGGGGCAAGACTGTGGGGCCCACGCTCGAGACGGGAGAGTCCAGCCCACGTCCACCACTGCACGTCGGATGAGCAGAAAGAGCACAGACAGCTCCGCGGCCACATGGGCCTTGTGTCTAGAAATTAGAGAGACAGGCTGAGGCCATGTGTGGTTGGGCCAGGCATCAATTCCCAAAAGATGGATTTTCTCTAAATCCCCATACTTTTGGAAATTTTATAACAGTGACTTCTAAATAGCTCACGTGACTCAGAAGAAGTGACCATAGAAATGTCAAAAAGACTGGATTATGGCAGAATCGAGAAGGATCTTTTACCTTCATGTTAGGAAAAGGGCTGGAGGCTTTACGCTGAGCATCTAATTCGGGAAGTTAGAGCAAGAACAGCAAAAACAAAAAACAAAAGAAAAAAATGAAGAAAGCAAAGGAAAGCCTACAAAAAAATACATGAACAGACACCAACAAAATTGGAAGCAAAGATAAACATTGGTTGTTTGAGAAAATAAAACAACCTCATAAAGTAGACACATACTTGTGAGAACGATCCAGAACAAATAAAGGCACAAATATAAAATATTAGAAATAAAAGAGACACAAACTCTAAAGAGCATCAGAGATTTAAGATAATAGAACATTGTGAACAACTTTGTGCAATATAGTCAAAAATTTAGGCAAATTTTTGACAACATCCTAGGGAAAAAGAACTCGAGATTCAAGAAGGAAAGAAAACCCCAACAGCCTTATAGTCAAGAAAGAATGATCAACAGATTTACATTCCCCCACAAAAATACAAGTTTTACCATTTTTTTCTATTGAATTCTACCAAAATTCCAAGAAACCGTTCTTGTCAGTCTGTTCATATCTCCCAGGTAGAAGGAAAAAGGCTATCTTCTGCTGGTCACTGGCGACTCTGACACCCGAACTGCTCAGGAATAGGAAAGAAAACTACAACGTTTCATCACCCTGTCTGACCTTAAAACCTACAGATGTCACAGGTGAAGAGAGTAAAGGGAAAATGAACCTGTAAACATCTCAGATGATGCAGGTGTTCACAATAGAAATTCTTAGCAAGCCAGGAGCGGAGTGAACGCCTCAACTTTGGAGGAATTGATCTGAATCTAGAGCAGGCTGCCTCCCATGTGCCCCATAAAGTCAGGACTCAGCAGAGAGCCCCCACGTCAGCCCTTACATCTGTGCTCAGCTGGAGGCCTCCGCAGAGGTCAGTTCCCTCCACCAGAAGAGGGACGGGCAGGGAGCGGACAGTGTAAATTCTCAGGAGGCAGAGCAGCCAGCAAGCAGTGCCCTGCCCGCGGTGAGTGGGCCAGGCGGCACGCACACTGGCAGGTGCCCACTGTGGTGTGTGAATGGTCAGGCCTGTGGGCCTGGGTGCCTCTGGCAACTGTTCCTTTCTTGAGACCTCCTGGCCCAGGCCTTTCCCAACCCTGGGAGCCTTTACATTTGAGAAATTACTGCCATTTCAGATTTACCAAAATTAAAACCAACTGTTTCCACTACTTGTTTTGACACTGAGGTGAGAGCCACATGATATAAAGTTAGCCATTTTCAAGTGAACAGGCCACTGGCGTCTGGTGCAGCCAGTCCTTGCGCCTCTGTCTAGCTCCATGACCCCACTTCCTATTACTGTCTCAACAGAAGGGAACATGAAGAAGGAGAGCAGAGGCAAAGATCACAAGAAGAGAGGTGCAACACGGAAGGCTAGGAAGGTAGGTGGTCCAGGCCCCACTGGGTCCCAGGGCCTGGCGAGCCCAGCGCCCGGCCCCTGGCTGGAGCGGGTCAGCTCTGCCCGCAGGCCGCACCCCCAGAGACTCCTGCCTGTCGCCACAGGGCAGCGTACCCCGGATCGTCCCCTCCCACTGCATCCTCGTCGACTCGGACAGCTTCAAGTGTATCCTTTGAGGCTTCACCCGCCCCAGACACGGATCCTGGGGCCTAGTTCTCCTTAACCAAGGCTCAGTCGTCGTGGACCCCTACGAGGAGGCCCAGGGCCCAGGTGAGTGCTCCCCGCCAGGCACCTCCCACAGCACTGGGAACATCCAGGCCTGGGTGCTGGTCTCTGAGCCTCTGCCCTGCCTCCATGTGGCCCTGGGTCAGCTCTTGCTACACTGCCGGGGGGGAGGGGGACAGTGGCCTCGTGCTCCAAGACCCACCCTCACTCTCGTCTGCAGCCGGGGCAGGTCAACAGCGTGTGACAGGGACCCCTGAACTGGCAAGGTGCCGCCCGCGGGTGTGGACCTGTGGCAGAGGGCTGCCCCCGCGGCTCTGGGGCAATTCCTTGGCTCTTTGGCTGAGCTGGTTTTCAGTATCTTCAGAGGGAAGGAGTGCC
>SJXP01000186.1:1822991-1870374 GCA_006408505.1 Damaliscus lunatus
GTCCCGGCAGGTGATGGGGGCTTCCCAGGGGCGGGCAAGCAGGGCGGGGGGCGGGGCTCTGTGCAGGGACTCGGGACTGGCAGGGTCTGCCGGACAGCTGGACAGTCCCCCATCCAGACAGATGTGGCCCTCTCTGGGTGCAGACAGTGGACCCTGCTCAGGGAGGCACAGAGCCACCGTGGGGCCTGAGGAGATGTGATGCAGAGGTGCTGCCCAGAGTCTGCGGGTGACTGGGCTGCCCAGGGCGCCCGGAGCACAGAGGGCTGAGCGGGGGCAGAGGGACAGACAGGGCCTGACTCTGCACACGGTTCTGGCCTTTGGGATGAAGACGGCCCTGAGAGGTCACCGGGGTCTCGGTGGGTAACTGGGAGCTAAAAGTGGGGACCGCGGTATAGACAGTGCCTCACCAGGGTGGGGGGAGCAGCCAGGGCCTCAGGAAGTGGGGGCACGGGGCACGCCTGGGCGCGGGAGGCTGCCTGCAGGCGTGGCTGGGCTGCTGACAACACACAGGCGCCAGAGGAACGGGCCAAAGCAGGTCCAGCTGGCGCCACACCGCGGGCAGCCCCCAGCCCAGCCCTCCCGCCGCCCGTGTGTGGTCAGTCTGTGCAGGGACCTGCTCATGGGGCAGGGGTGTGTGTGTGTGTGTGCAGGGGTCTGTTCACAGGTACTTCACTTTGCACATGCACACACACACGTGTACTTCACTTTGCACACAGGTGTGTACCACTCTGCACACACGTGTGCGTGTCACTGCACACACGTGTACTTCACTCTGCACACACACGCGTGGTTCACTACACACACACACACACACTCACGGGGTTGGTGGCACAGGATGTCCCTAGTTCTCACAGTCTCTCCTCTTTCCAAAGGAAGCCCAGGCCTCAGTGGGTGGGCCCTGAACAGAGGGTCTGCATCCAAAGCTGTCAGCCCTCTGCCTCTCACCTGGGGGGTCCCCAGGGCTACGGGCCATGCTGCCCGTCAAAGACAGTGAGGCAGGTGGCTGCAGCCTGGCCAGAGGCCAGAGGCACACCAGGCCGGGCCCAGCCCGAAGGGATGGGAGGGCCGGGGGCCAGCACTGCCCAGAGGGGCGGCGAGGGACCAGCCACACAGCCCACAGCGGGACTCACCGCAATGCCATTGTCGTCCCGGAAAACCTCCTGGTTGAAGTAGTCAAAGAGCTTCTTCTCCAGCTGGAGCATCACCTGTTGGGGGTGGGGCGTCAGAGCAGGGGGCCCCTCCCCAGGGCGTGGCCAGGGAGGCATCAGGGCAGGGGAGGCCCCGGGGGGCCATCAGAGCAGGGGGCCCCTCCCTAGGGCGGGGCCACAGGGGGGGGCTGCAGAGCAGGGGGCCCTCCCCAGGGCGTGGCCAGGGAGGCATCAGAGCAGGGGAGGCCCCGGGGGGCCATCAGAGCAGGGGGCCCTCCCCAGGCCAGGTCACTGGGTGCAGAAGGGCGTGAGAGCAGGTGGGCCCCCTTTCCAGGGCGGGGCCATGGGGGGGCAGGTCAGAGCAGGGGCCCCTCCCCAGGGTGCATGCCGCACCCTCCGTGCTCACCTTCCGGTCGTTGTCTGACTCGCGGAATATCAGCTTCACGACTTCGTTGGTGTCCGCGGCCCGAACTGTCTGCATCGTGGCCTTTGTGCAGAGAGTCTGGGAAAGACACGGAGGAACTAGGTCCGAGATCTGCCGCCTGCCTCCCGACACGGTCCCTCCGCCCTCGCTGTCCAGCTGGGCTGGGGGCTCACTCCTCCCGATCTCCCGGCCAGCCCCTCTGTCCTCTGTCCAGGCTGCTCTGTGGACCCAGGGGCCCAGGAGGCCCCCACGGCCACTATGGTGAAGGGCAGCCAGGCAGGACCTGGAGAGTGGCAGGGAGGCAGAGGCTGTGGGGGGCGCAGAGGGAGGGGGCCAGGCCTCCCAGCAGGTACACCTGGTCCTGCCCCACCCTGGGTATGGGGCAAGGACAGGCCACAGCAGGAAGGTAAACAGGGTCCCTCCCCAAAGTCAGGAGGAACCTGGAGCCTGGCTTGGGGGCAGCAGCGCAGCACTGGCCAGACCCACGTACAGCGGAGAGAAAAGAACCGCTCGGGAGGGGCTGAGAGACTGCCAGGCTTGGAGGCACGCTGGCGAGGACTCGGGCCATGCACCTCCCTTTGGAAAAGTCCATCCGCAGGGTCCAGAGAGGCTGCGGGGGCCAGGGGCCACAACCAGATTTTGCTTTGTGTGTAAGTTATACCTCGACAGAACTATTTCTTTTTTGTCCGCATAGTTTTTATGAAAAAGATAAAAAAGAAAGACTGCCGCGAAAGAACAACTAATGTTGACTTGGAGAAACCCGGTCACCTTGCGGGGGAGCGCGGGGCGCAGGCCCGGTGGCCAGCGCTGGGGGGGGCATCGACGTTCAGGGCACACAGTCAGTCAGGTCAAGCCCCCAAAGTGGCTTTTGGACTCATGTGTCACAAATCAGTCTGGCCGCCTTCAAATGGCCGGATTAGAACAAGGGCCCCAGCAACCCTGCCTGGGCGCGCCCACCAGCCCTCGAGGAGGCCGAGCCATCCAGATGCTAATGTGCTAAGGGGCTTAAGAGCAGTGAATGGGGAGGCCTGGCGGGCAGACGGCTTACTCGGAGGAAACGCATAGTCTTCGCCCAAAGGCGGCTGCTGCAAACTTCTTAAAAAACAGCTTTCTCTCTCCCCCTCGCAGCGGATACACATCTGCCTGGCCGGCCCCTCACGCTCGGCCGCTCCCACACCCGCCAGAGCCCCTCATTCAGGGCGACCAGGCCGCCCCTTTCAGCTGCAGCCGTGACCACTCGAGCAGAAAGCCCAGGGCAGCGCCTTTCCGGCTTGCCTTACAGAGGCATTTTCCTCTTTTCAAAAGAGAAAAAAATTCTCTAAATGCTGATTTTAAAGACCCATTTGAGGTTTATTTCGCTATCAGCGGCCATGTGGAGGCACCGGAGGGTGGCATGGGAAGTCTCCCTGGCACTCTCGGCCCCCAGGCGTTTTGCTTGGTGTCTGGCGATGCAGCTACTGCCAAGGACAGGCACCGTGATGGCCCCCGTGACAGCGGGGCCGGAAAGGCCGCTCGCGGTGTGCTCGCTGCGCGGTGGGCCCGCTCCCCCTGCAGCGGGGCCTGGCCTGCTCCCCTCCCCAGCACAGATGCACCCCCCCAACCCCACCCCGGGCCCAAATTTCAGTGCAAGCTGAGCTCCTCGGGGCCCCAAGAGGTGAGCCCGAGTGTGGCCTTACAGAACCCGCTCTGGTCTCTGCCAGACGGAGGGGGTGAGGGGCGGACAGCCAGCCCCGCACCCAAGGATGGGGGTCCACCGCCTGGGGGTCAGCCAGGAGCTGGTCAGGGGCGTCCTGGTCAGAGTAAAGCCTGACCTGGGGGGGTCTCTGTTCCGGGGGGATCTCTATTACAGGTCGAGAAGCGCTTTCGGGGAAAAGTGTGCAGTAAGCTTTGGTGTGCGGAGGTCAGAGGCACACCAGCCATTTCCTCCCTGCAGTTGCTGAGTTCTTAGGTGATAAGGAAAAGCGGTGAGGCTCTCCTGTGTGTGTACTCCAAGAGACAGCAGGGATTACAACAGCGTTGCAGTCTGTGTTTACGACGTCCTGCTAGGCTTTAGACCAGTTATGGCTGTGATTCTGCAGACCCTGCTTCGGTCTGCACCCAGCACGCTGGACCGCAGGAGGGGGTCCTATGCACCCTAAGTTTCCAAAGGACCCACAGAGGTCAGGCAGGCGGGTACCTGTGGTCGGCATCTGGAACGTGCAGCGTGTACAGGGGGGCATGCCTGGGGCTGGGTGTCGGGGAGACCGTGACGGAGCTAACGGAGCAGGGAGCCTGGTCGCGGCCCCGCGCAGGCTGAGACCAGGGCTCTCACCCTGCCCCTGGGCCCCGCAGGACCGCATGCGATGGAGCTGGGCTCAGAGAACACTTTTGTCCCCAACTTATCCTGACCACATCAGGTGTTAGAGCCAGAGAGAGGCTGTTTCAGGCTCGGGGGGCGGAGGGTGTGACTGACCCCGCCCCGGCACCTGCTCAGGGTCCTCCTTGCGGCTCCCCCCCACCCGGAGGGGGGCAAAGGCTTAAACGAACCAGACCAGCCGCCAAGCAGCATGGCCCCAGAGGCGGCCCTGGCTCCAGCTCCTTCCTCACGCCTTCTCTTTTTGCTCGTGTGTGACCCTGAGGACACGGCGAGTGGGGACGCTCTCACCACAGACAGGGGCCAGAGTGCCCACGGGGCCCAGCACCCTCGTGGCGGGGCCCGCCTGCTGGTGCCGGAGGCCTCTCCGTCACGGGTGTGGGAGGCGGCCCACAGGGTCCTTGTCTCTGCCCAGATCACTCGGCTTCTAAGACCTTCGGGGATTAAACTATGTCCTATCAAATGGAAAGTAAACCGGCCTTCAAACGGAAAGTTACTGGACAGCGGGTTCCTGACGTTGTGAAGCCCAGCCCGGCAGGGCCTCAGGTGCCCCCCACCCTGGAGGTGGACCCACGGGAAGGACCGCTGGCAGCGCCCCCGGGAGGCTGGCCGCACGCTGCGGCCTGCGGATTGGACACAGCCCCGCAGAGCTGGTGCCCCTCCACTGCCCAAAACGGAGCCGTGTGTCTGGAGGACGCAGGGCCACCGTGCCCTGCCCTGCCCCAGCTCCAGCTCCGTGGAGAGCGGGCGAGCCCCTCCAGCCGGTTCAGCCACTGAGGGACGGGCCTCCTGCTCGCCCAGGGAAGAAGGCGGCACTGGTCTGAAGAAAGCGCAGGTCCCTGCTGCAGGCCGGCCCTTTCGGACACTCACAGGCGGGGTCCAGGGTGGGGGGAGGCTGGCCGCGGAGGCCAGGCTGGTGGGTGGGCTCCGTGTGCCCTGCGCTGGGGCTTTCATGCCCTGACAACCTCACGCAGGAAACACGCACACCCTCTGACAGCGTGAAATCGGAAACAAAGCCGGGGCACAAAGAGGCCGACTGGCCGTGGCTGCCGTCCCCTCTCCAGCAGCCAGCACGCTCCAGGGCCAGCCCGAGGGGCTGCAGGAGAGAGCTTGGACGTGAGGCCAGTCCCGGAGGCTGGAGGTGGTGCAGGAGGCCCGTCCCAGGGGCGCTGGAGGTGGTGCCCACAGCGTGAGGACCCTCGGCTGGCCGCCCACCACACGGCTGCTGGCATCTGGGGGCCCCTCCACAGGGAGGCCCATCCTCGCCCCACCTGGGGAATGACAGCAACCTCGCGCTCTTGGGAGCGAGCGGCTGCCCTGGGCAGCGTTTCAGGCGCAGGGAGGGAAGCTGGAGAGCCCCAGACCTCGGAAGAGGTTCCGTGTTCCTCTTGGGACTGAGCAGCCCAGCCCCCACCCGCCTCGAGCCCTGGGACACAGGTGTGCACATGTGGCCTTCTCGGCGGCCCCGGGCTCCGGCCGCTCACGTGGGACTGGGCTCTGGAGGACCGGTCTCCACACCCCCACGAGCCCACTGCCCAGACCTGCCTCTCAGGTGGAGGACGAAGGCTGGCCTGTGGGGGCTCTGGGCCCGATGCTCGGCACTGGCACGTCACAGAGCACAAAGCGCCAGAGGCCGACGGCCCGCGGCCCCGTGGGTCAGGGACGGTGGCACAGCCTTGCCCGCCGGGGGGCCCGGGTCCCGGCCGCCAGCGTCCGCGGACGCCCTTTCAGCCTCCCTCCCCGCCACACGCACGCACAGCTTCTAGGAGGCGGGGGCCCCGGTGTGCCTGGCCTGCTCGGGCGCAGGGCCCCCGGGGGGCCGGGCCGGCCTGAAGCCCAGGAGGCCACCGTGCTGGTGGGGGCCGGGGCAGGGGGTCTGTGGCCAGGGGCCTGGGCCACAGTTGCGGGCCCTGGGGGGGACTCACGTTGTGAAGACTGACATCTCTGGGTAGCTTCCACTGCTCAGCTGCACAAAGTGGGGCCCAGAGCAGGCACCCCGAGAACAAGGAAGCGACACACCCCCTTTCTCCTCCACGGTGTGGGCTGGGGTGTGAGGCCGCAGGAAGGGCCTCTGGTGACAAATCCCTGGCTATCAGGGTCCGGCGGCCTGCCCGACAGCCAGAGGGCACTGTCCCGGAACGGCCGAGGATCAGAGGCTGAGCAGCGCCCGTGCGGGCTTCTCACCGGAGAGCACTGGGGCAGGGTCACCCTGCGTCTGGAGGAAGCCGCCCCCCTCACACCCCACTGTATTCACTCTGACCCTCACAGTGGACACCATCATTTCATAGGTTTTCCTGGCAGAGCCCTGAGTCCTGGGATGACAGCCCTGAGTCCTGCTGAGAGCCTCGGACTCTGAGGGCCCGAAGCCATGGACCCCGCGGGCGGGAGCCACTGGCCGGTCGGCGGAGGCCCCGCTGTGCGGCCGTGCCCACGTCAGAGGCGCCTGCACCCTCTTTGTTCTGTGCTGCCAGCTGTTCAAGAGAACAATAACCCCCATAAAGACCCTTTCATCTCTGCCCCACGATGCTCGCCAACTCCCTACCCGCCCACGGCGAGGGGACAGTGCCCGCATGCGGCCGGTGGGGCAAACCAGGGGAGTGCAGCTGACCTTTCTGGAAGGAAGCAGCTTGAGCTCGTGTCCAGCAAGACTGGGCGGCCATGGGTCCAGCTGGGGGGCCTGCCACACGCCTGGTGCAGCCTTCCCCAGACAGCAGGGCTCAGGCCTGCGGGGCAGCGGGGGCAGGACAGGGCAGGAGGGAGAGCGAGACCCTCACCACCTCCTTCTGTGACCGAGCAGGACGCCCCAGGGCCTCCCAGGACAGACCCCAGCCCCGTCCTCCACCTGCCTCTAGTTTGCAGAAAAACGTCAGCCTCCTAGGCCCTCCCCGAGTTCCAGAGAATATATTTAACCAGAGAAGTAAGAAGATGCACAGACAGGCTGGGTGGGCTCGCAGGGCCTTGCAAAGGGCCAGCCTGGCTGATGACCAGGGGCGACGCCCCTCCCGGCCACATGGGAACCCGCCCTGGCTTCTGGGGTGAGGCCTGGAGCCCTGGGACCGTGAGCGTTGGGAAGGCTGCAGTCTCCGAGGAGCTGGGTTCCCGGGGGGGCACCTGAGCTTGTACCTGTCAGCAGCCAGCAGCCGGGTGTTAAAAACTACCGCCAGCCTCCGAAAACGCAGCTGGGGCTGTCGGCGGTGACGGGTGGCAGGTGGGTGCGGCTGGGCTGGCGGGGACGGGAGTGCCTGGTGCTGCTGTCTCTCTCTGTCACTGGCCGGCTGGGCGCCCAGCTGCCAGCTGCCACCACGCGAGGCATGGAACACGCCTCTGAGCAACCTCACTGGCAGGGCTGAGCGTTGTTGATCAGGTCAGGACGCACAGCCCATCAGACGGTGCGCGGTCACCGCGTCTACTTTTGTGTATGTTTTAATTGCAGCTTCGGCGGTGCCAGGCTTGATCGCTGGACCATCTTCTCAGTTCTGCTCTGCGAGCTCGTTCGTATTAATTTGCATCTGAGATGTGAAGCTCTAGTTCTGGGGGGACAGCCTTTCACTTTGCATGTCTTTCTGAGGCTGGTGCCCAGCAAGGTGCCTGAGACCCTGCCTGCAGAGAGCCAGCGGGGCTCCACCTCGCCCTGGAGCCCCCGGCCAGCCAGTCTTCCTAGAGGCCCTGCCCGCTGCAGCCCGGTGCAGCCAGCTGCTGCCCTGCCTCACTGCTGCCTGGGACCCTCGCTGCTCTGGGAAGGATCTGACTCACCTCAGGGCTCCCCTAGGAGTTGGTGGGGTGAGCACCCACGGGCAGGACACCCCGGGCAGGACACCCCGGGCACCCCAGGATGCACCTGCCGCTCCGGGGCCGGGGATCAGCAATAGAAACCAGAGCCCGGCCCAGCGGGCTTCTCGTCAGGCTGGCAGAGGGTGACCAGGGCTTCCCTCCTGGGGAGGGGGGTCACCTGTCACCTCCAGGCGAGAAGATGTGCCCACGTCCTCCGCCTGCGTCTCCTCTGACCTTCTTACCAGCAGGGCTGCAGTGTGGTCTGGGCTGCTTGGGGTCGCCTCGGGCCCTACGCTGACCTTGGGCCCTACGCTGACCTTGGGCAATCTGGAAACCGTCTGTGGGATGGCCCGCCAGCTGTGGGCACCGGCCTCTCTAGGAACACAGGTTGAGGCCAGCGTGGTCTCTGCTGCCCCACGACCTGGTCTGCAGACCAGACCCGGGCGTCTCTTGGGGCTCGCCGCTGGGGCTGCCCGCACCCGGGGGAGGCCCTGAGTCAAGCCCTGTGCCTGCTGTCTGGAAGCGAAAGGCAGGGGCCCACCTCCCGGGTTCAGTCCTCGTCGGGGCACCCCAGCCCTGCCCCCTCCTCCTGGAGCTCCCGTTCACCGGGGCTGTGCGAGCCCCAAAAAGAGGGCCCCTCACCCTCACACGGCTCCCCGGTAACAGCCACGGAGGCGGCGAAGTCCTGGCGGTCTCTCCTGGCGCCTAGTTCTCACACTGCCGCTCCCCTGTCGGGAAGCCCTCCCCTCTGCCCAACGGCCTTTCGGGAAAACCTGGGGAAGCTGTCTCTGGTTTCTCCAAGTTTCTCCAAGTGGCATCCACAGCTAGAAATCCTTTCAAAACGGCCCGCTGGCCAGCAGATGCCATCAGTCCACGAGACGCTAAGATGGCAGGTGAAAGTTGAAGATCTTAGTAGGAAAGCTGCTGAAATTAACCCAACAGAGGGAGCTTGGTCGTCTTCAGCTTACGGTTTAGACTTAGGCGTGCCCACAAGCATGTTTTCTGAGTTACCGATGGCATCAGCTTGGGCGGGAGGGCGGCAGCTCCACCAGCCTCAGCAGCGGCCGTGCCCTCTCTGGGCGACCTTGGTCCCCGCCTCCCTGCGCTGGGCACTGGCAGAGGGTGACCAGGGCTTCCCTCCTGGGGAGGGGGGTCACCTGTCACCTCCAGGCGAGAAGATGTGCCCACGTCCTCCGCCTGCGTCTCCTCTGACCTTCTTACCAGCAGGGCTGCAGTGTGGTCTGGGCTGCTTGGGGTCGCCTCGGGCCCTACGCTGACCTTGGGCCCTACGCTGACCTTGGGCAATCTGGAAACCGTCTGTGGGATGGCCCGCCAGCTGTGGGCACCGGCCTCTCTAGGAACACAGGTTGAGGCCAGCGTGGTCTCTGCTGCCCCACGACCTGGTCTGCAGACCAGACCCGGGCGTCTCTTGGGGCTCGCCGCTGGGGCTGCCCGCACCCGGGGGAGGCCCTGAGTCAAGCCCTGTGCCTGCTGTCTGGAAGCGAAAGGCAGGGGCCCACCTCCCGGGTTCAGTCCTCGTCGGGGCACCCCAGCCCTGCCCCCTCCTCCTGGAGCTCCCGTTCACCGGGGCTGTGCGAGCCCCAAAAAGAGGGCCCCTCACCCTCACACGGCTCCCCGGTAACAGCCACGGAGGCGGCGAAGTCCTGGCGGTCTCTCCTGGCGCCTAGTTCTCACACTGCCGCTCCCCTGTCGGGAAGCCCTCCCCTCTGCCCAACGGCCTTTCGGGAAAACCTGGGGAAGCTGTCTCTGGTTTCTCCAAGTTTCTCCAAGTGGCATCCACAGCTAGAAATCCTTTCAAAACGGCCCGCTGGCCAGCAGATGCCATCAGTCCACGAGACGCTAAGATGGCAGGTGAAAGTTGAAGATCTTAGTAGGAAAGCTGCTGAAATTAACCCAACAGAGGGAGCTTGGTCGTCTTCAGCTTACGGTTTAGACTTAGGCGTGCCCACAAGCATGTTTTCTGAGTTACCGATGGCATCAGCTTGGGCGGGAGGGCGGCAGCTCCACCAGCCTCAGCAGCGGCCGTGCCCTCTCTGGGCGACCTTGGTCCCCGCCTCCCTGCGCTGGGCGGCCCCTCGGCCCTCGTGGCCCCAGACCCGGCACCGCGTGGAACCGTGTGCTGTGGTTCCACAGGCCCGCAGCACAGTCAGTGGGGCTCCTGATGAGGACATAGAACGTCCAGCCTGGAGCTCACGGCGGAGTCACTGCCTGTTAATGGGCCCCCGAGGAAGCGACGCGGACAGGCGGGGCGTCTACGGCTTTGTTAGCGGCAGGGCTACTGCCCTGCACCCGCTCTTGCGCGGTCGCCGCGGGAAAGAGGCAGGCAGGGTGGGGTGCTTGGCTGGCGCTGGGTCTGTCTCACGGGGCAGGTCCCAGGGCAGCCAGGCCAAGGAAGCTGAGGGTGGGGAGGCCAGGGCAGGACCCGCGGGGCCGGGAGGGAAGGCCTGTGCAGGAGCTTCTGCTCCACCGAAAACTCGGCCGTTGGGGAGAGTTCACTGTGTAAAGAGCAGCGTTTTGCGTCGCTCCTCACCCAAGTCAGCTGGGAAGGCACCGAGATGAACCCCCCGGGCCTTCCGGGAGGGAGAGGAGGAGGGCACCAGGGGCCTCCTGAAACCCAGGGCCTGTGGCCTTAGAGACCCTGGGGGCTTTGGGGGCCTTCAGAACAGCGTGCTGGTGCTCAGGGTCTTGCTGCAGACGCCCAGAGCAGGCAGCCCTCTGCACACAGAGGGGCCCACTTCCTTCCCGCAGCACGGCTTTCACGACCCCTCTCTGGCTGAGCCGCCTGGTCCTTGCCCCCCTCTCCCTCGTGGTCAGGGACGTGGGGCCCCGATGTCCCAAGGGTGCTGGGCTGGGTAGGCCAGGCTGCCTGCTCCAGGCGAACACACAGGACAGGGCAGCCCTGCCGTGGGCAGTGCCTGCCTGCCCCGGGCCAGAGTCCTCGGGACCCCATCCAGAGTCCACTGCGATCCCGGCCAGAGCCCCCAGGACCCCATCCAGAGGCCCCGGGACCCCATCCAGAGCCCCCAGGACCCCATCCAGAGCCCCCGGGACCCCAGCCAGAGCCCCCGGGACTCCAGCCAGCACCGGCCATCCACGCGGTCACTGTGTGGCGGGAGCCCCTCCTCTAGGGTGACAGGCAGATCCCTGAGGTCAAGCCAAGGTCTGAAGGCGAAGAGTCAGGAGAAGCAGCACTGGGCAGACGGGTCTGGGGAGGGGAGAAGGCTCGCACATGTTGTGGGGGTGTGTGGTCGGCCCGGCTCCATACACACCTGCTCACGCCTGCACAGGCCCAGAGCTGTGTCCTCCACTTCCCACTTGGAAAGGAGTCCCTGACTGAGCTGCCCGTGCGCCCCCCACCCTGGGCCTGGCACTGTGCCCCCTTGTCCCCCACGGACACCAGAGCCCCCAGGCACCCGTGTCCCTGGACAGTCCCGCCCGGTCCTGGAGCCGCTGCCCTTTCTGTGGGGTTTGCCCTTCTGGGGAAGAGAAGGCCACTCTGGAAACCTCCTGACCCTTCCCAGCACCCGGCTCAGCGGCCCCCGGGCACCAGCCCTGGTCTGGCCACGGCCTCACATGGGGCCTCGGGCCAGCAGAGGGGCTGTTCTGGGCACAGCAGGTTCATCGGGCCCAAGTACCAGACAGACATGCCTTGGTCCGGGGGCCCAAGTTGGGACAATGTGGCTTTTCAACCCACGAAGAGGCTCTGTGGGTGAGGGTGCGGCTGCAGGCACCGGGGCCCGAGCGCCTCCCAGGGCTGCATGCACACGGGCATCACCCGGGGCTTGAAGAGGCACACTTGGGGGATTGTGGGTCCTGCCACTGACTAAGCCAACACGGGCTTTCACCATTCATCTGAAAACGCCAGAGGAGTGGACGGCCGCTCGCCACACTCACGTGCCTGCTCCCCCCGCCCCCGCCCCAGTGCTCAGATTTAAGAGGAAGCCTTCTGCAAGCGGTGGGAGGGGGGTCATTTGTACCTGAGAGGCCAGAGGGAGACGGGGGACACAGTCACCCACACGCTCACTCGGTGGGCCCACGCTTGGCGGGCTGTGTGCTGTCCCCGCCAGGCCTGGGCCTGGGGGGACCTGCCACCCTCGGGCTGCAGGCAAAGTCCACACTTCGAGGCCCCGTGGGCACCGCCATCAGCCTGCAGCCCCATGAGTCAGGAAACACGGTGACTGAGGACCAGCTCCCCAGCCGGGACCTGACGGACCCGGGCACCTCCCTGGTAGTCTGACCTGGCTGCATCAATGCCTGCTGCTAACCGGGCCCTCACCCAGGCCCCCAGGGCTCAGGAGGTGCTCAGGGAAGCGGGGGTGCCAGGCGTGAGCCGCCGGGCGTGAGCCGCCTGCCAGCCGTGTCCTCACCGCAGCCTCCTGCCCCCGCTTCATGACAGCTCCCCCCGTGACACTGCGGCCTTCCTCACGGGGCATTCCTGCCGTAAGCAAACCAGCAAGCGGGAGGGCGGGAACGTGCCCATCGAGGACCACCGGCTCTGCTGTTTACACAACACGGCCTCCCATAGGGCCTACCTCCACCACGGACTTGGAGTCCAGCCGGAAGTTGAAATCACCGAAGACAAAGTAGGACGCCTTCTCGAACCGCTGGTCAATGATCCTGGGAAGAGAAGGAAGGCGTCACTGAGGGGCAGCCCGCCCGCCACGCCTGACCTCAGCCCTGCGCCCCAGAGGCCACGATCCCACCAGTGGGGCTGGTACGGGAGGCGTCCCGGCCACACTGGCCTTGCGGGTGAAGAAGCCCGCACCGGTCACCTCCGGCTCAAAGCAGGATGAGAACCGTCTCTAACAGGACTGCCCGAGGACGGACGTCCGCCCCAGCAGAAGGGAAGGGAGGCTTGGTGACCGGGCCCCAGGCTCGCTGCCCAGCCGCGGCCGCATGGACGCCCCCACTGAGACGGGGCCCCTGGGCCCGGGGTGGGGCCCGCAGTGGGCTCTGAGAAAGCACGTGTCGCGGGCAGGCAGGGCCAGGGAGCACCGCTCACCCCTGACCAACTCAGAAACGTCCGCCTGGTTACCCCGAACCAGGCCCCAGTATGCAGGGTGAGGGCAGCCCCTCGGAACGGCCCTTCCCAGGGACTTGTTAGCTGAGAAGGAAGAGCTGACCAGGAGCAGCGTCACCACCGTTTCATGGTGCTGGGCGGGAGGCCATCGCCTGGTGGGCGGCTCCGCCTGTCCATCCGCCCATCCGTCCTCCTAAGCCGGGCAGGTTGGCAGCGGCGGCTCCTCTCACACACGGGCCCACGCTCTCCCCGCCAGCTCCTGCCTGGCTCCTTGCCTCCTGCGTTGAGTCCCAGGAGTTTCCTTGGAAAGTGCACCTTGAGCCCTGCACTGCCCAGGGGCCTTGAGTTCCTCGCAGGAAACACGCCCCCGTCCCCGCTCTGGGCCTCGGGCATTCTCCCCCAGGCTGGCTCCTCTCCAGGCGGAGTCAGCGGCCTTTAATCCATCTGGAATTGCTCTGGAGGACTGGATGAGTCCGTGGGTCTCTCCAGCAGTGATTGATCCTAACCCTTCAGGAAACGCTCAGTCCTCCCCTCCGTAGTCCGTGCAGAGACTCTCCTTTTCTGCACGTCTTTGTCCCGTTCCTGTCACTTTAAGAATTCATCTGAAAACGCCAGAGGAGTGGACGGCCGCTCGCCACACTCACGCGCCTGCTCCCCTCGCCCCCGCCCCAGTGCTCAGATTTAAGAGGAAGCCTTCTGCAAGCGGTGGGAGGGGGGTCATTTGTACCTGAGAGGCCAGAGGGAGACGGGGGACACAGTCACCCACACGCTCACTCGGTGGGCCCACGCTTGGCGGGCTGTGTGCTGTCCCCGCCAGGCCTGGGCCTGGGGGGACCTGCCACCCTCGGGCTGCAGGCAAAGTCCACACTTCGAGGCCCCGTGGGCACCGCCATCAGCCTGCAGCCCCATGAGTCAGGAAACACGGTGACTGAGGACCAGCTCCCCAGCCGGGACCTGATGGACCCGGGCACCTCCCTGGTAGTCTGACCTGGCTGCATCAATGCCTGCTGCTAACCGGGCCCTCACCCAGGCCCCCAGGGCTCAGGAGGTGCTCAGGGAAGCGGGGGTGCCAGGCGTGAGCCGCCGGGCGTGAGCCGCCTGCCAGCCGTGTCCTCACCGCAGCCTCCTGCCCCCGCTTCATGACAGCTCCCCCCGTGACACTGCGGCCTTCCTCACGGGGCATTCCTGCCGTAAGCAAACCAGCAAGCGGGAGGGCGGGAACGTGCCCATCGAGGACCACCGGCTCTGCTGTTTACACAACACGGCCTCCCATAGGGCCTACCTCCACCACGGACTTGGAGTCCAGCCGGAAGTTGAAATCACCGAAGACAAAGTAGGACGCCTTCTCGAACCGCTGGTCAATGATCCTGGGAAGAGAAGGAAGGCGTCACTGAGGGGCAGCCCGCCCGCCACGCCTGACCTCAGCCCTGCGCCCCAGAGGCCACGATCCCACCAGTGGGGCTGGTACGGGAGGCGTCCCGGCCACACTGGCCTTGCGGGTGAAGAAGCCCGCACCGGTCACCTCCGGCTCAAAGCAGGATGAGAACCGTCTCTAACAGGACTGCCCGAGGACGGACGTCCGCCCCAGCAGAAGGGAAGGGAGGCTTGGTGACCGGGCCCCAGGCTCGCTGCCCAGCCGCGGCCGCATGGACGCCCCCACTGAGACGGGGCCCCTGGGCCCGGGGTGGGGCCCGCAGTGGGCTCTGAGAAAGCACGTGTCGCGGGCAGGCAGGGCCAGGGAGCACCGCTCACCCCTGACCAACTCAGAAACGTCCGCCTGGTTACCCCGAACCAGGCCCCAGTATGCAGGGTGAGGGCAGCCCCTCGGAACGGCCCTTCCCAGGGACTTGTTAGCTGAGAAGGAAGAGCTGACCAGGAGCAGCGTCACCACCGTTTCATGGTGCTGGGCGGGAGGCCATCGCCTGGTGGGCGGCTCCGCCTGTCCATCCGCCCATCCGTCCTCCTAAGCCGGGCAGGTCGGCAGCGGCGGCTCCTCTCACACACGGGCCCACGCTCTCCCCGCCAGCTCCTGCCTGGCTCCTTGCCTCCTGCGTTGAGTCCCAGGAGTTTCCTTGGAAAGTGCACCTTGAGCCCTGCACTGCCCAGGGGCCTTGAGTTCCTCGCAGGAAACACGCCCCCGTCCCCGCTCTGGGCCTCGGGCATTCTCCCCCAGGCTGGCTCCTCTCCAGGCGGAGTCAGCGGCCTTTAATCCATCTGGAATTGCTCTGGAGGACTGGATGAGTCCGTGGGTCTCTCCAGCAGTGATTGATCCTAACCCTTCAGGAAACGCTCAGTCCTCCCCTCCGTAGTCCGTGCAGAGACTCTCCTTTTCTGCACGTCTTTGTCCCGTTCCTGTCACTTTAAGTAACAGCACTTCTTGACAGGTGCACTTCTCACTGAAATTCTTCTAAAAATCTTCTCAGCTGTTTCCACGTTTTTCTTGCACATTAACTGCTGTATCATGTTGCTGAATTCCATGAAAAGTCTTGTTTTCTGGTCTAACTGGATTGATTCTCACACACATGAGTTTGAAGAGAAAAGACACATTTTAACAGATTGTTACTATCAGTGCAGATGGGCAGTAATGTCGCTTCTTGCGTCAAAGTTAAATCTGTGGAGCAGACACCCCTCAGGGGTGAAGACTTGGAGAGGCCAGAGGGTTGGCCCCGGGGAGCCCTGTGCCCGGGACCAGCCTCGCCCCTTACCCTACTCACCCACCGGGCACCCAAAGACTGTTGGCAGGAGGGGACCTGAGCCATCTTGAAAAGGTTAATCTTCTTTTGCTGTTAAACGCCTTCAGAAGAACACACCTCAGAGAACCTGCGTGGTGTCCCCATCAGGATGTGGGGTGTGGCCCCCAGGTCGCCCACCTCCGGGCAGGGCCCGAGCTCAGCCCGCCCTCCCCAGGAGAGGAGAGGAGACGAGGCCGCCCCCGCCCTGCCTCCCGAGCCCAGTGGCTAGTGGGAGTAACGCCCACGGGAAACACCACCTTGCTCGTTAAAAAGCCCCAACCTGCCCCCACTCGCGGCAGCCCCCTGGGTCTCCGCCTCGACCACCGGCTGCACGAGTCGGGGGGACTGGGGCTTCCCATGCCCTCCAGCCTTGCGCTGGGCAGCCCCACCACCCCACGGAGAGGCCCCGAGGCCCCCAGGGCCAGCTTCTGGCCTCTGACCCCCGCCCCGCACAGGGGGGCTGCCTCCAAGGGGAGACCTGGGGGCGACCCTCGGTGCCCCGGGTCAGGGGACTGGCAGCGAACGGTGACCCCCGCAGGGACCTGGGACCACCTCCTGCCAACTCACGACCTCACGCCACTCAAACGCCGCGCTTTTCTCTCCCTCTTTGTATTTATCAGCTTTTTAAGGAAAACTGAACCGAGGCAAAGCTTCCGCTTGATCTGCTGGAGGGAGGAAGCAGACATACCTGACAAGTCACACACCTACACTCTGTCCTGATGGTCTGTCACCCTGTTTACTAAGAAGCCCAGGAGCAGGGTCCCCAAGAAAAGCCCTGAACTCAGGCAAACCCTCTGCCCTCGGGCGTTGCCCTGCCGTGGTGTCGGTTTGCACGTCACACGTGAGCGCAGCCACGGACACGGCTCAGACGCAGGGACACGGGCAGGGGCCCCCAGATCCTACACGTTCTCCAGCCGGTGTTTCTGCTCAGTCTTGTTTTTAAAGAACCTGCCCTGTTCCTGTGGTGGGAAAGGCCAGGGTGCCACACTTTCTGGGACCCCCGTGCTCTGGAAGAGGCCGGACGGTGCTGGGGTGCCACGGCCTGCTCCTGCTCCTGGGGCAGGAGGTGGCCACAGCTGGGGGCGGAGGGACGTGCAGGGTCAGCCCAGGTGTGGGCTCTGGTCCCCTCCGGGGCTTCCCTGGGGGCCCGAGGTGCCGGCAGGCGACGGAAGGGCTGGTGAAGTGGGAACCCGGCTGACGGCCCTCATCACCAGGGCACGGACCGGCCCGGGGGTCGCCACCGGGGGACAGACGGGCCCAGGACCAGGAAGTGGGGTAAACGGCCGACACACAGCTAGGCGAGTGAACGACTAGCCCGTTTAGGGCCTGTATGGGGGTAATTTCCTTTTACACAAGATAACAGATTTCAGATTTACCATCGGACTGAATCAACTTTGAGAAGCTTGGGGGTTTGCAGGGAGAGAGGTTGCGCTGGACAGCCTTCCTGGAACCCGGCCCCGTGGCTTCTCTCGCGACGGCCATGGTAACTGGTGACGGATCTCATCAGCTTGTCTCGTCGTGTAATTCCATCATTAAAATCCTCAACTTTATCATATTCCCGTGCCCAGCTCTTTCTGCCATAATGGCCCACGCCCATCAATAACGCAGCGTGGGCGCGAGATGGAGCGGCTGTCTGCAGAGGCAATTGCCCGAGAGCGGGCGAGGCCTATGCTTTTAATCTCAATATAGCGCCGTTCGGACCAGCAGGAAAAAGAGTTGTTTTAAAATTAATTACCTTGTCAGTAGCTATTATGATTAAAAAGTGTGCCCACATCAATACCGCGTGCCTAATTCAGAAGCAGAGTCACAAGAGAGGCCATGAAAATCAATGGGTTAGGCCTTGAAGACAGAGGCTCTCTCCACTGACGGGGGAGCTCACTGCATGATGCTCAGGCCGCGGGCAGGGTGCCAGGGGGGGCAGGGGCGTCGGGCCCGCCAGACCAGGGGATGCTGGGGCCCTCTTTTGTGAGCTTTAGCTGCTGAACGTGGTAGAAACCAACCCTGGGCTCGTCTCGGATCTGGGGGAGGCCACGTGCCTGGATAGAACAACCTGAACAGCAAAACACCATGGTGGGGGTTTCTGACAACCAGGCCTCTGAGCCGCCTCCAACAGACCGACCTTCCTGGGAGCCACTCTCGGGGCTGCCTGCGTACTCTGCCCCATGTGGCGTGCTGGCTGCGGGGGCCTCCGCCCCAGGGACGGTCCCTGGCGTGGGCTGCGGGGGCCTCAGCCCTGGGGATGGTTCCTGGTGTGGGCTGGGGAGGCCTCAGCCCCGGGGATGGGCCCTGGTGTGGGCTGGGGGGGCCTCCGCCCTGGGGACGGTCCCTGGCGTGGGCTGCAGGGGCCTCAGCCCCGGGGACGGTCCCTGGCGTGGGCTGGGGGTCCGCAGCCCTGGGGACGGTCCCTGGTGTAGGCTGGGGGGGCCTCCGCCCTGGGGACGGTCCCTGGCGTGGCCTGGGGGTCCGCAGCCCTGGGGACGGTCCCTGGNAATACCGCGTGCCTAATTCAGAAGCAGAGTCACAAGAGAGGCCATGAAAATCAATGGGTTAGGCCTTGAAGACAGAGGCTCTCTCCACTGACGGGGGAGCTCACTGCATGATGCTCAGGCCGCGGGCAGGGTGCCAGGGGGGGCAGGGGCGTCGGGCCCGCCAGACCAGGGGATGCTGGGGCCCTCTTTTGTGAGCTTTAGCTGCTGAACGTGGTAGAAACCAACCCTGGGCTCGTCTCGGATCTGGGGGAGGCCACGTGCCTGGATAGAACAACCTGAACAGCAAAACACCATGGTGGGGGTTTCTGACAACCAGGCCTCTGAGCCGCCTCCAACAGACCGACCTTCCTGGGAGCCACTCTCGGGGCTGCCTGCGTACTCTGCCCCATGTGGCGTGCTGGCTGCGGGGGCCTCCGCCCCAGGGACGGTCCCTGGCGTGGGCTGCGGGGGCCTCAGCCCTGGGGATGGTTCCTGGTGTGGGCTGGGGAGGCCTCAGCCCCGGGGATGGGCCCTGGTGTGGGCTGGGGGGGCCTCCGCCCTGGGGACGGTCCCTGGCGTGGGCTGCAGGGGCCTCAGCCCCGGGGACGGTCCCTGGCGTGGGCTGGGGGTCCGCAGCCCTGGGGATGGGCCCTGGTGTAGGCTGGGGGGGCCTCCGCCCTGGGGACGGTCCCTGGCGTGGCCTGGGGGTCCGCAGCCCTGGGGACGGTCCCTGGGGTGGGTTGGGGGGGCCGCAGCCCTGGGGATGGTCCCTGGCGTGCCAGCTGCGGCACACGGAACCTGAGGTGGGGCCAGGGAAGGGGGGGCCCAGGTAACTGGGGAAGGACCCTCCTGTTGACAGAGCAGAGCCAGGCGGGCGAGCACCCCCGACACACCCACCCTTGGGCATCTGCCAGGTCCCTGCGGTTCACAGGCCCGAGGGGCCCGCCCGCTGCACCCGCTCCCCCAGCCGGCATCTCTCGGGCTGGGCGCCCTGGGGACCCATGAGGGGTGCACACCTTGTGCAGCAGGCGGCCAGGCCGAGCCGTCGCCACAGCCCCGGGGCTGCGCTCAGGGTCCCGGCACTGCACTCACACGGGGCGGATCTGGGGAGGCCACGGCCCAGAGCAGGACAGAGAGCGCTGCCAGCCGCTGAGCGTCCAGGGCTGCACCCCACCCTGAGACGCCCTCTCTGGTCTCAGTCGGCTGGTGGCCGGAGCTCTGCTGCTGGCACGAGGCCTGAGGCCCTGCTCGGCGCTGGACTGTCACCCCAATCGTATGTTGGAGCCCCAGTCCCCTCAAGATGGTACTGGAGAGAATTAAAGTCAAATGGGATCATGAAGGGGGGCCCGGATTCAACAGGACAGGTGTCCGTGAGAGAAGAGGCCCGTGGCTGTTTCTGTCCTCTGAGGATGCGGCAAGAAGGTGGCCAGCATTGTCCAGCCAGGACGCGGGCCTCCCAGGGCCGCAGGGATGTGCACGCTGCTCCAGCTCCTGGCCTGAACTCCGTCTGTGCACAGACTGGCCCAGCCATGGGGCTGCCTCGGGGGCTGCAGGCCCTTCTCAGATCCCCGCGGGGCGTCTGCGTCTCCAGGCCCGGCTGCTGCAGGCCTCTGCAGGCTTCCCGGGTGTGCTGCCCGCTCGCACTCACTCTCACTCACCCTTTTAACAGCAGGGTGACATCACACCCGCCTTTCTGCTCGGATGGCACCACGAGCAAGGAGCAGAGATGTGCCCCTGCCTCCAGGGCCTCCAGGTCCACACATGCAGCCCAGCAGAGAAGCACCGGGGGCTCAGGAAGCCGGTCCTTCAGACCTGCGACGTCCACGAACGCGGGCAGCAAGGCTGCACCTCATGGGCCCTGGGGAGACGCAGACTGCCGTGCGGCCCAGCCTGGCTGAGCGCGTGTGCTGGCAGGGCCCCAGTGCAGCAGCAAAGGAGGGCTTGAGCATCCTAAATGGCGGCGAAGTAAGCAAGGCCAGCAGGTGGATGAGCACGGAGGGCGCCGCCTCGAGAGGCGCTGAGCTGCAGCGTGGACATGCTGGGGCCAGGACACGCCACAGAGGGAGGGCTCACGCACTGTCCACGTGACAGTCCAGGACGTTACCCAGGACGCATGTGGAAGCCCGCACCCCGCAAACACAGACGATACAAGCACCCCACGGGGAACATACACCGCTGCTCAGCTGTGAACGCACACGGCCATGCCGGAGCACGCAGGGGGTCCCTGGACGGGGTGCCGGGGAGAGATGACCCTGCACCAGGACGGGAGGGTGGGACGAGGGCTCAGAGCGCAAGCACGGGCCCTGGAGGCACCCTCAACTCCATCTGAGCAGGACATGGAAACAGCGACCCGGGTGCGCTGAGCTGGGGCCCTGACTTCGCCCCTGCTGGCGCTGCGCTCGGCTCTTGTGACGCACGGGCTCGCAGCCCCGTGCTGTCAGGACAGCGGCTCGTTCCTGGACGGCCAGGGGCCTTGCACACCCTCCCGCCCGACGCCAGGAACACGCGGGGGCCCCGTCCTCTGGCCAACGAGGAGGCTGCCCGGCAGGCCTGGATGCCCGCGTCTACGCTGGGCTCCGACACGGGGACAGCGGCCGCCCAGGGGCCCATCGCGCAGGGCGTCCTGGCGACCCGCATCCTTAGCACGGGGCCTGCCTCTGCCTGGAGACCAGAGGTTTTCTTTTCTGCAGGCTGGCTGGCGGGGCGAGCTCTGGGAACAGCCCGGAGAGGAGCCCCGGGACGCGGGCCTTTGAGCGGCTGACAGCTGACGGATGGCCGCCCGCAGGGCCACAAAGACGGCTGTGTGGCTGCCGCGTCACGCCGCCGCTCCCTGGGAACTAATTGCTCGGAGTCGCCCCGGGCAGCTTTATTTTTCTGGCAATCATTTTCTCTGAATGCCCCCAAATGAGCGTGAAACAACTCTTTTGACCGGACATAAAAGTTAAATGTCCCAATGTTGACCAAATTAACTTCAGCGCTGTGACAATGGCTGTATCTGTGAGAAGACGCTTGGGACAAAGGGGCGCTTTCTGCCCGGATTTCACAGTTGTGATGTAAGATTGTTCCTGCGGACCTGGCCAGGCCGCACCGCAAAGGGAGACACAAGAGCCCTGTCACTTGTGGAAAAAAACCTCATTTCATGGCCGAGAGCTTGGGAGAGGCCAGGAAGGACTATGTGAGCTGGTCTCTGCGGCTGGGTTGACGTCCCAAACGCTACCCCCCAGGGTGTAGCTGTGTGCCTGACAGGGACCCTCCACGGGTACAAAGATGCACGCAGCCCCCCAGAGGCCTGGGGAGGGTCCAAGCCACCCCCCAGGCAGATGGGACCCCAACCCCACGCAGAGGCCCCGACACCGCCATCCCCACATCTCTGAGCCTGGTACACTTCCCTAACTAGAGGTCTGTCTCCTCCTAACCTTTCAGAACAAGAGATTTCAAGCAAGAAATTATTGCGCAAAACATCAGTTGTTATTTGCCATAAAACCTGCCCTCTAGTAACACTGGAAAGCCTATTTTCTGACGTCTGCAAGTTCACACACTTCGGACCAGAGTCTTCCTCTTGGGTGTTTTTCTTCATAAGTTAGCTTTTCACTTTGAAATCATCTTCAAGTCACAGGAAAGCTGCAAGGGCGGCCGAGGAGCTCCCGGTCTTAACCCAGGTCCCTCGGCCCGGCCTGCGGGGGCAGGGCATGGTCTCCCGCCCGGGTGGAGACAGGCCTTCAAGGCCCTCCGGGGAGACTGAGCCGGGACCCCCGCACTGCCTCTCTGCGCCCACGTCGGCCGCAGACAATGCTCCCAGAGGTTCCCAACGCCCTGAATGGGGCCCCCTTGGTGGCAGCGTCCATTCAGGGGCCAGCGTGGCATTGTGCTCCCATCGGCACAGCAGAATGCAGTCTGCTGGTGGCTGCCAAAAGGTTAGCAGCCCCGATGAAAGGGCGTCCGTCACTCACCGCCACAGAGCAGCCCTTTGTGCGGGTGCCGGCCGCACCGGGAGGTCCGGACGCGGCTGGCTGGGCGCCCCACAGACGCCGTCCATGGGAACGCAGAGGCCGCTTCCCGGGGGCCGCGGAGCAGCAGTTCAGGCCCCAACAGGCCCTGAGGCCACTCGCCTCTGCTGACCGACCGCAGCCTCCAAGAGCGGCCCAGTTCCCGGCCGGCTCGGCCCTGCCCTGAAGGTGGTCTGGGAGGCCTGTCTGGCCGCGTGTCTGCCGTGACCACACGTGCCCGTCCCCCTTCCCCTGGACCAAGAAGCCTGTTCCAGTTGGGCTGCAGGCCGATGCCCCTGTGGGCTGACCGCCTGGAACCTCAGCACCGACCCGGCCGTGCTGGCACCTGGCTACCCTGGGCCCGAGTGGCGAAGGCTAGGGTCCAGCCTACTGTCCCTGTCTCCGGCGATCGACACCCAGTTCAGTCGACAGCTGGACACCCAGCCCCAAGGAGTGCCCACTGTGGATGCGGCAAGGGCAGGCAGACCCCCGCGTCCCCTGCGTGTGGGGTCTCAGACAGGGTGACGGATGGACCTCGGGGACCACTGCCTCATCCCAGGCACAGCCCCTGGCTTCCCGCTCCATCCAGGGCACGTCCCAGCCGAGCACAACCTGGGGTCCGGGCGGGCCGGCAGGGCCCTGGGGAAATTGGAGACGCTCCCCAAGGCCAGGTGGGCCGGGCCCCCTGAGAGCAGGGTGCTGTAGGGGAGGCCTCGCAGGTGCTGGGCTCTGGGAAACAGGGCCCAAACGGCCGATTAACCGGGGTGAGACCGCCTCTCCCGCCCAGACAACAGCGCGTCAGTGCTGATGCGGCGGAGGTCACAGGAGATCACCGTGGACAGACGAGGACCAGAGGGCCCAGGTAGGGGCCCTGCGCACTGGCTCTGATGGGGCTGGGTGGCCGCGGGGGCCAAGAGCTGGGGCAGGAGGAGCCCCCTGTCCTGAAGACCACCGAGGCGGCTGCCCCTCCCGTCAGGGGCCCGAAGCTCTGACCGGGAAGCAGGGGCAGAGCACGGAGGGAGGCAGCACTCAGCGGGCAGGGTTCAGGGGTCAAGGGGCAGGGCTTGTGCTTTATCCTCAGGTCGACTTGTGTCAGTTTTGTATTTTTGGTAAACAGGGGAAAGCAAGCCAGGACAAGGTGAAAAGCCAGCCAGCCTCCATCCTCCACAGAGGCAGGTGGGTGGGGGCCCCTCTGCACCCACCTGTCGAGCACGTAGCCCAGGGCCTTGTGCCGGATCCCCGAGTACACAGAGGGGCTGGTCTCCCAAGCAACCAGGTTGGAAGCATCATGGAAAAGGTGGATGTTCACCAAATCGAAGGCACTGCGGGGACAGAGACAGGAAGCTCAGGATGCAGGCTGGAGCTGCTGGGTTCCCCGGGCGGGCTCCTGCCACCCCACCCAGCTCCCCGGGCAGGTGAGGCCAAGCTGCCCGGGGCAAGTCCTCCTCTGAGGTGAAGTCAGAGGAAACACACTGGACTCAAGCACACAAGTCCTCACACAGGAAGGACCCACAGACAAAGGTTACCACCAGCGGCAGAGGGACCCACAGAGGATACCTGAAACTTGCCTCAAAACAGAGGAGCGGGAGGGGGGTGAGGAGCGGGGAGGAGCTGGGCGCTCGCCCAGGCCTCAGCTCCCCACGCAGCTGGCCGTGCAACCTGAAGCCCCTGTGGGGTCCCCGGGGGCACTGGGGGGTTCAGTTCACGCTGCAGAAGCAGCCCCGAGCTCACAGCCCCTGGAGAGCCTTGAGCCATGCCTCCTGTGGGCCTGCAGGGGCGTGGAGAGGCTGGGGGGCCTGTCACCCTAGGGAGCCCTGGAGCATCACTGGGGCCTGTCTGGTTCACAGCAGAGCGGGCGGGTGGGCTCCATGCCCCCTGCAGAGTTGGGGCCACCAGGCCCTGAGATCCAGCCTGACAGCACACCGTGCACCCCATCCCTGGCCCGAGCACACGGAGGAAGCTCCAGCTCTCCGCTCCGGCCACATGGTGACCACTGATCCCGGGCAGCCCCCGAGCCCTTCCCTGGGCCATGGGTGGCAGCCGGGGGCCGGGTCAGGAGGCTGCGGTAGTCTCGGCTCCTCCTGCCCCAGAGCTCTGGGACCGTCACCCAGGGGACGCCCTGACCGCGTGCGGCCCCAGCGAGGGGGTCATGTGGACGTGAGGGCTGTCCCGAGGAGGGGCCGCAGCGGTCAGCCAGCAGAGCAGTCGCAGTGCAGAGCCAGGTGGGTGCGCACACACCAGGGGGTGGGGTGTGGGCTCCTCGAGGTGCCCCGTCCCAGCAGAGGGGTGGGGGTGCCCGACTTCCCAAGGGTCCCCCACCCACGCTGCGAGTGCTGCTGGCCGTGGCTGTGGGGGCCACCAGTGAGGGCCGGGATGCAGCCTGGGCCTCTTGGCCACGCTCAGGGTCCCGGGCATTGCAGGGCCCATCAACCCTGTCCAGCCGGCGGGGGGGCGTTGGGGCTGGCCGCAGGGGCTGTGGGGAACGTACCAGTCCGCGAGGCACCACCGCGTCCGGAGGAAACCTTTCCTCGACCACTTGCACTGAAAGGCAAACAGGCCACACGGGTCAGCAGGGGCGGTGGGGGGCGGCGGCCGGGACAGCTCTGGACGACACTGCTGGGACCATGAGCCGCTGTGTCATCGCCAACTCTGACCCCCAGGCAACAGCCTCATGCTGGCACGGCCTCCTGGGACATCTGCCCTCCCCGGGAAGCCTGCGGCTGATGCCCAGGAGGGGTGTGGGGAGGGCCCATGGGGACAGGTGGGCGTAGGGGCAGGGGCTGTGTGATCCCAACGCTGAGTCCAGGGCGGCAGGGGTTCCGGCCCAGCAAGGGCCTCCCCTTGCCAACCCCCATCCCTGCCCGCTCCCAACACCCGGACTTCCCGAGGGGTTCCTCCCGCTTCCGCTGGCGGCCCCCGCCCTCTGCACAGCCTGGGCTGGCCAGGTCACAGCGGCCTCGAGTCCAGACAAGCACTTGTCGGGTTCCTGCCTCACTGGCCTCCTCTCTGATCACACCTTAGAACCACCTCGCCAGTCGGAGCGGCCGCTGTGGGACCCGGGAGCCGTTGAGGCTGAGAATGGCACCCGGGGTCTCGTGGGAGTGGTCACCCGCAGAGGCCGGGGCCGGTCCTCGGGGGCCCTCGCCCTCTCCTAGCACCAGGGCGGGGGGGGAGGGGGGTCTCTAGGTGCACCGGAGGTTGGTGCCTCCCCCGCCCCAGGGGCAACCTCCCCGGAGAACCAGTGGCTGATCCTACGTCCGGGACCACCGCCCCTGCAGAGAATGGGAGGTGGTCACCGCCACCCCGCCACCCTCGGGCACGTCGGGAAATTGGAAGCTGCAGTGCAGAGCAGCCCTGCCTCAGAGGCTCGGGGCGGGCCTGCAGAGGTGGGACCAGGGCCCGGGTCCACACCCACGTGGAGGGGGGCCGGGGTACCTGCACACGAGCTTCTGGACACAGACGCTTGCTGCACATGGAGGCAGGGTGCGTGGGCGGGACTGGGGTCTCCCCGGCCTCCCACTGTCCCGTCCACCCTGCTGGGCGCCCTGGCCATCGCCGCCTGCTCCAGGCCCGCGGCGTCCGGGGGTGGCCGGCTGCCCCCCGGCGCCCACCCCGACTCTCGGAGAGGCCCTCGCCCCTGGAGAGGAGACCACAGCGGCCGGGGGTGGGGGCACGTCGTTCAGCAGACAATATCAAGTGCCCGCTCAGGTGCCCTGTTAATAGGATTCCTTTACCAGCAGATGGATTGCGAGCACAGGCGGCTTCATCTACTAAAAGACGACATAAATCTCGGTGAGAAAAGGGAGGCTGCGGGAGGTTATCAGCACACAGCCCCCGTGAAAGGCCCGCCTCGGAGCATTAGCGGGATTAATTCATCTTTCATAAGAGCTCAGCGCGAGCCCCGTGATCTATGACAACAACCAATTTCTCACTACGGGCTTGAGGAAAAAAAACCGCCTCGGCCCCAATCGACTACACAAATCTGCTTTTTAAAAATGGTCTCACATTATCTGAAGTGCTGCTCCCAGAGGTAGCGTTTGAAACGCGTGTCGAGCCAAAAGAACCCGTAAATCAGCGGGCAGAGTTCTGTTAGTTTTAGACGCGGTGGGCTGTAATTATTTGGAATGGCATTATGCCTCCATCATGGTAATTACACTTAGATTATCCTTAAGCGGTGGTAATAAAAGAAAGAGAAATCAGTCTTGCACTAATTCCCTCCCCTAAAGTGTGTGTGAACGAAGCGGCGGGCCGGGCCTGCCCGCAGAGCAGGAGCGCCTGCCGGGGGCCGGCCAACCCACAGGACCCCACGGGGGGTGGGCCCCCACTAGACACGTGGCCCTGGGGCTTCTCACACCTGAGAAATCCCCGACTATCGACAGAACGGTAGAAGCACACGTGCTTTTCTCAGTAAGATTTTCCTCCTGTTAATTCATCAAGACGAAAGGAAAATGAACAAGTCCTGGAAACTCAGACAACGTCAGACCCAGCGGAACACAGACGCAGGCAATTCCGAGGGGCAGAGCGGGGGCCCCAGCCTGGGGTCACCTCGTCCCAGCGATGCAGTGCCACGTGCAGAAATCTGGGTCCCCACGGGGCACCCCGCCTCCTTCCCCCAGAGACGCTCTGCCCTCTGCCTGTGGTGGGCAGGGGCCCCCCGTGGAGCCTGCAGCCCCTGCCAGCCCCTCCCTCAGAGGGTGTGCATGTTGGGGGAGAACCACGGCTGAGTCCCTGACGCGCCCACCCATCCGCTCGCCCGCCTTAGCCCCCATCACGCCCTCAGGGCTCGGCAGGAGAGAGACCGGGGGGACCCCAGGCACTCTGGGCCTGGAGAGGGTGCCCCGCAGAGCAGAGCCCGAGGGTGAGGGGTGCGGGCGCCCTTGGAAGAGGCCACAGTCCTGGGAGGGTGCAGGCCAGGAGGTGAACTGGGCTCGCAGAGGCTCTGGGTCAGGCGCCGGGCCTCCCTGCAGGGAGTGGCCTCATCCATGGAAGGGGCTCCTCGGCCCGCCCAGGAGGACGTGGTGACCGTCACAGATGACCTTCTCTGAGGACTGCCACAGTCCCCGGCCGCAAGCCTCTGGTGACCCGGCTCCAAGGCCACAGGGCAGTGAGAGGACCCCAACCTCCGAGTCAGCTGCAAGTGACGGGGACGAGGGGTGCTGGCGGTCAGCTGAGTCTCCAGGGTGACAGTGACATACCACGCACATCCACTTCGGGCCGGGTCACCAGGTGCGTTCCCCCTGGTGGGAGTGGAGTGGGACGACGTCCTGGACACCGGGCAGACCCTGGGGGGCAGCAGCTGGGGCAGCAGCGCCGAGAGGGAACCGGAGGGCTGGGCACCAGCAGAGGCTGCCTGCCAGCCCAGGTGCCCACCAATCCGGGCCGCGCTTGCCTCAGCCCGTCACCGTTCAGGGCTCGAGTGGCTGATTAAAGGAGAAAGTCGCAAACAGATACTGAGCTGATTGGGTGGGAGAAAGGGGGGCTACCTCAAAGGCTCCCCACCTGGCCCTCAAGTCCTCGCTCCATGAGGCCCTGGGCCCAGTGCTGCCCACGGGCTGTCCAGCCCCTGCCCTGACCAGGTGAGGTGCCCTGCCTTCCCTGCTGGGTGCACGGACCCCGGACATTGCCAGGAGTATCAGGGTCCTCCCTGCAGAAAAGCTGATCAAATACCAGAGTCTCCTACTTGGCCAGTTCAGGGCTGACCCTTAAATGCCTCCCGGACCCCTGCAAGCTGGCCCTCCTGCTGTCAGAGGCCGGGGGCCTTCCCTGTGGTCCTGCAGACCCTCTCAGCCTCCCCCGAGCTGGCACCATTCCCACTGCGGTCCCCGGCTACTCTCAGGCCGGGGCCAGCGCTGGCTGTGGGGGGGCCAGGAGGAGTCTGGATGGGGGTGAGGCCAGGAGATGACCTGACCTCTCAAGATGACTTCTCAGCTCCTGTTCTGTTCCCGGGAAGCTCAACCACCCTCCTGCTGAACATGGCTCTGGCCAACAGCCTGGGGGGACTGCAGGGCCCATGGCAGACGCCCAGCTCTCCTCACGCCCCCAGGCTTCTCAGGTCGCATCCCACTCTGCGTCCACAGGCCCCCCAGGGAAGGTGATCCGTCTCAGTCAACCTGTGGATTTCACCGTCAGGAGGCTCCAGAGACACTGGTTATTACAGCATTCTCTAAAAGGACTGGGACTCAAAATTGTGTGCGCATTGTAATGGAGGCATAAAACTAACAAAACTGTGCAAAAGTGCCCGCGACGCCCAGGAGCCGCACCCAGGCTTTCCGACTGTGTCCCAGTAGTGGCAAGAACAAGCCGCACTTCCCTATGCTTCTGGAACTCTGTGGGGCAGGCACCCCAGGACCTTCCCTGTGGAAGCGCGGGGGCTGCTCAGCACATGAGGATGGGGAGAGCTCCCGAGGGCCTGCGCCCCCACGCCCCAGTGCTCCCGTCCGGAGCGTGACCGACACACGGAGCGAGGTTTGCTGGGAGCCCCAAGGGACAGTCCTCCTGCACCCTCGGGGGAAGGGTCTTCTGCCCGGGAGTGACGACCCTCGGGGGAAGGGTCTTCTGCCCGGGAGTGACGACCCTCGGGGGAAGGGTCTTCTGCCCGGGAGTGACGACCCTCGGGGGAAGGGTCTTCTGCCCGGGAGTGACGACCCTCGGGGGAAGGGTCTTCTGCCCGGGAGTGACGACCCTCGGGGGAAGGGTCTTCTGCCCGGGAGTGACGACCCTCGGGGGAAGGGTCTTCTGCCCGGGAGTGACGACCCTCGGGGGAAGGGTCTTCTGCCCGGGAGTGACGACCCTCGGGGGAAGGGTCTTCTGCCCGGGAGTGACGACCCTCGGGGGAAGGGTCTTCTGCCCGGGAGTGACGACCCTCGGGGGAAGGGTCTTCTGCCCGGGAGTGACGACCCTCGGGGGAAGGGTCTTCTGCCCGGGAGTGACGACCCTCGGGGGAAGGGTCTTCTGCCCGGGAGTGACGACCCTCGGGGGAAGGGTCTTCTGCCCGGGAGTGACGACCCTCGGGGGAAGGGTCTTCTGCCCGGGAGTGACGACCCTCGGGGGAAGGGTCTTCTGCCCGGGAGTGACGACCCTCGGGGGAAGGGTCTTCTGCCCGGGAGTGACGACCCTCGGGGGAAGGGTCTTCTGCCCGGGAGTGACGATGGCTGGAAGATTCAGCTGCTGATGGCAACCATGGGTCCTCCAGGCCTCACCCGAGGCCACACTGCCAAACCCACCAGGTTGGGACCTCCAGCAGAACAAGACGCCGGGGTACAGCAGCGCGGGATCAGGGTGGGGACGTCCTGTCGCGGAGTGTGACGCACCCGCGGCCCCGGCCCCGCGCTGTGCTGGCCGCCCCTGCAGTGACCTACCTCGGGGAAGTAGTCCTGCGGGAACTTCTCCTTCTCCAGCATGGGCGTGCTCTCCAGCGTGTCCGAGTAGATCTCCTTGCCGGTCACCTTCTTGTACTTCTTGGCTGGAAGAAGGCCCAGGGTGACTTCAGTTCTGCACCCCACCCCCAGCTCAGGGCCACAGGGTCCTGCGTCCCACCCGGGCAGCCCTGTGCAGGCCAAGGGCCGCGACCCTATGCAGGCCGAGGGCCGCGACCCCGGGCAGGCAGAGGCTCCCGGGGCCACGGGGCCCATGAGTCGCCAGCCCTGCAGCCGGGCAGGCAGCGGCTCCCGGGGCCACGGGGCCCATGAGTCGCCAGCCCTGCAGCCGGGCCCCGAGCCTGAGTTTCGTCACCCTCAGGGCGCCTGGCCTTGGGTTTACGGGGCTAGCTGGCCCCCTGAGCAAACGGCCGCATTTAAAAGGGCTGTGGCGCTACCGTCCACTCGCGCCCCAGGTGAATTTATTTAATCACATTGATTTCCTCCTGCCATGGCTCACAGCCAGGGAAGGGGAGTCCTCATGTGAGACTGGGCGAGGGGCGCAGGCAAGGTGGCGGGGAGCTCTGGGCCCGCTCCCCGCCTGCCCTGTATCTGGGCGACCCCTGCACACCCGGGCCAGGATCACTCCCTTCACAGACCACTGTCCCTGAGTCCACTGCGGGGCTAAACGCATGTTCTCACTGGGCTAGGGGGGCAGAAGGCTTCGAGCCCTCCCCACACACCGGCAGGGAGTCCGGCAGCAGGAGAGCCTGCTGAGACCGCCCCGGGAGCCCCCACCGGCTGCGGGGGCATCACACTTTCCCTGCTCCTGGGGAACGGGGGGAGGGCCCTGGGGTGCTTGGGACAAAGGACGCGACGGGCCATCCTGCCAGAGTGCCCCTGGGGTCCGGTCCCATGTCCAGCGAGCAGCCCCAGCTGCGCTTTGTGGAGCAGGGCCCGCCCCGCGAGCCCCGCGAGCCCAGGGAGCCCAGGGATGCAACGAGAGCCCCCCCAACCCCTGGGGCAGGGCTGTGCGGGCCGCTGTGCCTCCGACCTTGTCCCCAAACCAGCAAGCCGGGCCCCTGCCTACGGGTGCCTCTGCACCTCAACTGACCCCCCACACCACCACCTCTGGCTCCCCACCAGCCGGCGCCTGGGGGAGGCTAAATGGACAAGGGCCCAGGATGGAGGAGGAGTCGGCTCCAGAAAGGGAGCACAGAGGCCAGTGTGCAGGACAGGTGGGGTCAGAGTAGGGGAGGTCACAGAGCCCGCAGAGCAGGGCGGGGCTGAGCCGGCTGGGGGAGCCAGGGGCAGCCTGGGCCCCCACGCCATCTGCAGAGGGCATGGGCCACGTGGAGGTCTGGCCCCGAGGCTCGCCGGAAGGAGGGCGTGGCTGGGGGCTGCGGCAGGAGGCCATTCTGCTGAGATGAATTCTGGGTCCCTTGAGGAAAGAGGAGACTGGGGAGGGGTGGGTAGGAGAAGGCCTTGGTCTTTCTTAAATAAGATTTTATTTTTAGAGCAGCTTGGGGATTACAAAAATTGAGTTGAAAGTGGAGTGTTCCCATCCTCCTGGTGGCTCAGATGGTGAAGAATCCGCCTGCACTGCAGGAGACCCAGGTTCAGTCCTTGGGTGGGGAAGATCCCCCGGAGAAGGGCACGGCTACCCACTCCAGTCTTCTTGCTCGGAGAATTTCAAGGACAGAGGAGCCTGGCAGGCTACAGTTCCCGGGGTCACAGAGTCGGACACGGCTGAGTGACTAACTCACTTTCATACCTTTCCAACAGCCTGCGTTGGTGGGCTCGCCCGTGCTGGGGGTCCCGACAAACGCAGACATCCAAGTGCACATGTCCGCCACCACAGCCTCTCAGGGCACTTCCGCGGCCCTGAAACCAGGCCCCACCCAACCCGGTTCAGCCAGCCTCACTTCTGCTGCCTCCACTGTGGGTGGCCTTCCCCAACAGGCCACGATCCCTCAGGAACACACGTTTGAGCTTTCTCCTCGAGTTTCTGTGTCTTGATAGTCATCTCGTTTTGCTGCTGGAAAATATTCCAAGTCTGGATGGCCCACAGTCTATGTATTCTTTCATCTATGAAGGACACACTCTGGTTACTTCCAGTTTTTGCTAATTATGAAAAGAGATGCTATAAACATCTCTGTACAGGTTTGCATGTTGCCATTAAGTTCTCTGTTTGGGTGAATGCCAAGAAATGTAAGCGTGTCTGCAGCTTTGCAAGAACTTGCCGAGCTGCGAACCACGGAGGCACCACCGCTGTGCTTCCCCACCAGCAACGACAGGGACTTCCTGCAGCCCAGAGCCCACCAGCATGCCGGCAGACTTCAGGCGTTCTCACCGGGGTGTGGGGCTTTAACGCATTTCCCTGGTGGCATGCGACGCTGGGTAGCTTCTCATCACATCTGTGTATCTTCTTGGGTGAGATTCTGTCCACATCTTTCGCTATCCAGTCACTCAGTGCTGTCCAACTCTTCGCGACCCCATGGACTGCAACACGCCAGGCTTCCCTGTCCCTCACCTACTCCTGGAGCTTGCTATAACTCATGTCCATCGACTTGGTGATGCCATCCAACCATCTCATCTTCTGTCGCCCTCTTCTCCTCCTGCCTTTAACCTTTCCCAGTATCAGGGTCTTTTCCAATGAGTCAGTTCTTCACATCAGGTGAATAAACTATTAGAGCTTCAGCTTCAGCATCAGTCCTTCCAATGAATATTTAGGATTGACTTTCTTCAAGACTGACTGGTTTGATCTCCTTGCAGTCCAGGGGACTCTCAAGAGTCTTCTTCAACACCACAGTTCAAAAGCACCATTTCTTTGACGCTCAGCCTTCTTTATAGTCAAATTTGCACATCCATATATGACTACTGGAAAAACCATAGCCTTGACTATATAAACCTTTGTTGGCAAAGTAATGTCTCAGATTTTTAAATAATGCTGTCTAGATAGCATATTAAAAAGCTGAGACATTACTTTGCCAACAAAGGTCCATCTAGTCAAGGCTATAGTTTTTCCAATGGTCATGTATGGATGTGAGAGTTGGACTGTGAAGAAAGCTGACTGTTGAAGGATTGATGCTTTTGAACTGTGGTGTTGGAGAAGACTCTTGAGAGTCCCTTGGACTGCAAGGAGATCCAACCAGTCCATCCTAAAGGAAATCAGTCCTGGGTATTCATTGGAAGGACTGATGGTGAAGCTGAAACTTCAATATTTTGGCCACCTCATGCGAAGAGTTGACTCATTGGAAAAGATCCTAATGCTGGGAGGGATTGGGGGCAGGAGGAGAAGGGGATGACAGAGGATGAAATGGCTGGATGGCATCACCGACTCGTTGGACATGAGTTTGGGTGAACTCTGGAAGTTGGTGATGGACAAGGAGGCCAGGTGTGCTGCGATTCATGGGGTCGCAAAGAGTCGGACATGACTGAGCGACTGAACTGAACTGAACTGAGGTTGGTCATAGCTTTTCTTCCAAGGAGCAAGCATCTTTTAATTTCGTGGCTGCAGTCACCATCTGCAGTAATTTGGGAGCCCAAGAAAATAATGTCTGTTACTATTTCCATTGTTTCCCCATCTATTTGCCATAAAATGATGGGGCTGGATGCCATGATCTTTATTTTTTGAATGCTGAGCTTTAAGCCAACTTTTTCACCCTCCTCTTTCACTTTCATCAAGAGGCTTTTTAGCCCCTCTTCACTTTCTGCCATGAGGGTGGTGTCATCTGCATATCTGAGGTTATTGATATTTCTCCTGGCAATCTTGATTCCAGCTTGTGCTTCATCCAGCCCAGCATTTCTCATGATGTACTCTGCATAGAAGTTAAATATACAGCCTTGACGTATTCCTTTCCCAATTTGGAACCAGTCTGTTGTTCCATGTTTGATTCTAACTGTTGCTTCTTGATGTGCATACAGGTTTCTCAGGAGGAAGGTGAGGTGGTCTGGTATTCCCATCTCGTTAAGAATTTTCCACAGTTTGTTGTGATCCACACAGTCAAAGGCTTTAGCATAGTTAGTGAAGCAAAAGTAGATGTTTTCCTGGAACTCTCTTGCTTTTTCAATGACCCAGCGAATGTTGGTAATTTGATCTCTGGTTCCTCTGCCTTTTCTAAATCCAGCTTGAACATTGGAAGTTCACGGTTCACACACCGTTGAAGCCTGGCTTGGAGAATTTTGAGCATTGCTTTGCTAGTGTGTGAGAAGAGTGCAATTGTGTGGTAGTTTGAACATTCTTTGGCACTGCCTTTCTTTGGCTCACTTAAATTGTGTTGTTTTCTTACTACTGAGTCTTAAGGAGTTCTCTTCATTGGACAGCAGCCCTTTTGTGCGTTTTCAAATACTTTCTCCCAGTCTGTGGCTGGTTTCCTCACTCTCTTAACAGAGAGAGAACATGGTTTTCTCTCCAATAGAGTTCAGCTTACGCTTCCTCCTTTGATGACTCACGCTCTTAGTGTCGTATCTAAAGAGCCATCACTAAACCCAAGGCACCTGCGTTTTCCCCCACGTGACCGACCGGGAGTTGTGTAGTCGGGCCTCTGATTCATTCTGAGTTACTATTTGTGGTCACCTGCGTTTTCCCCCACGTGACCGTCCCGGAGTTGTGTAGTCAGGGCTCTGATTCATTCTGAGTTACTATTTGTGGTCACCTGCGTTTTCCCCCACGTGACCGTCCCGGAGTTGTGTAGTCGGGCCTCTGATTCATTCTGAGTTACTATTTGTGGTCACCTGCGTTTTCCCCCACGTGACCGTCCCGGAGTTGTGTAGTCGGGCCTCTGATTCATTCTGAGTTACTATTTGTGGTCACCTGCGTTTTCCCCCACGTGACCGTCCCGGAGTTGTGTAGTCGGGCCTCTGATTCATTCTGAGTTACTATTTGTGGTCACCTGCGTTTTCCCCCACGTGACCGTCCCGGAGTTGTGTAGTCGGGCCTCTGATTCATTCTGAGTTACTATTTGTGGTCACCTGCGTTTTCCCCCACGTGACCGTCCCGGAGTTGTGTAGTCGGGCCTCTGATTCATTCTGAGTTACTATTTGTGGTCACCTGCGTTTTCCCCCACGTGACCGTCCCGGAGTTGTGTAGTCGGGCCTCTGATTCATTCTGAGTTACTATTTGTGGTCACCTGCGTTTTCCCCCACGTGACCGTCCCGGAGTTGTGTAGTCGGGCCTCTGATTCATTCTGAGTTACTATTTGTGGTCACCTGCGTTTTCCCCCACGTGACCGTCCCGGAGTTGTGTAGTCGGGCCTCTGATTCATTCTGAGTTACTATTTGTGGTCACCTGCGTTTTCCCCCACGTGACCGTCCCGGAGTTGTGTAGTCGGGCCTCTGATTCATTCTGAGTTACTATTTGTGCAGACTCGAAGTCTGTGATTGGGTTCGTTTTCCTGGCATATGGACAGATCCCAGCACCGCCTGTTGCGAAGACTGTCTTTGCTCTGTTTTATCACTCTTCCTTGTCAAAACTCAGTTGACTTTGTGTGTGAGGATCCATTTCTGCTCTCCGTTTGGTCTATTTGTCTGTTCTTCCACCAACATCACGCTGTTTTGGTTGCTGTAACTTTATAGAGAGTCTTGAAGTTGAGTAGTGTCAGCCCTCCAATCTTGTTCTCCTCCTTCAATATTGGGTTGGCTATTCTGGGTCTTTTGCCTTCTCTCCATATAAACTTTAGGATAAACTGATCAGTACCCACAAAACGACTTTCTGGGACTTAGAACAAGCTTGTGCTGAATCTAAGGATCAGGTTGGGAAGAACTTGGCAACACTGGGTCTTCCCATAAAGGAGCGTGGACTGTCTCTCCACGTACTTGGGTCTTCTTTGATTCTGTTAATCAGATTTTATAGTTTTTCTCATGGAGACGTCGCCCATATCCTTTAAAAATGATTTAACTTGTCTACTTACGGCCGTGCTGGGTCTCCGTGGCTTTTCTCTTGCTGCAGTGGGTGGGGGCTGCTCTGGTTGCGGGCACGGGCTTTGCTCGGCGGTGGCTCTCTGGCTGTGGAGCGTGGGCTCTAGGGCTGCGGGTCCCGGCGGCTGCAGCACGGGGCTCAGCAGTTGTGTCTCCCAGGCTCCAGAGCACGGGCTCGGCAGGTGCGGCACTTAGGCCTTGTTGCTCCATGGCGTGTGGGGTTGTCTCAGCCCGGGGACTGAGCCTATGTCTCCTGCACTGGCTGGAGGACTCTTCACCACTGAGCCAGCAGGAAACCCCAGCGTCGCACGCATTTTGCTGGATTTTTCCCCAAGTACTTCTTTTTCCTCTGTGAGCTATGTTCTTAATTTCAAATTCTACACGTTAAATGCTATCAGTGAAAGCCCTTGACTTGTGCTTATTGACCTCATATCCTGCAACCTTGCTTACTGGTACTAGCTTCTGCTGCTACCGCTGTTGATGTTAGTTCCTTAGGATTTCCTATATAAACTGGTCACCTAAGACGTAAGACATCTTCCTATCATAAGACTTTTATGTCCTTCTCTTGTCATATTACAGTAGCCTAGATTTCTGGTGTGATGTGGAAGGGAAAAGGTGAGAGTGGACACCCCACCTCGACACTGACCTTAGGGGAAAAGCATCTAGACCTAGCTTTTCGTTGTTGAGTATGACTTAGTGAAGAGTCTCTGCAGCTGTTCTTTATCCAGTTGAGGAAGTTCTCCTCTATTCATAGTTTCCTGAGTTTTTATTATAAATGGGCGTTGTATTTTCTTAAATATTTCTTTCTACATCTATTAATATAATCATGTGATTTTCTTTTTTAGCCTATTGATGTGATGGACTACGTTGATTGACTTTTGAATGGTAAATCAGGCTTACATACCTGGAATAAATCTGAATTGGTCACAGTGCATAATTTTTCTTATATGTTGCTAGTTTTGAGTTGCTAACATTATCAATATGTTGAGAATTTTGCTTTGTATGTTCATGAGAGATACTGGCCTGCAGGTTTCCTTTTTTGTAATATCTTTATCTAGTTTTGGAACCAGGGTAATGCCGCGTGGAATGAATCAGAAAGTTTTCTCTCCGCTTTTACTTTCTGGAAGAGATTCTAAAGAACCGGTATAATTTCTTCCTTAAATGTTTAGTAGAATTCACCAGTGACAGCATTTGGGTCTGATGCTTTCTTGTTTAGAAGGTTATTAAGCACTGACTGAATTTCCTTTAACAGATAATTCATATTATCTACTCCTCCTTGAATGAGTCTTGATGGACTGTATCTTTCAAGGAAGCGGGCCATCTGAGTCATCAAATCTACAGGCGCAGACTTGCTCACAATATCCCTATATTATCCTTTAACGTCCATTGGATCAGCAGTGACGGCCCCTCTCTCGTTTCTGATATGAACGTGTGTCTTTCTTTGTCAGCCTGGCTAAAGGTTTCCCAGTTTTGCTCATCTTTTCAGAGTCGGCTCCCGGCCGCACTGACTCTCTGCGCTGAGCGTCTGCTCTTGGTCTCGCTGCTTCTTCTCTTCTACCTACTCTGGGTCTCACTAGCTCCTCTCGCTCAGGTGTGACAGGAGGCTGAGGGGACACTGGGGCTGTCTGTCTCCCTCCCCGTTGGCTGGGCCTCGATCAGACCCCAGTGGGCTGGACTCTAGTCAAGGGCTTTCCTTGCGGTCAGGCCTCTGGGAGACCTGACAGAAAGCTCTGGGCGTTTCACAACTGCTACTCTCCCCTCCCCTGCCAGAGGCATGCAGGGATTTCCCTTGATCTTCATCCTGGGAACCTGGTGGGGCTCCTGGAGGCCAACCCACGAAGGGGGGCCAAGGATGGCCGCGCGGGGCCGCCCTGCCGCAACCTGACTGCTCAGTGTTGCCAGCCTCCCCCCAAGCCTGAGGGGCAGCAGTCTGTCCCATGGCCTTGCTCCTCTGAGGGCTCCACGGAGAGTCACCTACTTTCAGCTGGCTTGGATTGTCTCTTCTGCGAGGCTGAAGTGACTACTTCCTTGCTCGTCTCGTGTCGGACCAGAAACTGGAGCCCCTTTCATCTGTCTCATCTCAACTTTCTCAGTGGGAAAGCATCTGTTAAAATCCAGGCTGTTTGTTCTTTAAAGTGTGTTCAAACTGCACAAATCTGGATTGCTTTTGCTGAAGCTCAATTTCAGGCAGAAATGCAAGTCTTGAAGAGCAGGGAGTGGGGGAACGGGGGCCGGTGGCCACACCTGCCTGAGACTCCGGCCGCGCCCACTGCTGTGGGTCGGCAGGAACACCCACCACACCACGCCAGGCTTGTCTACTTAGGGCATGACCACCGCCCGTGTTATCACAGTTCTTGCCGCTGATAATGTGAGGTCTTGCTGGAGTCAAACATACACCTAAGGTACAGCTGTAAACAGACTGTGGGGTGGCCAGGCACTCCATCATGCCTTTGATGTAGTGATACAGCATTTCTGCAAAGGCTTACTTGAAAAGAGGAGATGCTCAACAGAGGCGGCACCTGTAGGGCCGGAGACGCAGGTTCGCTAGAAGCAAAGCCCTTCTGCTGCAGCTGTGCCGGGGGCCACCGTGTCTGCACCCTCCTACCACCCTGCTCACGGCCCCGCAGACCTGACACCATGCTCAGAGTCTGCAAGGGCGTGGGCAGAGCAGCCCGCTCCCACCAGGTCTGCTGGGCCGCTCGCAGCCCCTGGGCGGGGCAGAGGGTCCGCAGGCGACGGTCTGGTGAACGCCTGCTGCTGGGACCCTGCTCTCAGGCTGATGGAATCACTGCTTCTCGGCCTGTGGGCGCTCTGTCTCCGGAGTAAGCAGACAGGACAACTCTGAACAGACTGCGAGGCAGGCCGCTCCCACAGTCCTCACACCTGGGAAGCATCGCAGAGGCCCGTGATCTGGCTCCACGGCCCTGGTGCAGCTTAGAGAGCTCGACGCTCAACGTGCGGAGTTGAGCCTGCCTGAGCGGTCAACACACACTCACCCTGCGGGCAGGCGGCCCTCAGACCGGGGCAGACCCACGGCCCCCGCGCGTGAGCACTAGGGGGCCCTCGGGAGACGCGCGGGGTTTGCCCAGTGAACGCGGGCGGCGTTGTCAGCTCTGCCACAAACACGCTCTCGCCCGCTCTCTCCTGAAGCACGCCGTCTGGCGGTGCTTTTCACTTTTTCCCACTTTCTCACACTTGACAGGCACACAGATACAAACCGTTCCCTTCTCCTCTTAACTCTGTTATAGGAAAGCCAGAGCCCCCAGCCTGAGCCGTGAGGGGTGGCAGGGGTGTGGCCCGGGGATGAGCTGGCCCGGGCCAGAGGGGAAGCCGTCCAGGGCGGGCTGACCATTGAGGCTTCAAAGACACAAAGCAGGTGTCCTCCCAAGTCCCTGCTGCGTGACCGCGGCAAAGCCTCAACCAAAACACACCTGGCGGTCCTCTCACAGGGACGCTGGCCGGAAGGGGCCGGGAGAAGCCAGACCACAGGGCAGCGGGCAGGGTCCAGCAGGACAGAAAGTCCCAGAGGAGATGAAGGACAGCGTGGCGTCTTACCTTTAAAGTCAAATTGGTAGATGTTTTTTAAGGATTCGTGGAGAAAGTAAAAGCTTCCTAGCGCCTGCAGAGCAAAAAGAGAAACCAAGTGAACGGCCTGAGAAGATTCTAAAGCGGTCTTGCTCGAGAAGGCGAGTCCAACTCGTGGCAGCCAGTCACGGCCCCTGAGCCTCGGGAGCCAGAGCCAACACCTCCCGACCCGGACGCCTTGTGCTCCAGCCTCGAGCCAGGCCCCTGTGCGCACCCCGTTGCTCACGTCTGCTGCGGGGCCCACCCCGCAGGACGGAGCTGCAGCCACCCTGCCCCTGAGCCGCCGGCCACGAGCAGCACCACCGGCTGCCCACCGGCTCCAGGAGCAGCTCTGGGCGACCAGCTCGGCCCAGCGCCCCACTCAGGGAGCCAAGTGCAGGCCTGGGCGGGGCGGGACGGAAGTCAGAAGCCAGAAGTCACTTGTTTACCTGGAATTCAGACTTCACTTGGGGTGTGTGAGTGCACGCATGTGTGTGTGTCCTTGTGTGTGATGAGGGCTCAGGCATGTGGTCAGTGGCTGGGGCTCTGCAGGCACAGAATAAACAGCCCACGAGCCGCTCACCCGACCCCAGCTGTCACCAGCTGCCCTGAACCCTCCCCGAGGGGAGCTGCGGCCCCTCCATGCGCACACCCAAGGCCCGGCCTCGCTTTCCGCTCTGACCTCAGACAGCCGAGGCCCCTCCAAGAAGCAGACTCGGGCAGCATGGGGACCCCAGGAAGCGAATCCTAACAGCCGCTCCGCTCATGCGGGCCTGTAAACGGGCATCCTTTCATCTCTGTGAGGAAAGTTAGCATTCAGAAAAAGCCTAAGTAAATAAACGCGATTGCAGACATTTGAACTGTTGCCTCATTGAATGCAATAAAGCTAATATAATATTAAGAAGTTTATGATAAATGGAAAATAAATTGCCAACGTAGGGACAGAAACTGTAACTCATAGAGTCAGAAAATCCATAATTAGTTCTAATGAGTATTTCAAGTCAAAGTGCCACCCAACTTTTCCGCCTCCTGACCGACCCCGTCGATGCGGTTCAGGGCCCGTTTGCCGGCAGCTGCGAGGGCGTCTGGAGGGAAGTGCGCGGGGCCAGGCGCCCCCGCGGGTCCTCTGGCCCCAGAACTGTCAGCGGAGCGTCTGTCATCAGAAAGTATCGACTCCTTGCCTGCTTTGCTAGAAACAATTAAAATGCTTTTTACATATTTATAACCCTGACTGTCAGGAGAGCCTGTTTCCTCCATCAGTGAAACGCAGCACCCGCTGCTGTGTCCACGGGGGCTCAGGCACGGGGCAGGAGCCCCGACCGATGGAGGCAGCGTGGCCTTGGGGGCAGACTCGCCCGGAGGCTGCGGGGCTCCAGCGGCCGGGCTCTGACGGGATGCAGCGTGAGCCTGGCTCCCGGGCCATGCGACTCCCACGCGAGCACCAGGGGGAAGGCAGCAGGAGACATGGTCCAGGGCCCCTGGTTCCACCTGCCTGGCAGCGCGAGGCCCCTCAAGGGTCTGCAAATGCTGCAAGCACTGCGAAGACGGTCTCCCACAGTGACTGAGTCGGCTGACGGCTGATGGGACCCAGGGCCGCACCTGGGCGCTCCTCTGCCTTCGGGGGGCTGAGGGCCGAGGACCACGAGCCGCTCTCCAGACACGCTGACCCAGGGTAGGGGGCAGGGGGTGGGGAGACCGCCCCCCACACTGGACAAGAAGCCATGCGTCCGCAGACATCCAGCAGACACGAAGCGCGGGTTTGCCAAGGGTCCCGCAGACGAGCCACTGCCCACCCGCGGTGGGAGGCGACGTGGCCGCAGAGGCCAGCCCTTGGATATGCGTCCACCGGCTCTTATTGGCAAATGAATCGGATGCTCCAGGACGCACCGTCTCGGCGTGACGCCCTCGCCTCCAGGTCGGATCTCTGGCTTTCCCAGGGATGAGATGGCCCCTAATGCTCGAGTCAAACCGACCGATGAAGAGCCGCAGGGGCAAGTGTGCCCTCCAGACGCACAGAAGAGGGAAACACACGCATCTTCTCATACACTGACACGTGTCCCAGGCGCTCACCACGGGCGCTGATGCTGCAGGGAGCACACGTGAGAGACACGCGCTTCCCCGCACACGTGTACTAAGTGTGTGTGCATGTACTGAGTGCGGCACGTGGCTGGAGTTTCTGGGTTGTGGTGGGTAGGCACAGAATTCCACGTGGGATTCTACACGGCGCCATGCTGACCCCGCTCCCTGCCCAGTGGTGCCTGGTGCCCGCCGCCTTGCCCGGTCCTGGTGCCGGTGGGCCAGCTGGCAGCCCTCCGCGGCTGCAGGCCCGCGGGCAACCAGCAGGCGCCTCCGCCGTGCTGCCCTCCCTCTGGAGCAGCCGAGCGCCTCCTTCCGGCACAGCGGGTGCGTGGGCCTCTGCTGACCGCTCTGCTCTCACCCCAAGCCCGCTGTCCGTTCCCCGTGCACGACAAGGAGCATCTCCCACGCCTCGGCTCACCTCGTCAGTTCTCTGTGGCATCTTCCGCTGAATGGAAGCTTTTATTTTTAAGGGAGCCAAACAAACCGACACCCCCTTCACGGTTTAGGCTTCCATGTCTGGTTTGGCAAGAGTTCTCTCTAACTCCACGACGAGTCTCACTGCCTCTGACACCCGGGCTGCTCAGAGGAGGCAGCATTTCCATGGAAACCGGAAGCATCTAGGTTCACATGAGGAGAGGCTGAAGAAGCAGGTAACGCCCACGATGGCAGAGCATGGCCGTCCTCGGGCTGGAGGCCAGCGTGGCCAGAAAGGCTGTGGTGAGGGGGGCGACCGGAGAGCGGGGGGCAGGGCCGGGCTGAGAGGGAAGGGGCGTAAGGCTGCTTTTGCCCACACCAGGGACCTATCTGTGGGCAGGGCCCAGGTGCCCAGTGCCACTTCATCCACGCGGATTCCATCACTCCATCCACGTGGTGCCCCGTCACTCACGTGAAGGCCACACTCCCATCTCTCCAGGGTCTGTTCTGTGGGCTCTCAACTCCTCGCATCAGTCTATTTCTAACAGCACTTTTTCCTAGCTTAGCTTTATAATAAGTCTTCATATTCAGTAGTAGAGATAAATGATCCGTTTTGCTTTTCTTCACAACTGCTTTTGTTATTTTTGGCCCTCTGTACTTCCAAATGAAACTCTCCACCAGCTGCCAAATTACACCCAGACATCCTGCGGAGGTGCAGATCACACACAGCCTGCCCTGGGGACAGCGGACATTTTCACGGCACTTGGTCTTCCTTCCCGTGAATGCGACATGCCTTGAGCCACACTCAGGTCTGGTTCATAGGGGGTTAAAGCGGAGCACGGCTCTAAAAGGGTTTATAACGTCAGGCCAGCCTTGCACTCCTGGTCCCAGGCTGGCTTGATCACGACACACGTGCTCACACTCGTTGAGTTCTGGCGGCTGGACTGCGTCCAGGGCCTTCACCTGTTCCCGGCCTGGTCCTCATCCTCGCCACCCGGTGACTTCGCTGAGCCGAGTCTGTGACAGCCCACCTGTGAGTCAGAGCAAGATTTCCCTGGATCTCGGCTTCCCCGCAGCGTGGTCGCCTGACCCCGCAGGACGCCACTCTCAGCACCCCCGGGGGCCCCGCTCCGACTCCACGGGCAGCCACACAGGCTCCGTCTCCCAGCTGCAGGCTCCAGTGTGGTGCCCCCTGGGGGTCAGCCTCAGGCGTGGGACACACAGTTCCCATGCGCACGTCCCACGGGGGCCAGCGTCCTGGACTCAGGGCCCTGTGGCATCGCCCCCCTCTCCCGCTGGAACCCTGTCTTCCCTGGATGGGGCGTGCCCACCAGCACGCCCTCCCCAAACGGCCCCTCCCACCGTGACCGCCGCTCGCGGCACTGCCGACCCTGAGTCCTCGGCCCCGGGGGGGCCCAGCTCCTGCGCTGCTGCAGTCCCTGCACTCCTGCCCCTCTGCTCCCCCCAGCTGCTGCGAGGCCACCAGAAGCCTGGCCCTGTCCCCCACTCTCCGGTCACCCCCTCACCACAGCCCCCTGACTCACAAAGCTCTGGCCACACAGGCCTCCGGCCCGAGGATGGCCAAGCTCTGCCACCACGGGCATTCCTGTTCTGCCACCTTCCTCTCACGTGAGCCCTGATGCTGCACATTCCCATGGAAACGCTGCCTGCTCTGAGTAGCCCTCCCGGACTTTAGCCCCCGCACAGCCTCGCCCTTCTGCGGTGCTGCCCACTCTGGCTGTGTGCTCATTTCCTTCTCTACCAGGAGGGGAGGCAGCTCCCTGAGGGGCCTGGTCCCCTGAGTCCCCAGCACAAGGCCTGGCATGCAGCAGGAACCACTGGACAGTGAGACAGAAACATGTCCCCGACCTCCCCAGGAGATGGGTCCACGGCTTGGAGCCGACGCGTGACAGGCCTCAGAGGACAAGCCAACCCCGGCCTCACAGCAGCGCCAGAAGCCAAGCCCGATGCACGGGTTACATGCCTTTACCAACAAGGGGAGCGACCCTGTCTCTCACAAGGGGAAGCCCCCAGACTCCTGGCTTTAAAACAATTTAACAGATTGAGTAATAAATCAAAGCAAAGTTACTGCAACACTCATTAGATTATAAACAATAATAAATGAAACCAGGCTTCTGCTGCAATCAGTGCAGAGCTTCATTGATCTTCTCCGGCATAATAAACTCACGGATGGCCAGCCTAATTGGATGGGGCGGCTTGACTGCCCACGCTGGCCTGCGTCACCGGAGGGCGGCCTGCAGGAGAGACTGCACACAGGTGTCACCGTCTCAGGCACCCGGCCCCGCAGAGGTGGTCTGTGACCCTCGCAAACAAGAACTGACTTGTTCACAAAGTACCGACTTTCCAGGTCAGCCCCTGGGCTGCATTTGGAGTGACGGCTGGGCCCCTGCTGACCTCCGGGCCTCGCTCCCTGTGGCCCGCCCGCGCCAGGGACGCGTGTAATTTCATTTTGTCTCCTGCCCGACGGCCAGCATCAGAAGTTAATCAAATTGGCTGTCCATTGTATTCATCTACGTACAAAGCTAATGATATTCCGCTGCTGAATTAAAAAGCATTTTATAAAGCATGCACCGTGCGCTGAACCCTGTCACAGCCCGGCCCCACCGTCCCCTCAGCATCCATGCCCCTGGCAGGCCCCGCGAGGTTAATGCACCGTTGACATGTCTGATCACGGCAAGGAGGCCGACATGTCAGCAGGCCCTGCAGACACGGGCCATGGAGAGGGCACGTCACCGGTCCCAACCTGCCTGGGCAAGGCCCCCTCAGGCCAGGACGGCCCTGCCAGGGCACCCGCCCTGCCAACCACCAGGGCGACCTCGGGCAGCGAGGAGTCCGGCCTGAGAGCCTGCGGGCGGGGTGAGGCCTGGGGGTGACCAGGACTCTGGATGGAAGGCCAGCTTCTGAGCTGGGGCACCGACCCCGGGACATCCTGAGAGCAGACGGGGCCTGGGCGACAAGCCCAGAGTTCCTGCCAGCAGCTGGAAGTGGACATCGCCGTGGCCTGAAGTGGGGACAGCTCAGAGGGAAGGCGTCCAGCTTCGGACGAGCTGAGGCTGAAATGGCCCCAAGACACCTCACAGGGGCGGCAGGCCCGGAGTCCAGGACAGAGGTCTGGCCCCGATGTAAACACAGCGGTTGCTGTGTGCAGAGTCCTCAGCAAAGGTGCTGCACTCCCAGGAGAACCAGAGCCAGGGTGAAGGGCAGGGGTCGGTGAGGGCCCAGGGTGCAGGGGTGACAGGCAGCCCTCAGGGATACGCACAGGTCAGCGGGGGTCAGGCACGATGGGGAAGAGGCAGGGCGGGGCAGGAGGTGTCCTCGAGCCGAGTCTCCAGGGCGCAGGGACACTGAGGGCTTGGGAAGGGGTGCTGACACTGGGCCTAGCTGGGGGGCAGGGGCGACGTACAGGAAGTTCCGGCTTGAGGAGCTCCTCGCGGCCCGTGGCCCAGGCCGGGGACTCGGGACTTCTCAGACTCACGCGGCACCCAAGGAACACTTCAGCCGTCCCGTCCACGGCCCAGCCCACTCCCCACAGAATCACTCATTCTGCTCAGCACAGTATCTTGGACCTTCCCTTTCAGAAGGGAAAGGCTCCTGCCTCCGCCTGACTTAGCAGGTTCCAACCCGTCCGGCCGCATGTGGGAAAGACAACCTGTCCACAAGACAGAATTCCCTCCCGGGCGATGGAGCACTGCAGACCCGGAGCCCCTCGGCGAGCACCCCCAGACCCCCTTCAACTCTCCATCACCATTTCATCCTCTCAAGATGAGAGTCCTTTGCAGTGTGAATGCTCTTTTCAGTACTGCAAACAGAAAGCTTTGATAAGCAAAGAAAAACATCAGACTTTTTTATGAGATTTGTTTTTGTATTCCCCACGTCTAAATGATCAGCAAAGCAAATCGATAAACTTTTATGCCAATTAAATTACGCAGAGAGTTCGCATCGTAATTAAAGCAGCTCTGACTTCATCTTTCGTCTTCTGAAAATCATTAGCTTTTCAATTACAATTTCATTCTTAACGAGTGTTCTGGAGAAAGCGCCTCCCAGACAGAGGACGTTAAGTGAAAACGCGCCTCAAGGGCCACCAAAACTGGGAGACGCTGTTTACCAGATGTGTGCGCCGTGGAGACGCCTGCGCGGTAAACGCGAGGAGGAAGATTTAACCGATTCTCACACGTCAACCGCACTGGGAAACTGCCATCTGCTTCTGCTTCAGAGACCCTAACGCCGCCCCCATTCCACGGAGGTGCTGACAGCAGCCCCTGCAGAGGGCCCGGCTCGCGGCCGGCCCTCCGCCCTCCTCGCCCTGCAGTCGGGGCGCACCACCCGCCCCTGCTGCCGGAGGGCCTCGCGCCGCCGCGGACCCCGCAGGCCGTCCCCCCGCGGCGGGGCCCCACCCTTCCCGCCGGCAGGGCCCGCTTCCTTCTGGCGGTCGCTCCCTCCCGCCGGGAGAAGTCCTTCGGGACGCGCCCCCGGACCGGCCCGCTGCAGCCGACGCCTTTCCGTCCTGGACGCGGGGCTCCGCGGGCCTCTCCCTCCGGGCGCGGCCGCGGCCGGGCGGGTGGCGCTCGACGTCGCGGCCGCCTCTGCCCCTCTCGGGGACCTGTCCTCCCCACGGCCGCTTTCAAAGGGGCCCCCGGTCCAGGGTTCCGCTCAGTTTCGCCGTGACCTCTCTGGGCGCCGATTTTCTCTCCCTGAGTCTGTGTGTCTGTCCCTCGTCTGCTGGGAAACTGCCCCTGATTTCAGAGCGGCGGCCCTCGCCCGCGGCCTTCCGGGCGCTCCCGCGCTTTCGCCGGCCGCCTGCAGCCCGCGCGCCGCGTCTTCCGCGCCGCGGGCTCCAGCCTCGAGACCGGCGCGCACAGGGGCTCTCCCTGGTCGGGGTGCTTGATGCAGCCGGCCCTCGGGGGTCTGTGAGGGGCCGCGCACGCCCCAGGGGGGCTCACGGGGCCTCCGCGCGCCTCCAGCTCCCGGCGCCTGCGCCGCCTTCCGCGCCCGGGCCGACCTGACCCGGCCGTCCCCCGGCACACCCGGCTCAGGCCCGGCTTCCTCCCCGGCCGTCTTCTGGGCCGAGCAGCACAGGGGGCTCAGACCTCGGTTCCGGAGCAGAAGCCCGAGCTCACCTCCTGCGCCAGCTCTCCCCGTTTGGGGAGGGGGTCGCGGGGTCTGCCTCCCCCGGCCCGGGCGGAGCTGGATCAGTGGACCTCCAGCCCGATGAGAGGTTAGAGCCCCCCCCGCCCCGCCACCGCCCGGGGCCCCGCCAGGGTGGGGGACAGGCCTTACACCTTCCAACGTGGTGCAGCGGGCGGGAGGCGCTGGGCCAGGACAGGGGCCCGCCCCTGCAGGACGCCTGGCGCCACCTGTGTGCACGGGCTCGCAGGAGCTCCGCCCCTCCGCCGGCCCCCCCCAGACAGAGGCGGGGGCGGGGGCGCCCACGCACGCCACGCCCACACCACGGGGCGGGGCCACCACATGACAGACACGCCCCTCCTCCCTGCCCCCTTCTCGGGCCAGACCACAAGGGCCCCTGCCCCCTTCTCGGGTGGGGCTGAAGCTCAGGGAGGCGGTGCTGCCCACCCCTGGGCGCCGCGGCCCTGGCCACACTCAGCTCCGAGGCCTTTGGGAGGGCAGTAACAGAGGCGGTGTTTTCCTAGGACCAGGGGGAGACGAGGTCAGGAGCGCTTTTCCAGGAAAGAGGAAACAGCGGCCTGTTTGCCAATGGGGAAGGCCAGAGGCGCTGGTGGGGGGCTCTGATGGTCCCTGCTGGGAGGCTGGGGGGACGCCAAGTCCCAGCCACGAGCCTGATGCCCGGGGCAGTCTGGGACAGGCAGACGCGGCCCAGGAATGCCCTTTCCTCAGAGACCACGGCCTACGTGTCCTGCTGCCCACTGGTCAGAGCTGCCCCCCAGTGGCAGAACCACGTGGGGAAGGGTCCAGGTGTGGTGGGGGGCGATGCCAGTGGGAGGGGGACACGGGGCCCAGGAGCCGAAGGCAGGTCGGGGAGGGGCAGCTCCAGGCCCCGGTGGTGAGAGAAGGCGTCCTGGGGTGGGGTGGCGGGGTGTTGTGAGCCTGGGTTTGCTGGGTGGTCTGGAGGGTCGGGGGGCTTAGGTGCTA
>SJXP01000186.1:1871331-1893093 GCA_006408505.1 Damaliscus lunatus
CTGCAGGGAGGGTGGGAGGGGCTGCTGGGGGCTGTGAGGGCCGCCTGTGCACAGGCAACACTGGACACTCCGGTAGCCACGAGGGCGGGGTGCAGCCTGCAGACCCCACCCCCGCCGTGGGAAGGTGAACAGGCACCCCGGACTCACAGCTACGACCCCAGCACTGCGAGCCTGCCAGCCCAAGCCAAGGCGCCACCGAGCGCAGCCCGCGGTCCCGCCTCAGCCAGGGGAGCCCCGCCCCGCCAGAGGCCACCCGCGGACCCCGCAGCCAGCGGGCGGGCCGCTCCCCACTCCCGAAGCCAGCGGGCGGCAGCTCCCTATTCTTGAAGCCAGCGGGCGGCCGGAGCATGGCCACCCGTCCCAGGAGTGTCCTTGGGCGGCGTCCTGTCGAGAATGAGCCTGGGTCGCTAGCCTGTCCTCCTCTGGAAGGATGCACTGGCAGGTCTGAAGGCACGGGGTTCAGGACATGTGTCTTTCCTGGTGGTCGAGTGGCTAAGACTCCGTGCTCCCAGGGCAGGGGCCTGGTTCCATCCCTGGTCAGGGGTCTGGACCCCCACACCGCAGCACAGACCAAAGGTCCTGCGTGGTGCAACCAGGACCCAGCGCAGCCAAACGAACTAAACACTCCAGGAAGAACAACACGCGTGTGTTCCCTCTCTTATCATCTGCCTGCGTGGCCACAGAGGGCCTCAGGTTGGGGCCGTGGGGGCCATGCCTGTGACCCTCCAGACTGCCCACCAGGTCTGGTCACTAGTGTCTCTGGGCCTTTCTGTCCCCAGGCCCCCAGGCTTGAAGTGGGATCGTGGGAGGACTTTCAAAACAGCCCTGGCAAACAGCAGGTGCTCAATGAAGGCAGCAGAGCTGGTGACGCCTCAGCACAGCCGTTTCTGCCAAAAGCACACAGCTCAGCTCAGCAAGTGCTGCCGTCCACGGGTAAGGACACGCGAGCCCGGCAGGAACAAGTGAGCCGGAGAGCGAGATTTGAGGTCACCCTGAGGAGAGACGCCCCGTGGAATCAGAGCCCACCCGCTGTGGGAGCCTCGTCTGTCCCCCCATCCCCATCACGCTCCGATTAACCCTGCTGTAGAACAGCGGCCAGGAATTCCATTTTTCCCTGTTGAGCCATAAAATCAATCATGCTGAGTTTTTATTACGTAACCTCCTCAGAGGGACACGGTCAGAGGTGAAGCTGCTTGAAGTGCTCTGACGTGAGCGGGAGGAGTCTGTCCACGTGCTCCCCCTGGAAGGGGCGGTCTCAGCTCCATTTACACATCGTCTCCCCATGCGGTGCCTGGACCGGCGGTGGGGGCCGCTCTGACTGCAGGATAACTTGGGAGATGAACCCGAAGGAGGCAATGGGCTGCGACTTCCCACAAAACATGCGAGACCCCCAGGTCCTCTCATCTAAAAGGCGCCAGTGACACTCACCCGGCCCAGCCTCCCGCTGTCGGTCACCGCATGGCCTGGACATGAGAGTGTCCCCAAAATCTGAGGCTTCTGTGGGCTGGGACTGGACACACGCGAGCATAACAGACATAAAAGTTACACCTGAAAGATCTCCGCTCCAACTTCTGGTCGATGCGCTCAGCCAAAAGGTCAGAGCGCGGAATTTGCTGGATAAATAAATGTTGGTGGGGCGGATGAATCACCGGAGAATTGGCGCATGGCAGCGAATGAATAACCTGCAAATGCCGCCCAAACCCCATTATTTCCGCTTCTCCCGCAGCCTGAGATTCATGTCCCCGCATGCCGCCAGTTCATTACCGACCAGCATCATCCCTCTTCCGCACTCGCTGGGCAGTGCGCGGCCCCTGGAGGGCCCTTTACTGCTTAATTCCCCATCATCCGCTCCACTGAACAGCTTAATCTCTGCTTGTATGATCAATACTATATCAGTGTAAATTAAAATGACAATTTTAAAGTAATTAAGCCTGTTAATGCTCGATTCAAATGTCATTATTTGCACAAGGGATCGAGGAGAAATTACATGGTGTCCGGGGTGACAGGAAGATGTCTTGAGCCGGGGCCGGCCGCTGTGCGGAGCCACCGGGGGCTTCAGCAAAGCGGATTAACTCCGCCGCGCCCTGCCAGGCTACCTACCCAATTTCTGAAGAGGATAACGCAATTTGATAAATCTAATTCCAGCGACAAACTCAATTATTGTGATAATAGATGAAACCTGGGAGGAGGTTCTGTACCAGGCCCACAGTTTAGAAAATACACTTAACTCCGGAACGAGGTACAACAGTTATGATTTGATTGGATTTGTTCTCTCTCTTCAGAAAACCCTTTAGGTAATTTCAATGGTTGGAAGAAGGGCCTCCGTTTATTGAATAGCGGGGCTCTGAGCCCAGTGGGGCTGCAGCCCTGTGCTCGGGCCGCCGCACTTATACAGCACAATCAGATCACGCGTTCCCAGGTCCTGGGGGCCAACACAGAAGCCGTGGCCTCGCCCGATCCCGGCTGGTCTGGGCCCAGCTCGGACAGCTGTGTCTAGCCTTTGTTTTCCTGAGTGGTGCAGGGAGTGAAGGGGTTTATTTAAAGAAAATTGGACAAACAGAAAGCAGCTCAGCTTTACTCGCCCACGACCTAGAGCGCTGGGCACACGCACAGCTGGCCCGGCTGACCGAGTCTCCTGTGCAGGCACTTTTGCACTCGCCACTTACGGGGGACAGTGCACACGGGGGGCGCCGTCCCCAGCCCCGGGGGGCGCCGCTCCAAGGGGATCCGGCTGGCCCTGGGCGCTGTCCATCAGATCAGCAGTAAGAATTGACAGCCAAGCTTTAATATCAAGATGAAGAGCGAACTGTAGCCGTTTTTGCCTGAAAGCCCGGTAAACCGTGCAGCCGGTCTTCAAGGCTCTGTCCAGAATGCGGCCCCAGGGAGCAGGAGGGGCCTGGCCACCCGGGGCCAGGACCGCCAGCTCTGACCCTGGTTTGCGGGTTGTCGGAGCCTCACGCCCGCTGGAGAGGAGGGCCCGTCAGGACCCCTGTACCTGGCGAGCCCACACTATTCCCCTCTGGCCGACGGCGCTGGCACACACAGGACGTGGCATAATGTGGACGGGTGAGCCCCACAGACACAAATCCAGAATGGATGTGACACACAGAGCGTGAAGGCCACGTCCCCCGCCCGCTGAGTTAAAGCCCACGGGCACCACAGGGCCCGGCCTTCATGGCACCCCGCACCTGCCTGCCTTCCTATGGGAGTGGCTCTGAAGCCCAAGGTCCCCGCAGCTCCCAGCGTCTCCCGGGAGCTCCCCAGCGGCCAGCGTCGGAGGAGGTGTCCGCTCGGACTGGGGGATCCTAGAGGTCCCCGGGAGCATTTGGGGGAGCAGGGGAGCTCCAGGCTGGGGGGCGGGGGCGGGGGAACACGCCACTAAGGCCGGTTGAGAGGGCAGTGAGGTACACACCGGTCGACAAGACCACTCTGCGTCCGCTTCACTGATTTCCTGTCAGAAAATGCTAACAAGCACGGGAGTCCTTAAGAGCTTTACAATCTTTCAGTTGTTCACCGGGACATTCCGGGGCTGCATTTGTTTCCAGGCGCCGGTGACACGCGCTCAATCACACCCGTCCGCGGCTCTGACCGATCACCGCTCGGCCCGCGCTGCCCTGCAACCCGGCCAGGCCGGGCTCCCACCCGCAGAGCTCGCCAAGCGCACCGGAGGGGCCTGCGGGGTGGGCGGGCAGAGACAGGCCACCACCACCACCGGGGATCGGGGTGAAGACAGGGGCCCCTCACCGAGCCCCTTGCACACTGGCCTCTCACCAGGCGCCATGGTGGGGGGCCGCCTGGGGACGCACGGCGGGCGTGTGGGTGGACGCGCGGCGGGCGGGGTGGGGCGAGATCCGCCCGTGGGGATGGCGGCCCCTGCCCATTGCCATGGGGACCCCTCCTGGCACCACGGGGCTGCCAGGTGCCCCACTGCAGACCGTGGCTCCACTGCAAATGATGACCAAACGGGCTGACTCCACGCCGGACAACCACGTCCGCCCGCGCGAGGTCCGGAGAGAACGCGCAGCAAAGTGAACACTATTTGACTGAGTTGGAGCAATGCTACACCCAAGACCCAGACAGCCTCACTTAACCCAAAGAAGGACTTCTTTCCTCCCCAGAGCTGCACAGCGCGCAGTTACGCGCACGTTGCTATTACTTCCTGTGGAGCGTTCTGTTTCCTTGACCATGAGACACACAGCACTCTGCGTGGCTTTTACGTGGAGTCAGCTGGTGATGGAAATATTCTTGTTCAGTTAAGTAATTTAAAGTTTGACTGCCTCTCAGCCATTAGCCACGTGACTGCTCACAGCGCTATGGACGGACAACTGATGTTCACCAAACCGTGGATGCAGCGTGTACAGGGTGACTCGCGGGGGCCACCGGTGGCGGCCCCACGCTGACGCCGCTGCGCTCCCGCGTCTCCGCAGCTCTTCCCCTGCCACTGCCGGCGGTGCTTAGCTGGCCCCACAGATGGTCCAGACTTGCTGGCAGACGCTTGCGTGGCCCGAAGCCTGGGGGGTGAAGCTGCCACAAACACCTGTGTCCAGCCCCGTGTGGACATGCGGCTGCATTTTCCATGGTGGGCGCCTGGTGGTGGGCGCCTGGTGGTGGGTGCCTGGCGGTGGGACAGTGAGGTCTCACGGTCGCTGAGCTTTTAACTGTTCAGGCGCCTCCCCGCGTGTCCTCCCCACGCGCGCCCTCCCCGCAGCGCACGCCCTCCCCAGCGACATCTGACTGTCCGGCTCTTCCCTTTGCCGCCAGCACTGGACATGGTTGGTCTTTTCACTGCAGCCGAGACTGGACACGTGATCCTTAGTGAACAGCGTGCTCTGCATTTCCTTTTGCCCCACTGAGGAACGGAGCTGAGCTTATGCTCATGTGACATTCTTGTCCACTGTCTGGTGAAGAGTCTGTTCAGGCCTTTCAGAAATTCAGTTGTCTGGTTAGTACTGGTTTGTAATAGATTTTTACATGTAGCACTCAAGATAAATTCCTTAATCACAGATTTCTGCAAATATTTTCTCTTGGCTATAAACTATATTTTTGTATCTTTTAAAGAACAAATGCTTTTCATTTTGATGAAGCGTAATAGCTAAATTTTTCTTTAGTAATACTTTTTGCTTTTTGTGTCATATTTAAGGAATCTTTGCCAAAGCCAAAGGCCTGGAGAATTCCATGGGGTCACAAAGAGTTGGACATGACTAAGCGACTTTCACTTGCCAAAGCCAAAGTCACTAAGATTTCCTCCTATGTGTCCCTACAGACGTTTTACAGTTTCAGAGTTAAATTCTCACAAGTTTTGAAGCGAGGGTCGAGGCTCCCTTGTACATAGCCATTCCTTAAAGCACCATTTAGGGAAAGGTTGTCTTCCCCACTGAGGTACCCCAATACCTTCATCAAAAACCAATGGGGGCTCTGTTTCCAGATTCTCACTCTGGTCCATGATCTATTCCTCTGGTTTCACAGCACGACTGCACTGTCCTGAGCTCTGCAGATTTATAATGAATCTCAATCAGGCAGTGTAACTGCTCAATCTCTGTTCATTTTCAAAGTTGTTTTGGCTATTCTAGGTTCTGAACATTTCCTTACAAATTTTGGAACCAGTTTGTTAACTTCTATAAGAAAAAGAGGCTGCCCTGATCTTACCTGGTGCTGCGCTGAATCTTTACATAGATCTAGGGAGAAACGAAATCTTAACAACACTGAGCCTTTCCATCCATGAACATGGTATATTTATTTCTCCGCATCTTCTTTAGCTTCTCTGAGCAGTATGCTGTAGTGACTCTCTATTTGGCCTAAGTTAAATGTTTCATGTTTTGATGCTACTATAAACGGCAAGATCATTTAAATTTCACTTTCCACCTAAGTCATTTACAAATTGACAGCTTACAAGCTGTAACTACCTGACCAGATTTTAAATACTTTAGCAAATCAGAAGTAGTGGCCCACTTTGATTTTACTTTCTTAGCAAATCCAAAGTGACTATTCACGAAAGCACTTCATTTTGTATTGTTTTTCCCTGAAGAAGACATTGTTCCCATTACATTCAATGCAGTCAGTTCAGTAAAGTTGATCTCAAACCTCAAACAATTTGCCCTTGGCTCTGGACTGTTTTCAGAACTACAGCACAGAGGGGCTGACACACACGAGGAGGAGCGCGTGGCAGCGGGAGTACAGTGCGCGGGGCGGGGGCAGGTGGTGGAGGTCGGGAGCTGCGCTCCAGGACTGGCCACACGCTGGCTGCCTCATCCCGGGAGGCTCGGCCTGCACTGCCTTCACCTCCTGGGTTCAGCCCACTCCTCCGTCGTGTTCGCCAGGGGACATCCCTGCGTGGCACAGGCCGAGAGAGAAGACGGCACAGAGGGAGAAAATAAAATCAAAGTGGGCCACTACTTCTGGCCCATTCTGTGCACTGACCTCAACCAGAACTTCAAAGCCTTGTCTGATATGCCTTTCACATTCCACACAACCCATCTGTCCCTTCTCTGCCCTTCCAGAGACCTCACCTCTTCCCCAAAACTGTTCAAATTCATATCACGTGCAAATCCCTTTCCTGATGCTGAGGAATCTCCCGGACCCCAGCCTCCTCCCTGCTGCAGTCTCTTACAATCAGCCTATGCTCAGAGAGCTGGACGACCTCCCTGCCGCCGCCGCCGCAGGCCTTCTCCGTGCACCAGGGCACAGAGACCCACGTGCCACCTCCACTGCCCACTGCTGCCTTCCCGAGCCAACACACAGCCCCACCTGCTGCCGCGTCTCACCGCTGCCTCCACGCCCAGCCCCATGCGCCAGGCCCTGCCACCACTGCGTGTCTTCTCTGAAGTCACCATCAAGGGAGGGAGTCTCTTCCTGCTTTTTTTATTAAGTTTGTCTGAAAAGTTACAGTTCTGCATGGCTTATTATGGAAAAACAGCAGTGCCCTGATAATTCAGAAAACGAAGATCATGGCATCCGGTCCCATCACTTCGTGGCAAATAGATGGGGAAACAGTGGCTGACTTTATTTTTCTGGGTTCCAAGATCACTGCAGATGGTGATTGCAGCCATGAAATTAAAAGATGCTTATTCCTTGGAAGGAAAGTTATGATCAACCTAGACAGCATATTAAAAAGCAGAGACATTACTTTGCCAACAAAGGTCCGTCTAGTCAAGGCTATGGTTTTTCCAGTGGTCATGTATGGATGTGAGAGTTGAACTGTGAAGAAAGCTGAGCGCCGAAGAATTGATGCTTTTGAACTGTGGTGTTGGAGAAGACTCTTGAGAGTCCCTTGGACTGCAAGGAGATCCAACCAGTCCATCCTAAAGGATATCAGTCCTGGGCATTCACTGGAAGGAATGATGCTAAAGCTGAAACTCCAGTACTTTGGCCACCTTATGGGAAGAGCTGACTCATTGGAAAAGACCCTGATGCTGGGAGGGATTGGGGGCAGGAGGAGAAGGGGACGACAGAGGATGAGATGGTTGGATGGCATCACCGACTCAATGGACAGGGGTTTGGGTGGACTCTGGGAGTTATTGGGAGATGAACCCGAAGGAGGCAATGGGCTGCGACTTCCCACAAAACATGCGAGACCCCCAGGTCCTCTCATCTAAAAGGCGCCAGTGACACTCACCCGGCCCAGCCTCCCGCTGTCGGTCACCGCATGGCCTGGACATGAGAGTGTCCCCAAAATCTGAGGCTTCTGTGGGCTGGGACTGGACACACGCGAGCATAACAGACATAAAAGTTACACCTGAAAGATCTCCGCTCCAACTTCTGGTCGATGCGCTCAGCCAAAAGGTCAGAGCGCGGAATTTGCTGGATAAATAAATGTTGGTGGGGCGGATGAATCACCGGAGAATTGGCGCATGGCAGCGAATGAATAACCTGCAAATGCCGCCCAAACCCCATTATTTCCGCTTCTCCCGCAGCCTGAGATTCATGTCCCCGCATGCCGCCAGTTCATTACCGACCAGCATCATCCCTCTTCCGCACTCGCTGGGCAGTGCGCGGCCCCTGGAGGGCCCTTTACTGCTTAATTCCCCATCATCCGCTCCACTGAACAGCTTAATCTCTGCTTGTATGATCAATACTATATCAGTGTAAATTAAAATGACAATTTTAAAGTAATTAAGCCTGTTAATGCTCGATTCAAATGTCATTATTTGCACAAGGGATCGAGGAGAAATTACATGGTGTCCGGGGTGACAGGAAGATGTCTTGAGCCGGGGCCGGCCGCTGTGCGGAGCCACCGGGGGCTTCAGCAAAGCGGATTAACTCCGCCGCGCCCTGCCAGGCTACCTACCCAATTTCTGAAGAGGATAACGCAATTTGATAAATCTAATTCCAGCGACAAACTCAATTATTGTGATAATAGATGAAACCTGGGAGGAGGTTCTGTACCAGGCCCACAGTTTAGAAAATACACTTAACTCCGGAACGAGGTACAACAGTTATGATTTGATTGGATTTGTTCTCTCTCTTCAGAAAACCCTTTAGGTAATTTCAATGGTTGGAAGAAGGGCCTCCGTTTATTGAATAGCGGGGCTCTGAGCCCAGTGGGGCTGCAGCCCTGTGCTCGGGCCGCCGCACTTATACAGCACAATTAGATCACGCGTTCCCAGGTCCTGGGGGCCAACACAGAAGCCTTGGCCTCGCCCGATCCCGGCTGGTCTGGGCCCATCTCGGACAGCTGTGTCTAGCCTTTGTTTTCCTGAGTGGTGCAGGGAGTGAAGGGGTTTATTTAAAGAAAATTGGACAAACAGAAAGCAGCTCAGCTTTACTCGCCCACGACCTAGAGCGCTGGGCACACGCACAGCTGGCCCGGCTGACCGAGTCTCCTGTGCAGGCACTTTTGCACTCGCCACTTACGGGGGACAGTGCACACGGGGGGCGCCGTCCCCAGCCCCGGGGGGCGCCGCTCCAAGGGGATCCGGCTGGCCCTGGGCGCTGTCCATCAGATCAGCAGTAAGAATTGACAGCCAAGCTTTAATATCAAGATGAAGAGCGAACTGTAGCCGTTTTTGCCTGAAAGCCCGGTAAACCGTGCAGCCGGTCTTCAAGGCTCTGTCCAGAATGCGGCCCCAGGGAGCAGGAGGGGCCTGGCCACCCGGGGCCAGGACCGCCAGCTCTGACCCTGGTTTGCGGGTTGTCGGAGCCTCACGCCCGCTGGAGAGGAGGGCCCGTCAGGACCCCTGTACCTGGCGAGCCCACACTATTCCCCTCTGGCCGACGGCGCTGGCACACACAGGACGTGGCATAATGTGGACGGGTGAGCCCCACAGACACAAATCCAGAATGGATGTGACACACAGAGCGTGAAGGCCACGTCCCCCGCCCGCTGAGTTAAAGCCCACGGGCACCACAGGGCCCGGCCTTCATGGCACCCCGCACCTGCCTGCCTTCCTATGGGAGTGGCTCTGAAGCCCAAGGTCCCCGCAGCTCCCAGCGTCTCCCGGGAGCTCCCCAGCGGCCAGCGTCGGAGGAGGTGTCCGCTCGGACTGGGGGCTCCTAGAGGTCCCCGGGAGCATTTGGGGGAGCAGGGGAGCTCCAGGCTGGGGGGCGGGGGCGGGGGAACACGCCACTAAGGCCGGTTGAGAGGGCAGTGAGGTACACACCGGTCGACAAGACCACTCTGCGTCCGCTTCACTGATTTCCTGTCAGAAAATGCTAACAAGCACGGGAGTCCTTAAGAGCTTTACAATCTTTCAGTTGTTCACCGGGACATTCCGGGGCTGCATTTGTTTCCAGGCGCCGGTGACACGCGCTCAATCACACCCGTCCGCGGCTCTGACCGATCACCGCTCGGCCCGCGCTGCCCTGCAACCCGGCCAGGCCGGGCTCCCACCCGCAGAGCTCGCCAAGCGCACCGGAGGGGCCTGCGGGGTGGGCGGGCAGAGACAGGCCACCACCACCACCGGGGATCGGGGTGAAGACAGGGGCCCCTCACCGAGCCCCTTGCACACTGGCCTCTCACCAGGCGCCATGGTGGGGGGCCGCCTGGGGACGCACGGCGGGCGTGTGGGTGGACGCGCGGCGGGCGGGGTGGGGCGAGATCCGCCCGTGGGGATGGCGGCCCCTGCCCATTGCCATGGGGACCCCTCCTGGCACCACGGGGCTGCCAGGTGCCCCACTGCAGACCGTGGCTCCACTGCAAATGATGACCAAACGGGCTGACTCCACGCCGGACAACCACGTCCGCCCGCGCGAGGTCCGGAGAGAACGCGCAGCAAAGTGAACACTATTTGACTGAGTTGGAGCAATGCTACACCCAAGACCCAGACAGCCTCACTTAACCCAAAGAAGGACTTCTTTCCTCCCCAGAGCTGCACAGCGCGCAGTTACGCGCACGTTGCTATTACTTCCTGTGGAGCGTTCTGTTTCCTTGACCATGAGACACACAGCACTCTGCGTGGCTTTTACGTGGAGTCAGCTGGTGATGGAAATATTCTTGTTCAGTTAAGTAATTTAAAGTTTGACTGCCTCTCAGCCATTAGCCACGTGACTGCTCACAGCGCTATGGACGGACAACTGATGTTCACCAAACCGTGGACGCAGCGTGTACAGGGTGACTCGCGGGGGCCACCGGTGGCGGCCCCACGCTGACGCCGCTGCGCTCCCGCGTCTCCGCAGCTCTTCCCCTGCCACTGCCGGCGGTGCTTAGCTGGCCCCACAGATGGTCCAGACTTGCTGGCAGACGCTTGCGTGGCCCGAAGCCTGGGGGGTGAAGCTGCCACAAACACCTGTGTCCAGCCCCGTGTGGACATGCGGCTGCATTTTCCATGGTGGGCGCCTGGTGGTGGGCGCCTGGTGGTGGGTGCCTGGCGGTGGGACAGTGAGGTCTCACGGTCGCTGAGCTTTTAACTGTTCAGGCGCCTCCCCGCGTGTCCTCCCCACGCGCGCCCTCCCCGCAGCGCACGCCCTCCCCAGCGACATCTGACTGTCCGGCTCTTCCCTTTGCCGCCAGCACTGGACATGGTTGGTCTTTTCACTGCAGCCGAGACTGGACACGTGATCCTTAGTGAACAGCGTGCTCTGCATTTCCTTTTGCCCCACTGAGGAACGGAGCTGAGCTTATGCTCATGTGACATTCTTGTCCACTGTCTGGTGAAGAGTCTGTTCAGGCCTTTCAGAAATTCAGTTGTCTGGTTAGTACTGGTTTGTAATAGATTTTTACATGTAGCACTCAAGATAAATTCCTTAATCACAGATTTCTGCAAATATTTTCTCTTGGCTATAAACTATATTTTTGTATCTTTTAAAGAACAAATGCTTTTCATTTTGATGAAGCGTAATAGCTAAATTTTTCTTTAGTAATACTTTTTGCTTTTTGTGTCATATTTAAGGAATCTTTGCCAAAGCCAAAGGCCTGGAGAATTCCATGGGGTCACAAAGAGTTGGACATGACTAAGCGACTTTCACTTGCCAAAGCCAAAGTCACTAAGATTTCCTCCTATGTGTCCCTACAGACGTTTTACAGTTTCAGAGTTAAATTCTCACAAGTTTTGAAGCGAGGGTCGAGGCTCCCTTGTACATAGCCATTCCTTAAAGCACCATTTAGGGAAAGGTTGTCTTCCCCACTGAGGTACCCCAATACCTTCATCAAAAACCAATGGGGGCTCTGTTTCCAGATTCTCACTCTGGTCCATGATCTATTCCTCTGGTTTCACAGCACGACTGCACTGTCCTGAGCTCTGCAGATTTATAATGAATCTCAATCAGGCAGTGTAACTGCTCAATCTCTGTTCATTTTCAAAGTTGTTTTGGCTATTCTAGGTTCTGAACATTTCCTTACAAATTTTGGAACCAGTTTGTTAACTTCTATAAGAAAAAGAGGCTGCCCTGATCTTACCTGGTGCTGCGCTGAATCTTTACATAGATCTAGGGAGAAACGAAATCTTAACAACACTGAGCCTTTCCATCCATGAACATGGTATATTTATTTCTCCGCATCTTCTTTAGCTTCTCTGAGCAGTATGCTGTAGTGACTCTCTATTTGGCCTAAGTTAAATGTTTCATGTTTTGATGCTACTATAAACGGCAAGATCATTTAAATTTCACTTTCCACCTAAGTCATTTACAAATTGACAGCTTACAAGCTGTAACTACCTGACCAGATTTTAAATACTTTAGCAAATCAGAAGTAGTGGCCCACTTTGATTTTACTTTCTTAGCAAATCCAAAGTGACTATTCACGAAAGCACTTCATTTTGTATTGTTTTTCCCTGAAGAAGACATTGTTCCCATTACATTCAATGCAGTCAGTTCAGTAAAGTTGATCTCAAACCTCAAACAATTTGCCCTTGGCTCTGGACTGTTTTCAGAACTACAGCACAGAGGGGCTGACACACACGAGGAGGAGCGCGTGGCAGCGGGAGTACAGTGCGCGGGGCGGGGGCAGGTGGTGGAGGTCGGGAGCTGCGCTCCAGGACTGGCCACACGCTGGCTGCCTCATCCCGGGAGGCTCGGCCTGCACTGCCTTCACCTCCTGGGTTCAGCCCACTCCTCCGTCGTGTTCGCCAGGGGACATCCCTGCGTGGCACAGGCCGAGAGAGAAGACGGCACAGAGGGAGAAAATAAAATCAAAGTGGGCCACTACTTCTGGCCCATTCTGTGCACTGACCTCAACCAGAACTTCAAAGCCTTGTCTGATATGCCTTTCACATTCCACACAACCCATCTGTCCCTTCTCTGCCCTTCCAGAGACCTCACCTCTTCCCCAAAACTGTTCAAATTCATATCACGTGCAAATCCCTTTCCTGATGCTGAGGAATCTCCCGGACCCCAGCCTCCTCCCTGCTGCAGTCTCTTACAATCAGCCTATGCTCAGAGAGCTGGACGACCTCCCTGCCGCCGCCGCCGCAGGCCTTCTCCGTGCACCAGGGCACAGAGACCCACGTGCCACCTCCACTGCCCACTGCTGCCTTCCCGAGCCAACACACAGCCCCACCTGCTGCCGCGTCTCACCGCTGCCTCCACGCCCAGCCCCATGCGCCAGGCCCTGCCACCACTGCGTGTCTTCTCTGAAGTCACCATCAAGGGAGGGAGTCTCTTCCTGCTTTTTTTATTAAGTTTGTCTGAAAAGTTACAGTTCTGCATGGCTTATTATGGAAAAACAGCAGTGCCCTGATAATTCAGAAAACGAAGATCATGGCATCCGGTCCCATCACTTCGTGGCAAATAGATGGGGAAACAGTGGCTGACTTTATTTTTCTGGGTTCCAAGATCACTGCAGATGGTGATTGCAGCCATGAAATTAAAAGATGCTTATTCCTTGGAAGGAAAGTTATGATCAACCTAGACAGCATATTAAAAAGCAGAGACATTACTTTGCCAACAAAGGTCCGTCTAGTCAAGGCTATGGTTTTTCCAGTGGTCATGTATGGATGTGAGAGTTGAACTGTGAAGAAAGCTGAGCGCCGAAGAATTGATGCTTTTGAACTGTGGTGTTGGAGAAGACTCTTGAGAGTCCCTTGGACTGCAAGGAGATCCAACCAGTCCATCCTAAAGGATATCAGTCCTGGGCATTCACTGGAAGGAATGATGCTAAAGCTGAAACTCCAGTACTTTGGCCACCTTATGGGAAGAGCTGACTCATTGGAAAAGACCCTGATGCTGGGAGGGATTGGGGGCAGGAGGAGAAGGGGACGACAGAGGATGAGATGGTTGGATGGCATCACCGACTCAATGGACAGGGGTTTGGGTGGACTCTGGGAGTTAGTGATGGACAGGGAGGACTGGTTCATGGGGTCACAAAGAGTCGGACATGACTGAGCGACTGAACTGAACTGAACTGATAATTTCAATGTTCTACTCCCCAGAGACCATTACTTTCTTTTAATTGTTTTCTTTTGGTATTTACCTCCATACTGCTAAAGCTTACAATGCTACTTCTTGATTTCCTAGTCTTCAATATTAACTATTGATTTCTCTGTTGTGGAAAATGAGAGTTTAATCCCTTTCTACCACCTTCCTTCACTCACATGCCTGACACACAGACTCACAGACACACACAATCCCTAGCCCCATCCTTTTTATTTAAACTAATAATCAGTCTTCACATCATCACAGCTTTAGAGTGCTCTTCACAACAGAGCCACTCGCTGCTCTTCAGCCACTCGCTGCTCTTCCCTCTTGATCAGCTCTTTGTTTTCCTTGGAGCTCATTACTGCCTCCGTCTTTGTTGATTGAGATCTTTAAGGCGCATTTATCGCGCTTCATTCACACACTGTCTAAATCTCATCTCAGTGTTTCTGCACATCACTCTCACCTTCCTGGAGACTCTCAGAAACTCAGCCAGCTGACTACTCCTGCGGGGTACCTGGTTCTCCCCCGGGAGCTCCTTCACCACTGACCTGGGGGCTCCTTTGAGAGCAGAGAGGCAGGCCTAGCACAGCGGGGCACGCATCAGTGTCTGCAGAGCTGAAGGCAAGGGCACTCACTCTTCATGCCCAGGTAGCCGGGTATAGCCTCTGCTAAGGGCCTGGCAGACACCTGGTCCAGCTGGAGGCACCCATTCCATATCTGGGCCCTGCCCCCACCTCCAGGAAGCTGGCTGCTCAAAACCCTGCGTCCCGGGCTTTCTGGACCTTGGGTGGAGCACCGCAGCTTCCTGACCAAGGCACGAGGGACACACCGTGAAAGCCTGACGCTTCTGAAACACAGTTCTCCTTTTTCCCACCTGCATGATCACAGGCTGCAGGGTGGGATTCTGGATGGGAATTCTGGCATGCCAGAGCTTGAGGTCTGTCTTCTGCCTCAGTATGGCCTTGGGAAGTGGGCACTGCCAGGGCCCTGCCCCTGGCCCATTCCTCTCCTCACTCAAGGTCACCCCGGTGAGGCCTCCGTGCTGGGCCTTCATACCCTCAGCCCTCCTCAGTCACTGGGGTGGGCTTCCTGGGCAGGACATGGCCTCAGGGCCGGCAGGGTGTCCAGGACCATGAGCCCACAGCCAGCAACATACCATCCCCAGCAGAGCCCGTGGCCCATCTCCACATCTGCCGTGGCCTCGTGCAAACACAACCACCTTCCCCCTTCCCTACCCACTCCCTCATGCCCTCCTGGCCCCACTAAACGTGGCCTCCTCAGAGCAGTCTGGCATCCACTCCCATCTCCAAGAGGCCTGCGGGTGGTACTGGGCAGTGGACACGTTCACACCCGCTCTTTCAATCTTGTAACCACACAGAGTGTGCTTGCTCCTGGACCCTGCAAGCTCCACCAGGGCACATAGAGAGGCTGCCAGGCCACCTGTAGGCAGGGGTCACGTGCAGCGTGTCTGTGTCACGTGCAGGGGTCACGTGCAGTGTGCAGGGGTCACGTGCGGGCTGAGTGTCATGTGCTTGCGCCTGTGCTCACTGGAGTGTGTAAGCTCCAGAGGGCAGAGTGTGAGTGGTACGGGTGGCCTGCGGCCTGTGTCTCTGCATCCTTGGCACCCGCAGCAGGCCCAGCACACAGAGCACAACACGCATGTCCTGTGGCCACACGGATGGCTTCACGGCACCTTGGTGCCTGGGACGCTGGACCACACCCCCGCTGGTAACAGCCGGCCCTGCTCTCGGAAGGCAGTACTCGTGGCCTAGGCTCCGTACCTGCCAGGTGCGAGTGGGGCCTGGGCTGCAGCAGCCCATGTGGGCCCTTCTGCAGCTGCCCAGGGAAGTCCTCTGATCTTTGGTGGGAAATGGAGGGCAGCAATCCAGAGCTTCTCCTTGCAGCCTGCAAGCCTCCCGGGCACACCTCATGGGCACACCAGCCTCTGAGACATGCGTTCTCATCGAAACCTGGCTTCTCAGGGGAGATGGTGACCAAGGCGAGGGGCGGGTACTGGTGATCCAGGAAAGGGCATCAGCTAAAAAACATGATCCAGGACTGGACACTCAGGGGTGGGTGGAACTCAGGTCGAGCACCCTGCTGAGGAGGGGTCGTCGCAGCCCCCCGGGAGCTGGCCTCATGTCCGGGGTAGCCGGGCTCCGCCTGCCTCCCACCCAAACCCCAGCAGGCCACTGTCGCACCAGGGCCCTGCCCCTCCCATGTGGGTGCAGCGTGAGGACCCCACGGGCTCCGGCCTCTGTCATGGGGCCGCTGACACCCTGGTGCCCCAGCCAGCGGCCCTCCTGCCCTCTGGCCAGCATGCCCCTCCAGGAATGTCCACCCATCCTCCCAGCTTGCCCTGGCCCGGGCGGGGCAGGACCCTGAGCACGCAGGCCAGGCTCTGAAGTGCAGGGGGTTCAAGTCCAGGTGAGGCAGAGACGTCCCCCCTGGCCTCCTCCATCCACTCAGGGCGCCCGTGGGCCAGTGAGGGAGCTGGGAGGCGCCTTCCTGGAGGACCTGAGCGACAGACACAGCCCCGCACACGTGGTTCCCGTGTCTCAGCAGTGTCAGCAACACCGCGGCACAGCCCAAGGACCTCTGGTCACTGCTCCTCACGGCATGGGGAGGCGCGAGGGGCACTCTGGGCACTGAGGGCCACGTGGTGGCCTCAAGAACAGAGCGCGGCGTGGGCCTGCACCAGCCCCCCAGAGCCCCCAGCGCCGCCCCCCTGCTCCCTGGGCTGGACCGGGGNCCCCACTAAACGTGGCCTCCTCAGAGCAGTCTGGCATCCACTCCCATCTCCAAGAGGCCTGCGGGTGGTACTGGGCAGTGGACACGTTCACACCCGCTCTTTCAATCTTGTAACCACACAGAGTGTGCTTGCTCCTGGACCCTGCAAGCTCCACCAGGGCACATAGAGAGGCTGCCAGGCCACCTGTAGGCAGGGGTCACGTGCAGCGTGTCTGTGTCACGTGCAGGGGTCACGTGCAGTGTGCAGGGGTCACGTGCGGGCTGAGTGTCATGTGCTTGCGCCTGTGCTCACTGGAGTGTGTAAGCTCCAGAGGGCAGAGTGTGAGTGGTACGGGTGGCCTGCGGCCTGTGTCTCTGCATCCTTGGCACCCGCAGCAGGCCCAGCACACAGAGCACAACACGCATGTCCTGTGGCCACACGGATGGCTTCACGGCACCTTGGTGCCTGGGACGCTGGACCACACCCCCGCTGGTAACAGCCGGCCCTGCTCTCGGAAGGCAGTACTCGTGGCCTAGGCTCCGTACCTGCCAGGTGCGAGTGGGGCCTGGGCTGCAGCAGCCCATGTGGGCCCTTCTGCAGCTGCCCAGGGAAGTCCTCTGATCTTTGGTGGGAAATGGAGGGCAGCAATCCAGAGCTTCTCCTTGCAGCCTGCAAGCCTCCCGGGCACACCTCATGGGCACACCAGCCTCTGAGACATGCGTTCTCATCGAAACCTGGCTTCTCAGGGGAGATGGTGACCAAGGCGAGGGGCGGGTACTGGTGATCCAGGAAAGGGCATCAGCTAAAAAACATGATCCAGGACTGGACACTCAGGGGTGGGTGGAACTCAGGTCGAGCACCCTGCTGAGGAGGGGTCGTCGCAGCCCCCCGGGAGCTGGCCTCATGTCCGGGGTAGCCGGGCTCCGCCTGCCTCCCACCCAAACCCCAGCAGGCCACTGTCGCACCAGGGCCCTGCCCCTCCCATGTGGGTGCAGCGTGAGGACCCCACGGGCTCCGGCCTCTGTCATGGGGCCGCTGACACCCTGGTGCCCCAGCCAGCGGCCCTCCTGCCCTCTGGCCAGCATGCCCCTCCAGGAATGTCCACCCATCCTCCCAGCTTGCCCTGGCCCGGGCGGGGCAGGACCCTGAGCACGCAGGCCAGGCTCTGAAGTGCAGGGGGTTCAAGTCCAGGTGAGGCAGAGACGTCCCCCCTGGCCTCCTCCATCCACTCAGGGCGCCCGTGGGCCAGTGAGGGAGCTGGGAGGCGCCTTCCTGGAGGACCTGAGCGACAGACACAGCCCCGCACGCGTGGTTCCCGTGTCTCAGCAGTGTCAGCAACACCGCGGCACAGCCCAAGGACCTCTGGTCACTGCTCCTCACGGCATGGGGAGGCGCGAGGGGCACTCTGGGCACTGAGGGCCACGTGGTGGCCTCAAGAACAGAGCGCGGCGTGGGCCTGCACCAGCCCCCCAGAGCCCCCAGCGCCGCCACCCTTCTCCCTGCCCCCGCCCCGGTCCAGCCCAGGGAGCTCCCCTGCTTGGCGGCGTCCCATCCCGGGCTCCAAACGGAAACGGCTGCTGGCTCTCGGGGCAGCCGGACACGCCGCCGGCCAGGTGCCCTGTTGTAAGTCCCAGGTCTTCCCAGGCGCGGTCTCACCCCACAACAGCCACGCAGAAGGCGCCACACAACACCTGCTGTCCGTCCCGGGTGGCCCCCATCCTCCCACCTTCCGGCCAAGCCTGGGGTCCGGGCTGCATGGTGACCCAGACGCGCCCAAGCTTTGGGGCCTCCGCAGGGGAGCTCCGCCGGGGAACACGGCACCACAGACTCGCGCGCGGGGTCGCAGGAGGCTCTCCAACCCCCGCGTTACCCCCTGTGCACAAGGGGGTCCTCAGAGGCCGGGGAGGGCTCAGCCCCATCACGAGCCCACAGCCAGGACACAGGCAGCTCCACAGGACACCAGCTGGAGGCAAACCAACCCGGTGGCAACTGTCCTCCTCGCTGGCTAGCCCAACGCAGCTTGTCCGCTAGAGGGAAATAAAAAAGTCGAGCCTAAATGCATAAAAAATTATGATGGAAGCACTAAATAAGGCCGGGCCCGCATGCTTATTGAGTCAAAAATCAATCAATCAATGAGGAGTGGATTAGGCGTACCTTATAAGCCCCAAAGAAATGATTTGCCCAAACACTGGGATTTAACAGTAGAGGACCAGATTCCAACACTTTTAGGAAGTAAATAATGAAAAATCAATTTAAAGAAAAAACAGATCAAGAACCCTGGACTCTGACACGCGGACACATTTACTGCCGAGTGCCGTCTCTCGGCTGACCCGAAAACTTCGGAAGGTGTTTATTTACTTCCAGCACCTTCCAGAGATCAATATTTTTAATTTGGACCCAAGTTATTATTTTTCACATCACAGCAGCGGGGAGCAGAGTAAAGTGGCTCATATTTTAGTGCTAAAAAGATCGATATGACAGTTTCACCTTCCCTCAGCCCTGCCGCTGCCGGGCCGCACATCACCACGTCCCGCGGGGCCGCCTGGCCGCAGGGGGAGCGGCCGCCCCCGCCCCTGAGGCCGGCAGCCGTGATTTAGCTGAGCGCCGAGGGCCCCGCGCCCTCGGAAAACCAATCTTGCTTCCCCCACTTCATCAGGCCTGTCTGGACCTGCAGGCGGGGCAGGAGGCGGGGCCAGAGGGGCTAACGCAGATCGTCCTGGTGCCTTCCTGCCCTTCCTCCGACCAAAAAGCTGCCACCAATGCCATCAGTTCTCCGTAAATATCCCCCAAAGTCTTATCCAGGAGAGCAGACAGGAAGAGGCCACGGAGCAGGGTGACCCCTTGGGAGGAGCAGGCATCAGGCCAGGGGGTGGGGGGCAGGGCAGAAAAGAGGCGGTGCCACCCCACCCCCTCCAGCAGGCGCCCTCCAGGTACCCTGGGCTGGAGGATGGACCCAGATCCTACTGGAGGAGACTACGGGGCCAGTGCGGACCCTTGAGGCCTGTGAGCCCCCAGTGAGGAGCAGAAGGAGCCCCCAGACACGGCGCCGAGGGAGGAAGGAGCCAGTTTGTTGGTGACCTGCTGCCCAGGCGTCCTGGGCCCAGGAGCCACCAGAGTGGACACCAGCCACCAGTGGGAGCACAGCAGGCCCCCCAGGGCAGGAAGGGACCCCTCGGTGTGAACAGACCCCCCCACCCCGGACGCCAGGGCCTGACCCGGGTCTCCTGGTCTGACCACGAGGGAGAAACAGTCAGGCCGTAGGGGTCTGCTCGCCCCGTGAACGGGGGCGGCAGGTTGCAGACCTCAGCGTCGGCGGGGAGGGAGGGGGCTTCCTGGGGGGACCTGAGACAGCCCTTCTCCCGACGTCCACAGCCTACCCCTGCCAACAGGGCCCAGTCCCGGGAGACCCCCAGAACCGTGAGTCCATGTCTGTGGAACTGGGCCTGGCCACAGTCTCGCCCACCCACGAAGCCCAGAAGAGTGCCTCTTTCCAGGGTCCAGGCCGGTGGGGACAATGGAAGCTGGTGGGGGGAGCGGGGGCCGGCCAGGCTGCAGGCAGTGCCTCCTCCATCTTCCAGGCGCAGCTGCACAGCCCGGGCACTCGGGAGGCAGGTGCCAGCAGGCTGACCCGTCTGTCCAGATGGAACCCACTTCCAGAGCTTTGAGGGGAAGTCAGAACCTCCGTGCTCTAGGGCAACGCTGCGTTCGCCAAAGCCAGGCGCAGAGCCCTCAGGAGCCTGGCCTCGGCGCCTGCACTGGGCGGAACTACCACGTGGCATCTCCACGGGCCAGGAGGGTCAGCCCCGCCCACCCTGTCTCCTGCATCTGCCAACACCCTGCAGGCGCGGGTGAGGACCAGCCAGGCATGTGGCCACAGGCTTCACCCCATGCCTCACGGCCCCCACCAGGCTTGTCCCTAGTAGGTGGTGCCAGGGCCCGGGAGCCGCCCCAGGAGGGGCTCTGGGAGCAGGGAGCGGGTGGGCAGGGCCTCAGGCCCCCCCAGTCACAATGCAAGGGGCTCCCAGGGTCCCCTGACAGCGTACTTGGTGTGGTGGGGACAGAGCCAGCATCTGAGCCTCGTGAGGGATGAAAACTGGGCCATCCTGGCTCTTCCAGACAAACACAAAACCACCAGGGTGTCAGGTGTGGAAGTCGGCCAGGAAACCCAGGGTGCTTTCCACTGCACCACAGAAAACAATGGGGCGGAGCTGTCCAGGATGGAGTCAGTGGCACAGCCCCCTCCCCACCCAGAGCAGCGCCCTGTCCAGACCCCTGGGCACAGAGATGCCCACGTCCGCTCAGGGAGACCCGGGCAGGGATCAGGGCCAGGGAGGGCAGGCACCTGGGGGGCAGCCCCTTCCTTGTGGGGTCTTACTCCACTGCCCATGGCTTTCAGTTCATCCCAGCCCCCACCTCCCCAACTATGCATGAGCCTTCCATCTCCCAGACTCCAAAGTGGAGGCCCCAGGCTCAGATCCCTGCACCGGGGAAACCCACCCAACCGGCAGTGTCCGAGGTGCACAAAACCGGACCGCTGAGATCCGGGCCCTCTGCCCCGGGCCCCGCCCACCTGCCCAGACAGTCTGCCGAGCAGCTGGTAGGTGCTGAAGCAGGCCCAGGCCCGGGCCGCTCAGGGACAGACCTGGTGCTCCCAGCCTCTGGATCCAAGGGCAGGAGGCTGACACAGCCCCGCAAGGTGGCCACGGCCCGAGGCAGGGGTCTAGGGGCCAGAGGCCTGGGCCAGCCTGCAAGCTCCAGCCAGCCCGTCCAGCTCACGCGTGGTCACCCAGGGGCCGGGCCGTCAGCCCGTGAGGGCAGTCAGCGAGTTCTCAGGAGCAGGGTGGGGGATGGGAGGCTGGGGCACCTCAGAAGGAGGAGACCTCCCGGAAAACAGGCAGGTAGGGGACTGGCCAGTGGGCAGGGTCAGAGGGAGCGGAGCCGCCCAGGACGGCCAGTGGGGGACGGTCTGTCTCCTCAGGCCCGAGTGGACCACGTGAGCCACCTGCTTCAGTGAGCCGCCACTCAGGACGGTCTTCGGGAGCAGACAGAATTTAGTGTTATCAGTTTAAGTCTAAAATCTGCGCTTCCAGCAGCTCTGGCTGGAATGGGAGGCGCTGCTCTGGCGCCACCTCCTGGTGACGACCAGGACCTGCAGGCCCCTGCTGAGCGGCTGCACCCCCCAACCAGAGCCCTGCCCCCCCAGAGCCCCGCCCCAGGGCACAGCTCCCCCAGGCTGCACCCCGCCC
>SJXP01000186.1:1903480-1920138 GCA_006408505.1 Damaliscus lunatus
CCTGAGGGGAGAGCCGTCCTGAGGGGAGAGCCGTCCTGAGGGAGAGCCGTCCTGAGGGGAGAGCAGTCCTGAGGGGGAGAGAGCCGTCCTGAGGGGAGAGCCGTCCTGAGGGGAGAGCCGCCCTGAGGGGAGAGCCGTCCTGAGGGGAGAGCAGTTCTGAGGGGGAGAGAGCCGTCCTGAGGGGAGAGCCGTCCTGAGGGGGAGCCGTACAGCGGCCCGGCCACCCTGCAGCCCTCTCCGCACAGGGTCCTGACTCGCGCGACGGCCCGGACCCGCATCTCCCCTGGGCCCTGAAACAGGCTGGGCATCGTCACCGGGGCAGGTGTGGACCCACACGGGCTCACGGGGGGACCCGGAGGTCCCGGCCGCACCCCCTGGGGCGCCCACAGCTGGGGGAGCAGGCAGCGGGGCCAGGACGTCCACGGGCGGGGGCAGCGGCCAGGGCAGGGTGGCCGGGACAGACAGTGAGGCCGGCGCTGGGGCGGCAGCAGGGCCCCGGCCGTCCACACCCGCGCCCCGCCCGCCCTCCGCTCTGCGCTTCCCTTGGCGCGGCGACACGGCCGGCCCTGCAGCGCTCACCGAGACCCGGAGCCACCCTGGCCTCCCCCGCCCACCATCCCAGAGGCAGGCATCCCGCAGCAGGCGACCCACGCCCAGGCCGCAGTGTTGCTTCCCACACCGCCTGCACCCAGCCTCGGCTACTGCGTCCTGCCCAGAGGTCAGCGAGCCATGGACGGACGGGCCGCGGTCAACGGGCTCAGACACGGCTCCTCTGGGCACAAGGGCAGTGAGGTCCCCGACGGGACGGGGCTGTACCTGGGGCTCAGCCAGCTGACCAGGGAGCCGGCCGGGGGGACGGGACGTGGGCCCAGGCCCTGGAGCGGAGCGCAGAGTGCCAGGCGGGGGCCAAAGGAAGCCTCGCTCGGCAGCAGCTGCCCCCGACCTGAAATGGCTGGCGGCACGTGCAGCCTCAGGGCACGCGGCTGCACCCGGCTCGCACCTGCGTTCCGTCTGGGCAGGGTACAGGATGTTCACCAGGCTGCTTTCACTGCCCCCTCAACACAGGCCCGGACCCCCCCGGCCTGGACTCCAGCCTCAGGGCTCGGGAAACCAGGCGGCGCGCCTCCCAGCGGGCGCCTCACCCAACACCCCACAGCCGGGCAGGGACCTGGGCGCTGGGGCAGCAGATCACCTCCACAGCCAGGGCAGACTGCAGGCTGGCTTCCAGGCCCAGGGCCGGGGCCGCAAAGATGGGCTGGCCTCAGGCCCAGGAACAAGTGACAGGACGGCATAGTCACGTGAAAGCCACCAAAAGCTGCGTGATGTGTGCGGCTGTCACCCACCGCGCCTGGCACCTGGGACAACACACAAAGCCAGACCTTTGTGAGGGGCCCAGGGTTCCACCCGAGCGGCGCCCCCTGGACACCCAGAGCTGCACAGACAGGGAGGGGCGCGGAGGAAGCTGGCGGCTCACGACCCCGCTCAGGGCTGCGTGCTCTGGGCCCGGTCCCCTTGTCCTGCAGCTCAGGCCCAGCACCAGTCCAGAGGCGGGAAGGGCAGAAGGCACCCCAGATGCGGGCAGGGCTCGCGCGTGGGCTCCTGCAGGTCATCCCGCCACGCCGTGCACAGAGGCTGTGGGTCACCAGAGTGTGGCGGGGACCGCGCCTGAGTCCCCGGCGAGGGCCGAGCGGCGCTTTCCAGGGACGCCCCGCAGCGACGCAGGGAGGCCAGGACGTGATGCCCCAGGCAGCCGCCGGTCAGGCGGGCCCCTCTGGGTGGGGACTTGCTGCCCGCGCCTCCCTCGGCGGGCGCTCACTCTGTCATGGTCTGAACTGAAGCGGCCTTTTAAGGCACAGAATTCACTATTCACATCACACCAAACTCCTCATACACTTGACTCTGATCCCACAAATGAAAAAATCCAAAAATAGCCCCCCTGCGCCCCCCCACACGTCAGGGAGCCCCCCGGCGGCCCGCAGGCCCGGCACACCTGCCTCAGGGTCTGGTGGGGAGGCCCCTCCACACAGAGGAAGGGAGAGGGCGCTTCAAAAGCCACGAGGAGGCGCCGGGACGAGCTCACACAGGAGTGGACGGGAGGAGACAAAGGCACGTCTCGCATGAGAATGAAGGTGCTGAAATGACGGGTCCTCATCACAAAGCGTTTGGGGAGGAAAGTAACAGACACCTGCAGGAAGGGCCCGCACGTCGGGAGAGCAGCCTCCACACCCGTCTCCGCAGACCGCAGACCACGCACTCTCCACGCCAAAGGCCACAGGGGTCCACAGAGGCTCTCCCTGGGCAGGCCAGGAGAGCGCACAGCTGGGAACGGGGCTTGGGGGAGAGAGTGGGTTCAGAGGAGCCCGGCCTCCACAAGGAGCATCGGGGTGGGGGTCTGTGGGGGGTTTGGAGGCCCCTGCAGGAAGCGGGAGAGGAGCCTGACGCCACGTCCGAGTTTAACCAGCACTCCCGCTCCACCCAGGACAGGCCCCCGGCCCACACGCACACAGACACACACACACACACACTTAGATCCATGAGTTCATGACGCCGCTAACCAACCCCCCCATGCCAGTCAGAGTGGGGTCAGGACACCCCTCTGAAAACCGGTGATGAAGAGAATGAAGCCCTCCCTCCCTCCTGCATCTCTGGGGAAACGGGAGGGCAAGCCCCCCTCAGGGAAACGTCAAGCCAAGAAATGGAGGAGAGGCGCCAGGACTAGACTCTGCACGGCCACACGGGAACCCAGAGCTTCCGGCTGAGACGGGAGGCGGGTACAGAGGCCCCCGTGCGAAAACCCAAACCAACTTCCAACCCAGACGGAATCGAAGCAGCCCGAACACGGAGAACAGAGTAGAAAGGCGGTGAGGGGGCAGGGGGCGAGGTGTAGGTCACTGGGCTCACAGCTTCTGGATCTAACGGGCAGCCTAGTGACCAGTCCACACGGTGCAGTCACACCCCGGCCCTGGGCAGGGGAGGCCGAGGCGGCTGCGGACAGCAGGAAACACTCAGCCCAGTGGGGTCCATGGATCCGGCTGCAGGGCGCCAGGAGGCCCTACTTCTGCAGAGCAGGGCCGCGGGGAGGACAGGCCGGCTGCAGTGGGAATGTGAGCGGGGGAGCAGGGGGCAGGCGGGCGCTCTGAGACGCAGGGGAGGCACCTCCTCGCCCACAGCAGGCAGCACAGCTTTGCCCGATGGACAGAAGAGGGTGCTGTGAGGCCAGGAACGCGACCCGCACCGAGGCTGCTAGGGGCGGGCAGAGGAAGGGCACGTCCCTGCAGGGCTATGGCCCACGAGGAAAGAGCACCTCCAGGAAGAGGCCTGCCCTCTGCAGAGGCACAGAGCAGCCCAGAGCTGCGAGCCCCCCCGCAGACAGAGCTGAGCATCCAAACAGGCGCCGAGGGGAGGAGAAACGCGTAAGAGAGACAGGATCGACCTCAGGACAGAAATGGGGGAAAGGACAAAATCGTCCCAGAAAAGAAAAGCAAGTTACAGAGCGCCCGAGGGAGAACCAACTTCGAGGAAAGTTCAGCAAGGGCCACACAGGCCAGAAAAACCCAAGAAAGTGAAAAGAGGGTCAGTGAGAGGGCAGGGGCAGGCGTGGGCGAGGGCAGAGGGGGGAGCCTCTGCACCCCGGTACCAAGGCAGTGCCTGGAGCTCACATCTAAACCCAGGGCCCAGGGAAACCCCCCAAGGCAGGGGAGCTGAACCACACTGAGGGGCGCCTGGGCACCAGAGAGAATCATCCCATAGCAACGGACCCCCAGGCACACTCCAGCGCAAGACACAGTCCTCCAGGTCCCCAGGAACCAGAGCCACAGAGACCCACACCAGAGCCAGAGACCCACACCAGAGCCAGAGACCCACACCAGAGCCAGAGACCCACACCAGAGCCAGAGACCCACACCAGAGCCAGAGACCCACACCAGAGCCAGAGACCCACACCAGAGCCAGAGACCCACACCAGAGCCAGAGACCCACACCAGAGCCAGAGACCCACACCAGAGCCAGAGACCCACACCAGAGCCAGAGACCCACACCAGAGCCAGAGACCCACACCAGAGCCAGAGACCCACACCAGAGCCAGAGACCCACACCAGAGCCAGAGACCCACACCAGAGCCAGAGACCCACACCAGAGCCAGAGACCCACACCAGAGCCAGAGACCCACACCAGAGCCAGAGACCCACACCAGAGCCAGAGACCCACACCAGAGCCAGAGACCCACACCAGAGCCAGAGACCCACACCAGAGCCAGAGACCCACACCAGAGCCAGAGACCCACACCAGAGCCAGAGACCCACACCAGAGCCAGAGACCCACACCAGAGCCAGAGACCCACACCAGAGCCAGAGACCCACACCAGAGCCAGAGACCCACACCAGAGCCAGAGACCCACACCAGAGCCAGAGACCCACACCAGAGCCAGAGACCCACACCAGAGCCAGAGACCCACACCAGAGCCAGAGACCCACACCAGAGCCAGAGACCCACACCAGAGCCAGAGACCCACACCAGAGCCAGAGACCCACACCAGAGCCAGAGACCCACACCAGAGCCAGAGACCCACACCAGAGCCAGAGACCCACACCAGAGCCAGAGACCCACACCAGAGCCAGAGACCCACACCAGAGCCAGAGACCCACACCAGAGCCAGAGACCCACACCAGAGCCAGAGACCCACACCAGAGCCAGAGACCCACACCAGAGCCAGAGACCCACACCAGAGCCAGAGACCCACACCAGAGCCAGAGACCCACACCAGAGCCAGAGACCCACACCAGAGCCAGAGACCCACACCAGAGCCAGAGACCCACACCAGAGCCAGAGACCCACACCAGAGCCAGAGACCCATACCAGAGCCAGAGGCTCACACCAGAGCCAGACACCCATACCAGAGCCAGACACCCATACCAGAGCCACAGAAACCCACACCAGAGCCAGAGACCCACACCAGAGCCAGAAACCCACACCAGAGCCAGAGACTCACACCAGAGCCAGAAACCCATACCAGAGCCACAGAGACCCACACCAGAGCCAGAGACCCACACCAGAGCCACAGAGACCCACACCAGAGCCAGAGACCCACACCAGAGCCACAGAGACCCACACCAGAGCCAGAGACCCACACCAGAGCCAGAGACTCACACCAGAACCGTCAGCACTCACCAGAATCGCCAAGGCCCACACCAGAACCACTGACACCCACACCAGAACCGCCAAGGCCCACACCAGAACCACTGACACCTACTAGAACCGCCAATACCCACACCAGAACCACTGACACCCACACCAGAATCAGAGACCCACACCAGAACCACCAACATCCACACCAGAACCACTGACACCCAGTAGAACCGCCGACACCCACACCAGAACTGACACCCACCAGAACCATCAGCACTCACCAGCACAATGACACCCACACCAGAACCGCCGAGGCCCACACCAGAGCCACCGAGACCCACACCAGAACCGCCGAGGCCCACACCAGAGCCACCGAGACCCACACCAGAACCATCAGCACTCACCAGAACCGCCGACATCCACACCAGAACCGACACCCACCGGAACCGACACCCACACCAGAACCGATGTCTAACTGGAGCACTGGCAGAACCACCTTTATAAGAACCCTCAGTGCGAGCAGGTATGAGCCAAGAATCACAGAGCTCAGCCAACCGTCCTTCAAACATTTTCACGAGTAAACTCAGGTGGGCTCTGTCCCCATGAGCCTGCGTGGAGCTCCACGAGGGCAGGCTGGGCAGACGCTGACTGGGGGACCAGCGCAGACTCAGGCCCCGCGGCCGGCAGCCTCGAGGGAATGCTACTGTGCAGGTGTGGAGGCCACGCGAAGGGGTGAGGCCGCCCCTGGGAGCCTGACCCCAAGCCAGGCGGCAGGTCGGACCGGCTAGGCTCGGGGGCAGGGACGGGGTGCTGACCCTTGATTTAAAGTAGCAATTATAACTCATAGTTTACAGCAACTATAACCCGCTGGCTGGAGTCCCCAGGGCAGGCAGACGGACAGCACACGCTGCTCGGAAACCCACACGGTCCCAGCGCGTCCACATGGCACGTGAAGGAGCAGGACGCCGACCAGAGGCAGGGGGACTCGAAACCCACAGCTGCCAGGAAGACCCTTCATGAGATGCAAGACGCCAGTCAACAGCTTCAAATGGAATGCAAGAGAAACGGAGAACTAATCCAAAAGCAAGCAGAAATGGGGAAATAAAGGGACAAACCAGAAGGTGTAAACATAACACAGATAATAAAACGGCAGGCCCCAAGCCTACCGTGCCGATGGCCACAGTGAGCGCTGATGGTCTGGACCCACACTGAGAGGCAGGGCTGCCTGGCCACTGTGGATGGTGGCGGCCGCGCCAGACAGCGCAGAGCAGAGCGCCCACCACGGAAGGCTCCCCGAGACGAGGCCCTGCTGGCGCCTGAGCCCCAGGGGCCGGGAGGCGCCTCAGCGAGCGGCGGGGGCTCCAGAGGACGACGGGCACAGGACGACCACAGAGGGCTGGGAAGGCAGACGCACACGTGCACGTGGCCAGTGACGGGGACGCACTCACGAGTGCCCGCATACACACGGGCGCGTGCGGACAGTGCCCTGACCGACAGCCCAGGACACGGCCGCGGGGCACACCCTCTCCTGTGGCCCACTCGGCAGGAAAGGCCATCGCCAGGCCACAGAACAAACCACAGGCTGCTGCCCGGCTTTTCAGGGATCACAGTCAAAGATGGAGAAGCTCCATACGGTCAGGAAAGACAAGACCAGGAGCTCACTAGGGCTCAGATCATCAGCTCCTTATTGCAAAATTCAGGCTTCAATTGAACAAAGTAGGGAAAACCACTAGACCATTCAGCTATGACCTAAATCAAATCCCATTTGTTTATACACTGGAGGCGACAAATAGATTCAAGGGATTAGATGGTAGACACAGCGCCTGGAGAACTATGCACGGTGTTTGTAATATTGTACAGGAGGCGGCGACCGAAACTATCCCCAAGAAAAAGAAATAAAAACAAAATGGTTGTCTGATGACGCTTTACAAATAGCTGAGGAAAGCAGAGAATCAAAAGGCAAAGGAGACACATTCATACCCATCTGAATGCAGAGTTCCAAAGAATAGCAAGCGGAGATAAGAAAGCCTTCCTCAGTGATCAAAGCAAAGAAACAGAGGAAAACAACAGAATGGGAAACACCAAACACCAGAGATCTCTTCAAGAAAATTGGAGATACCAAGCGAACATTTCATGTAAGAATAGGCGCAATAAAGAACAGAAACAGGAAGGACCCAACAGAAGAAGAACATGCTAAGATGAGGTGGCAAGAATACACAGAAGAACCATACAAGAAATGTCTTAAAGACCTGGATAACCATGATAGTGTGATCACTCACCTAGAGCCAGACATCCTGGAGTGTGAAGTTAAGTGGGCCTTAGGAAGCATCACTACAAACAAAGCTAGTGGAGGTGATGGAATTCCAGCTGAGCTATTTAAAATCGTAAAAGATGATGCTGTGAAAGTGCTGCACTCAATATGCCAGCAAATTTGGAAAACTGAGCTGTGGCCACAGGCTTAGAAAAGGTCAATTTTCATTTCAATGCCAAAGAAAGGCAATGCCAAAGAATGTTCAAACCACTGTATAATTGCACTCATTTCACATGCTAGTAAGGTTACACTCAAAATCCTTCAAGCTCGGCTTTAACAGTATGTGAACTGAGAACTTCCATTTGTTCAAGCTGGGTTTCGAAGAGGCAGAGGAACAAGAGATCAAACTGCCAACATTTACTGGATCATGGAGAAAGCAAGGGAATTCCAGAAAAACATCTACTTCTGCTTCACTGACTATGCTAAAGACTTTGACTGTGTGGATCACAACAAACTATGGAAAATTCTTAAAGAGATGGAGTACCAGACCACCTTACCTGTTTCCTGAGAAACGTGTATGCAGGTCAAGAAGCAGTGATTAGAACCAGGCATAGAACAACTGTGCAGTTCAAAACTGGGAAAGGAGTAAGACAAGGCTGTATATTGACACTCTGCTTATTTAACTTGTGCAGAGTAAGTACATCATGTGAAATGCCGGGCTGGATGAAGCACAAGCTGGAATCAAGATTGCCAGGAGAAATATCAACAACTTCAGATACGCAGATGATACCACTTTAATAGCAGAAAGTAAGAGGAACTGAAGAACGTCTTGATGAAGGTGAAAGAGGAGATTTTAAAAAGCTGGCTTGAAACTCAGCACTCAAAAATCTATGATCGTGGCACCTGATCCCATCGCTTCATGGCAAACAGAAGGTGGAAAGTGGAGCAGTGGCAGACTCTGGTTTTGTGGCTCCAGAGTCACTGTGGGAACTGACTGCAGCCGTGACATTAAAAGGCACTTGCTCCTTGGAAGAAAAGCTATGAGAAACCTAGACATCGCAATAAAAAGCAGAGGAATCATTTTGCCAACAAACCATCTAGTCACAGCTATGTTTTTTCCAGTGGTCATGTATGGATGTGAGAGTTGGACCGTAAAGAACGTTGAGTGCTGAAGAATTAATGCTTTTGAGTGTAGTATTGGAGAAGACTCCTGAGACTCCCTTGGACAGCCAGGAGATCCAACCAGTCCATCCTAAAGGAAATGAGTCCTGAATATTCATTGGAAGGACTGGTGCTGAAGCTGAAACTCCAACACTTTGGCCACCTGATGAGAAGAACTGACTCACTGGAAAAGACCCTGATGCTGGGAAAGATTGAAGGCGGGAGGAGAAGAGGGTGACTGAGGATGAGATAGTTGGATGGCATCACCGACTCGATGGACATGAGTCTGAGTAAGCTCCGGGAGATGGTGGAGGACACGGAGGCCTGATGTGCTGCGGTTCATGGAGTCGCAAAGAGTCGGACACGAGTGAGCGACTGAACCGCAGCCAGCGCTGCTGCCCCGGCTCTGTGAGCGCCCCCTGCCGCACGCGCCGGCCTTGGTCGCTCACTGTGCTCAGGACGGACGCAGAGCAAGCACCGGATGGCGGGTCAGATCGACACCATCACAAATGCCGCCGGGGCAGGACCAGCCATCACCCGGCGGACCCTGGGACTAGGAGTGGAAGTGCCGGCTGGAGCTCTCTGGGCCACGAAGGTCAGAGTGGCAGGCCTCCCCCTGCCTCCAGGAAGAAGCCTAGACGGAGCCCTTCGGGGAAGATGGCATGGATGACTTGAGGATGGACAGGAAAGTCCCTCCAAGATGTGGGCAGTGAGCTCAGGCCACGACTGGTGGGAAGGAGCTCAGAGAAGCAGGAGCTGGACGGGCAGGGGACTCCTGGCCCCAGGGGTCAGGGTCGGGGCCTCCGCTGCGTGGCTCTAACTGGGCTCCCATCCTGCCCACCTGGCACAGGGTGGCTGACCACATCTGCACATGCGCTGGGCCAACATTCTTTACCAAAAAAAGGAGCTTCTGCGAACTCTAGGGGGGAAATGCAGGCAACTGATAGAAATACATGGGTTCTTTCATAGGAAGGCTCAAGAAAAATATTTTGGAAAAGAGTGAATTAGAGATTTTGGCAAGGAAGAGCTGAGGGAATTAAAAATAAAAACAATAACACACAACGCAGCCAAACAAAACCAGGCCCTGTCCTGACGCTGTGCAGGTGGCGAGGAGAGGGCGGCCCTGGTCTCCAGGACACGCAGAGCCGCCCGGCCCCGCTAAAAATAGCAGCAGCCAGGCCTTGTTAGGCCTGCTCCAAAGAGAAGTATCTGAGTTACCTAAAAAGGAATTACATCCTACAAACAACCCAGTGCAGACCCGAGAGCCGAGATAAGGAGCCGAAAAGGGACAAAGGAATTTCTCCGGAGGCAAGATTGCTATTTACCAGCTACGCCTGAGAACACCCTGCGGAGATGTCTGTGACCCTCAGCCTGGGAGGCGGGGGTCCTCTGGATGCCCAGCCGCCTGCCCTCCGCCCCAGGGCTGCTCCAGGATGGTGCAGGGGAGGTGGGGGCCTGCCCCCCGAGAAGGCCCAGACTCAGCTCCTGGCAGCCCTGACCGGACGCACTCCCAGAGCCCAGGCCCCACAGCCGCTGCCGGCCGGCACCCAGGGCAGCACGAGGCTCCGAGAGCTCACCAGCAGGCAGGGGGCCTGGCCATCCGAGCAACGAGGGTAGCTCCCGGGCCCCGTGTGGGCACGAGGGCCACTCCAAGTCCTTGGGGCTGGAGGGTTTCTAGTGAGGCCGTTGATCCTGGGCACCCACAGGCGTGCCTGACCGCCGATCGCAAAGCTGAAGCAGCGTCCAGCAGGCGAACTGTGTCTCTACCCCAGATCCAGACAGATGGACGCAAGGCTGCTCCTTCCAGAGGGCAGAGACATGGGGCTTGGTCCACACTTAACACGGCCTGGTGCTCGGGACATCAGAGTTCTCTAAGAATGGCTCGATTTTCATTTAAGAAGCACTTTCCCTGACGAGGGGTGAGCAGGATGGAAGCAGGTCCTGGGCCGCCGCCTGACTCTCCCTGAGGACCCCAGGGCCAGCTGGCGGCCACAGCTTCCCGATCTCAGCCCTGGAACCTCCTCCCCGAAGCCACCCGCTTCCTCAGGCTGGTTTCCAGTGCGAGGGGATGCACGCGCTGCCCACGGGCTGAAAGGCTGCCTGGAGCCCCACAGCCTCTGACCACAGCAGCCTGTGGGCGCAAGCGAGCCCCCCCGGATCCACCTCGGGGGGGGCCCATGGGCATGAGTGAACAGCCCCCCAGGATCCACCTTGGGGGGGCCCATGGGCATGAGTGAACCCCCCCAGGATCCACCTCGGGGGGCCCACCTCTCTCCGTATCAGAAGGGAAGCCTGGACATACCAATGCCACCATGTCAGTGGGCTCCCAGGGAGCACCCACCTCTCTCTGTATCAGAGGCAGACAGGGAGCTGCGGGTCTGGCTGGGATGAGGGTGGGGGTCCAAGGACCCGGGTGTGATGCTCGTGTGCGCCGGGCACTTACAGGGGCAACTCGGGGCATGTGGGGCAGACGGCACACCTGATCCCCACCCAGCTGTGCTGCTAGACGTGGCCACACTGACCTGGCAAGCAAGCAGCTCCTTGAGGCCGTGAGGGCTGCCACCGGGCCCCCGTGGGCCCCCGGGGAAGTGTGCCCTCTTCACGCGCCATGAGGGCGGGCTGCCATCTGTGGGCACAGCACAGACTAGTGGCGTCAGCAGCCCGCTGCGGGCTCAGCGGGTCTGCAGGGAGGACCTCGCACCCCAACATGAAGGAAGCTGGGCACTGGGGGCAGCTGCAGACTCAGGCCGAACCCAGAGCAGAGCGGCGGGTGCAGAGAAGGGCCCCAGGCAGAGGGAACGGGGCACTGCCTGTGCCCCTGCCTCCCTGCCCAGCCCCCATCCCGCAGGAACACCTCCCTCCTGGCCCCACACACCACACCAGCAGACCAGAGCACGAGCCTGGCTTCTCAGAGGCTGACGAAGAGAGCAGCCGGGACCCCGCCGCTGGTCTCCCTGGAGAGGGACATCTCCCTGCTTCCTCGGGCCTTTCCTGATTGCTCTCATTGCTGCATAGACATTTAGTTCAGTTCAGTCACTCAGTCGTGTCCGACTCTTTGCGACTCCATGGACTGCAGCACGCCAGGCCTCCCTGTCCATCACCAACTCCCGGAGTTTACTCAAACTCATGTCCATTGAGTCAGTGATGCCATCCAACCATCTCATCCTCTGTCGTCCCCTTCTCCTCCTGCCTTCAATCTTTCCCAGCACCAGGGTCTTTTCAAATGACTCAGCTCTTTGCATCAGGTGGCCAAAGGACTGGAGTTTCAGCTTTAGCATCAGTCCTTCCAATGAATATTCAGGACTCCTTTCCTTTAGGATGGACTGATTGGATCTCCTTGCAGTCCAAGGGACTCTCAAGAGTCTTCAACACCACAGTTCAAAAGCATCAATTCTTCGGCACTCAGCTTTCTTTACGGTCCAACTCTCACAATCATACAAGACCACTGGAAAAACCATAGCCTTGACTAGATGGACCTTTGTCGGCAAAGTAATGTCTCTGCTTTTTAATATGCTATCTAGGTTGGTCATAGCTTTTCTGCTAAGGAGCAAGCGTCTTTTAATTTCATGGCTGCAGTCACCATCTGCAGTGATTTTGGAACCCAAGAAAGTAAAGTCTCTCACTGTTCCCACTGTTCCCCATCTATTTGCCATGAAGTGATGGGACCGGATGCCAGGATCTTAGTTTTCTGAATGTTGAGTTTTAAGCCAACTTTTTCACTCTCCTCTTTCACTTTCATCAACAGGCTCTTTAGTTCCTCTTCATTTTCTGCCATAATGGTGTTATCATCTGCATTTCTGAGGTTACTGATATTTCTCCCGGCAATCTTGATTCCAGCTTGTCCTTCATCCAGCCTGGCATTTCGCATGATGTACTCTGCATGTAAGTTAAATAAGCAGGGTGACAATATACAGCCTTGATGTTCTCCTTTCCTGATTTGGAACCAGTCTGTTGGTCCATGTCCGTTTCTGAGTGTTGCTTCCTGACCTGCACACAGATTTCTCAGGAGGCAGGTCAGGTGGTCTGGTATTCCCATCTCTTGAAGAATTTTCCACAGTTTATTGTGATCCACACAGTCAAAGGCTTTGGCATAGTCAATAAAGCAGAAGTAGATGTTTTTCTGGAACTCTCTTGCTTTTTCAATGATCCAGTGGACGTTGGCAATTTGATCTCTGATTCGTGTGCCTTTTCTAAAACCAGCTTGAGTGCAGACATTAGCATCTCATCAGGTGTACAGACACTGCTTCATTCCGGTGCTGCTGTGCACGTTCAAGTTTAATATAAAGAGGCCTTCAACGTGCCGTGTGCGTGGCACACTCACTCCACTCACCTACATCAGTGCACAGCCACACTTCTGCGCGCTCCTCAAGGCTTCCGGAACCGCCCGTCACACCTTCTGCCCAGGCACAGGTCAGCCCCCTCCCTTCACCTGCGACGAGCTCCCTTCACCTGTAGGGCTCACTTCCTCTCTGGCCCTGCGACGAGGACCAGGACCTTCGCCGCCGGGCAGGACGCAGGCAGGCCCTGTGCACCGCCCCACCCCAGGGTCCTGGCAGGAAAGCATCTCATCTCCCAGGAGCTGCGCCATCAGGCTCGGGGCACGAGTGCTCGCTACAGAAGCTCCTTCCACGCAGCTTGCTGGAAGCTTTCATCAGAAATGGTTATAGAATTTCAGCAAACGCTTTTCCTGCATCTGTTGAGACGATCGTGTGTTTTTTCTTCACAGTCGGTTGACTTGGGTGATCTTATCTGTTAATTTTTGAGCGTTACGCCAGGCTTGCACCCCTTGGTGCTCACGCATAACTTTTTGATGTGCTGCTGTTTCTATGGGCGTGTGTGTGTGCCCGTGCACGTGTGTGCGTGTGTGTGTGTGCATGTGTGTGTGTGCATGTGTGCACACGTGTGTGCGAGTGTGTGTGGGTGTGGGTGTGTACTGCCTGCATTGTTACACACATAAACAGTTCTACATGTTTGATTTGCTGAAGTTCCTTGAACTTGGGCGTTCACTCCATGCAGGAGGCAGGCCTGTGTTTTCCCCGAGACGGCTGTCACCTCTGCTCTCAGGGCACTGCTCACATCACAGTGTCACGTGTTCCAACCTTCTTGAAAAGCTCGACAGAAACATCACGTTTGACAGAACTTGTCAGTGTTGAGCAAAACTGTAATAAAGAGCTCGTTCATTTCTTCTCAACTTAGCTTCCTTTGCTTTTCCAAAAACATCTTCCTTTACGCAAGTATCCAGATTTATTGGCAAAAAGTTGTTCATGATATTCCCTTACTATCTTTTTACTGTCTGCAGGATTTTCAGTGACCATTCCCCAGTGTCAAATTTCTGAAATTGATCATTCTTATCCTCTACTTTCAGAACTTAGATATAGAAGAGCAAATTAAATGGAAAGTAATCAAGAAAAAGGAGAAAAACAGGCAGCAGAACACAGTGAAAAAGGAAAACAGAAAACAACGGACAGAATCAACAGAAACACACGCAGGCCCCAAGGCCGCACAGCTGGGGACCCCTGACCGTCTGGTGGACAGAAGGGTCTGGCATCCCTGCATCTTTGCCTGCCTGTTCTTTTTTTTTTATTGGTTGTAAACATAAATTTGTGCATTCCAGCTCACTGGACACTAGCCTGGGCGTCCTCTCGGGCTTTAACTGCGGCCAGTACAGCCTGGCCTCCAATCCCCTCAGCCACACTGTCCTGTCCCTGCCCACTGCTTGAGGTCTGAAAACCAGTGTTTCTTATACGTTTTCTGGTTTTAATTTGTTTAAGAAAGGACGGGAAATTTGGTACCTGTTTCTGTGTGTACCCAGGTTCGATCCCTAGATTGGGAAGATGCCGTGGAGAAGGGAGTGGCTACCCACTCCAGTGTTCTCGCCTGGAGAAGCTCACGGACAGAGCAGCCTGGCAGGCTACAGTCCATGGGGTCACAAAGAGTCGCAAAGAGTCGGACACGAATGAGTGACTTTCACTTCTCACCTTCTCCGTGTTACCTGGAAGCAGATAATACTCATCACGTTATTTTTTAAATTATTGTCAGGGAAAATTGCGAAAGGCTTTCAAATGGGCATAACAGATTAGGGGCGCCCTGTCCCTGTCTGGGCTCTCTCAGCCTTAGTGACCCCCGAGCTGTACGGTCCAGTGAACTCTGAACTCCCGCAGCAACGCAAGGATTCAGGACCGCAGGACCAGTGTCCGGAGGAGCACAGCTCGTGCCTGGTCGGCCCTACACCCATGGACGTGAGCTCCCTTGGCATCGCTGAAAGGAGAGGCCGCTGTTCCCCCTTTGGACTCTTCTTTGAATCAGTTCTAACACCTTACTGCTTCTCTCGTCGGTAAATGACAAATGTCTATTATCTCAATAAAGAGTCGTCACCACTTGCTCGTTTTCGTGTCTGTTTGTGAGCCAGCGCCCCACATGCCGTCAACACACGTGTGGTGCTGAGACCAGCCGAGGGCGGCACCTTCTCCCTGGGACTCACAGACGTTGGGCGGGAGGCTCTGAGGTCAAACTCGAGGCAAAATTTAGGGGGGGGCATTTATTTATCCTCATCTCTGCACAGTTCCTCACTCATCCAGCCAGAGAGCTGAGCACACTCCGCACACACACACTCCTGGTCCCCAGGCTGAGGCGTGTGTTCCAGGGAGGAGGAGGCAGGCGCCCGGACACTGACTTGGAGGGAAACGCCTGCCCACTCCCTAGGCTCTGCTTCGGGGTACAGCTGCCGGGCTGCATGTGCAACCGAGAGGCTGGGAAGGGGCGCCTCCCGCCTGATCCTGGGGGGCCGTCACCACCAGGACACCTCTGAGCCGGGACCCAGGCCCGCCAACCGCCACCCGCCACCACCCCGACGCACTCCTACCACGTCTCCCACCCGCCGGGGCCAGCTGTGCAGAGCAAACAAAAGTGATGGGGAGCGGAGAGCAGATGGCGGAGACGGGGCTCCACACTCCAGGGCCTCTCACTCCACAGTCAGGCCGGGCAGCCGCTGGGGCCTGAGTACGCCTCCAAGGTGACCCTCTCCAGGAAAGAGGCCTCACCCAGCCCACTGGGCCAGCTGCCTGCCGAGAGCTGACCCCACAGCTCAGCTGGGCCAGGCTTCGGCCGGGGACCCTGAGGCTGCTGCCCACCTGGACAGGTGAAATGTGGGGAAGGACGGGCTTGGAATGCCCCATGACAAGAACAAGGCCCACGCCCCACTAGACGCTCCCCTGGCACCTTGCGACCCCCCTACCCTCCTGAGCCTCGGGTGGGAACCCGTTCCCCTTGGCCGAGACCACCTCCCCCTCCAACAGCCCAGGCCCTTCCTGCTGGACACTGGGCCTCTCGGTTCTGGAAAGGACTTGCTGCCCTGCCCTGGCCTTTACCGTGGCTGGAGCATCTTGGGGTGTGGATCACCCACACCAGCAGACTGGACAAGCAACTGCCCCCAACACCAGCATGGATGGCAGGAGTCGAGGGACAGCCTGGACACAGAGGGCCCCCGAGTGGACCCAATGCAGCTCAGTGGCCTGGGGCTGCTCGACTCCCGCACCTCCTCCTGCCGTCAAAGCACCCGTGCCCGCCCCGCAGACCCGCCACAGAAGTGCCCCGTGCCGTCGGCCACGCTGTCCCCGCCCGGCTCCATGCTCTGTGGCCCTGCCAGCCTCCAGGGCCCACAGTCCCCTGGCAGCCCTGGCCGAGCAGGACGCTGTTCGTCCGCCAGTTCCCAGTGGCCTCTCAGATTCCCCACGGGGGGGTCCCACGTGCATCACCCATCCGGGGAACATGGGCTCCAGGAGCAGAGCCCTCTGTCGACCCTGCAGAGCTGACCCCAACATCCCGGAGAGAGCTGAGAACAGACGGGGGGCCCCATGGGGAGCCGGGAAGGAGCGGCTCGCCCGACAGGCCTCGCCTGGAGCCTCCAGCCAGGGTCCAGCCCAGCGTCAGCACACACCCTGCCCAGACCCCGGGGCCGCACATGGGCTCCGCGCCCCACCCTGCACTGCAGGCCCTCCTGAAGGTCCTGCTGATGAGGAGCAGAGCCCCAGCCAGGGGCATCCAAGAAGGCAGGGGCCTCCGCGGAGCCAGGCAGTGGGAGGCACCCCTCCCCTCCCCTCCTCTGCCATGGGACACCCCTCCC
>SJXP01000186.1:1930168-1963858 GCA_006408505.1 Damaliscus lunatus
CCCCCCACACACACATACACACATCGCACACATACACATACCACACACACATACCACACACACACACCACACATACACACATCACATGCACACCACACACACACATCACACACACACATATCACGCACACACACCACACGCACACACACCGCACGCACACACACACCGCACACATACACATACCACACGCACACAGACACCATACCACAAACACACAGACGCCACACTGACACCACACCAGAAACACACACAGACACCACACAACACAACACATACAACACCAAACACACACACACACCACACACTACACCGCAAACACACACACCATACCACAAACACACGCACTACACGGATACCCCACCACAAACACACACCCCACACCATACACACACCCCACAAATATAAAGCTGCTCAAAGCCACCTGTGGCCACTGACCACTGGCCTGGATGAAGCAAATTTCAGAGCGTTTCCATCAACACCGGAAACTTCTCTGACTCAAGACCAGCGTTGTCCAATCGCTGTATGTGATGATAAGAACATTCTCTATTTGCACCAGCTGAATTTCCACTTGAAATGGCCTACTGTGACTAAATAACTGAATTTTACTTAATTTTGATTAAATCAATATGAGTCACATGCAATTAGCCATTACTAGACAGTACAGCTCTGGATAACAGAAAAGGAAGAAAAACTTTGAGGTCTACCATGAAAAAAACATATAATATTGACTGACACAGAAAGGAGAGAAAGACAGTGCACAAAAGAGGGGGAACTTCAAGTCAATCTCACAGAGCAGCGCCAACGCCGCACGTTACAGAGCTCAGCAGCAGATAGAAAATTCAGTCAGAACCGAGCGCAATAAACCGTGAGGGAATGGACGGTTCAACGTGAGGAGGCCTCCAATGCAACTGGCCAACAAAACGAAGAAAAGCGAATGATTCTCTCTGCAGCGACCGAGAAGTTAACTAGAAACATGGCAGAGGAAGGGCTTGGCTGGAGCTCCGCCACGTGTGGACGGGCGCTTCCCTCGTGAGCCTCCCCACCTTGTTCCAGGGTGGGGGCAGGGGTGATGAGACACATCAGGGTCTCAGGCCAGCGGCAGAGGCCCCCTCGCAGAGACAGACGCCACCACAGACTGCAGGTCACCTCGCCCCCTCCTTACCCCACACGAGGAGGCTCCAGGGCAACAGTCGTGGGCTCCAGACGGGAGAGGCAAGACACAGGGGCCCCCAAACCAGGACACAGGGGGGTGGGGGGCAAACCCGAGACACAGGGGCCCCCAAGCCAGGACACGGGGGGAGACACAGGGGCCCCAAACCAGGACACGGGGGGAGACACAGGGGCCCCCAAGCCAGGACACGGGGGGCAAACCCGAGACACAGGGGTCCCCAAGCCAGGACACGGGGGGCTGGGGGCAAACCCGAGACACAGGGGCCCCCAAACCAGGACACCGGGGGACAACCCGAGACACAGGGGCCCCCAAACCAGGACACGGTGGGTGGGGGGCAAACCTGAGACACAGGGGCCCCCAAACCAGGACACCGGGGGCGGGGGGCAAACCTCTGCCATCACAGCCATGGCTGACAGGAAACACAGCTCACCCCTGGCCCACACCGTAGGCCTCAGTCCCTATGACCCAACTCACATGCAGATTTCAACAAAAATTACAAGGCAAGAGAAAATCAGCCTAAACGTGATTGATGGATTGATTGATTGATTGATATTTATCGATTGGCTGCACCACACAGCTTTTGGACCTTAGCTCCCTAACCAGGGGCAGAGCCTGGGCCACCGGCAGCTGGAAGCTCGAAGCCCTAGTCACCAGCATGCGTGCGTGTTCAGTCGCTCAGTCGTGTCCGACTCTCTGTGACCCCACGGACTGTAGTCCGCCAGGCTCCTCTCTCCATGGGATTCTCCAGGCAAGAATACTGGAGTGGGTTGTCATGCCCTCCTCCAGGGGATCTTCCCGGCCCAGAGATCGAACCAGAGACTCCTGCATCACAGGCAGATTCTTTACCACTGAGCCATCAGGGAAGCCCCCTAATCACCAGACCTACAGGGAATTCCCTAAAGACATTTTTAAAAATGCATCAGAATCAGACTCAATTATGACACAGATTTTGGAACTATCAGAAAGGGAATTTAAAATAACTGTGGCAGAAAAAGTGGACAATTTTCAGGAACAGATGGGTAACAGAAGCAGAGTGATGGAAACTCCGAGAGCCAAAAGGAAACACTAGAAATCAGAAACAGTAACAAAAATGAAGCCTGCCGTCAGGGGCACGTGAACAGATTAGACACAGCCAAGGAAATAGTGAGCTTGAAGATATGGCAATAGAAGCTTCTAAAACTGAGATGCAGAGATTATAAAAATGAAAAAAATTAGAGAACGTCCAAGAGTTGTAGGACAACTTCAAAAGACAACACGTACATAAAACGGCAGCATCAGAAGAAAGAGAGGAGGGAGCAGAGGAAAAGTGTGGAGAGACGATGGCCAGGAACTCTGCAAAGTTATGCCCAAATCGCAGATCTCCCAGGCTTAAGAGAGCACCGCGTACGGTAAACACTGAACCGTCTAAACCGCGTCTTGGACGTTGAGGCACAGCTGCCGAAAGCAAAAGGCGAGGAGAAGCCTTGAGACAAGGAAGGAAACAAACAAACACACCCAGTCTACGGAGGAACAAGGACAAGAACCCCAGCGAACCTGGCAAAAACCACACGAGCAAGGAGACAGTGAACCGAAATGTTCCGTGTGGGTGGAAAAAACCAAAACGCCAACCCAGGATTACGTATCCAGCAAAATTATCTTCCAAAGGAAAGGGGAGATAGGCTTAAACCTGGACAAACAAAACTGAGGAGATTCATAACCAGTGTATGTGAACATGAAAAGTAACGGCTTCAAAAGTTTTTCAGGGAGAAAGAAAATTATATAGGGGATATAAAATAAGGGGACAAAATAAATGAAGGTTAAAAATATTACTGAAAAGTTCTTCAATAGAAGCAACATTTATGATGAAATCATAATCAACCAGGATTTGGTAAGTGCTTCCTGAGCGGGCAGAGTTCCAACAAGCCTCCAGGGGCCCCACCTGGGCGTCCACTCCCACATGGAGCGGGGGTGACTCTGTAAGAGGCCATGCCCCCAGCTGGCTGGCACAAGGCCAAGATGAAAGGGATTCTGCAGAGGTAATGAAATTCCAAAACTAGTGGATCTTAAGTTAATCGAAAGGGGGATTATCTCCGGTAGGTCCAACCTTATCTGGTATCAGGTGAGTCATTTAAAAGGGTCTAAAGGTCAGAATCTGGAAGCAAAGGAGCTCTCTCCCCTTTGCCGCCCTGAAGAAGCAAGATACCATGAGCTGTACAGCCTGGGGAGCTGACCTGCAGCCTGTCCGTCCTGGGGGCTCCAGATGAGCAGGCAGCCCCTGAGAAGGGGGCCCAGCTCAGAGTGCCACCCCCCACCCCGCAGAAGAGGGACACAGGGAGGTGCCGAGCTAACCCAAAGGCCGTGATGGCCTGTTACACAGCATGGAAGACCCATCACAGCCTTGATGCTACAAATGCAAGTGTGTGTGTGCAGTAAAGTGAAAGGCATGTTACTTTAAACGTTTTTTCCCACTCTGATTTTACTGTGGTGTAAGGTCAATGGCACCCCACTCCAGTACGCTCGCCTGGAAAATCCCCTGGATGGAGGAGCCTGGTGGGCTGCAGTCCATGGGGTCGCTAAGAGTCGGACACGACTGAGCGACTTCACTTTCACTTTTCACTCTCATGCACTGGAGAAGGAAATGGCAACCCACCCAGTGTTCTTGCCTGGAGAATCCCAGGACGGGGGAGCCTGGTGGGCTGCCGTCTATGGGGTCACACAGGGTCAGACACGACTGAAGCGACTCAGCAGCAGCAGCAGCAGCAGGGTCTACGGTAAGGATCAATTTACAACGTCACCCAGAGGGTTAAACTGTATGAGTAAGTGTTGCTCCCAGCTGCCACTGCAAGGCCAGCCTGTCTGGGCCTCCCTGCCTCGCTCCCTCCAATAATCAGCCTCATCAAATACTTACCTCACTTACATATTCAAACAAACAACGCAACGCTTCCTTAGTTTACTGTTTTCCTGGGCTTCTCCTGTTTCTTATTCAGTAATGCTCGGATTTACGTTTATCCTTCCCACGTTTCTTCAGCTTATGGCATAGTTCTGTATTTCATTTTGACTAAAGCGCTTTCTTTATTTCTAACAGTGTCACAACTTTGACTATCACAGAGTATATTTATTAGAAGAACGCCACCGCAGGCACACCCCTGCAGCTCACCTAAGGCCAGTCCCTGCTTCCTGTGGGCAGGCCAGCCACGCCAGGCATTCCTGGAAAGGTCAGGAGCCTGGCAAGGGTGCCCACCACTGCCACATCCACGCCACCTGACACCCAAGGCCCAGGGGATGGCATCACATGCGGAGCAGCCAGAGGCGTCGCGGCAGAACGGGAGACAGGCTGCCCGCCCCCCAGAGCGTGGCCCGCGGAGCAGGGGGCAAACCCGAAAGAAACAGAAGCACTCGGGGAGAACAGCAGGATAAAAGGTTAGCATACAAAGCTCGACAGCGGCCGCAGCACAGACCACAGCCAGTGAGAAGGTGCGCGGGGAAGGAGAGCCCCGGTTATAACAGCAACTTAAGAAAAGGCACCAGCGAGGAACAAACTTTAAAATGTGACAAGTTTACAGGAGAAAAGTGTTAAGACATTTCTGGCAGAGACGAGTCAGACATGAGTCACCGACCAGTGTTCTTGCCTGGAGAATCCCAGGACGGGGGAGCCTGGTGGGCTGCCGTCTATGGGGTCACACAGGGTCAGACACGACTGAAGCGACTCAGCAGCAGCAGCAGCAGCAGGGTCTACGGTAAGGATCAATTTACAACGTCACCCAGAGGGTTAAACTGTATGAGTAAGTGTTGCTCCCAGCTGCCACTGCAAGGCCAGCCTGTCTGGGCCTCCCTGCCTCGCTCCCTCCAATAATCAGCCTCATCAAATACTTACCTCACTTACATATTCAAACAAACAACGCAACGCTTCCTTAGTTTACTGTTTTCCTGGGCTTCTCCTGTTTCTTATTCAGTAATGCTCGGATTTACGTTTATCCTTCCCACGTTTCTTCAGCTTATGGCATAGTTCTGTATTTCATTTTGACTAAAGCGCTTTCTTTATTTCTAACAGTGTCACAACTTTGACTATCACAGAGTATATTTATTAGAAGAACGCCACCGCAGGCACACCCCTGCAGCTCACCTAAGGCCAGTCCCTGCTTCCTGTGGGCAGGCCAGCCACGCCAGGCATTCCTGGAAAGGTCAGGAGCCTGGCAAGGGTGCCCACCACTGCCACATCCACGCCACCTGACACCCAAGGCCCAGGGGATGGCATCACATGCGGAGCAGCCAGAGGCGTCGCGGCAGAACGGGAGACAGGCTGCCCGCCCCCCAGAGCGTGGCCCGCGGAGCAGGGGGCAAACCCGAAAGAAACAGAAGCACTCGGGGAGAACAGCAGGATAAAAGGTTAGCATACAAAGCTCGACAGCGGCCGCAGCACAGACCACAGCCAGTGAGAAGGTGCGCGGGGAAGGAGAGCCCCGGTTATAACAGCAACTTAAGAAAAGGCACCAGCGAGGAACAAACTTTAAAATGTGACAAGTTTACAGGAGAAAAGTGTTAAGACATTTCTGGCAGAGACGAGTCAGACATGAGTCACCGGAGCGCCTGTGGTCCTCAGAGCCTGACTCCCGCGGAGCGTCGGGGCTGATCCCCGGTGAGCCACCCACCCCACCCAGCTCCGCCAGATAAGCGGCTCTCAAGTTCACATGGAGAAAGGAGCCGGGCCCCAAGTTCGAAGACCATTTTTAAAGACAGTCCTGTGTTCAACTAAAATTTTTTTTAAATTGCATGGCAAAAATACTAGTAAAATCAAAAACTGTTAAACTGATTGAAAATATTTGTAATATATATCGGGGTGAAGAGCTTACCTTCCTAATATTTGAAGAAATCTTTAAAGTCCAGGAGTAAAAAGGCAAAATATGAAAAAACCCAAACAGCATCACAGAAAAGAACCTGCGCCCAAGAGGGGCTTGGCTGTGGACGGCGGTCAGCGTCTAGCTGCCGGACCGGGAAGGCACAGGCGGGCAGGAGCGGGGCACCTGGGCCCAGACAGCAGAGCTGCCAGCGGGCCTCCAGAGCCCGCCTGCCCCCGACCCTCAGCGCTCACCGAGGGCTCCCCGCCTGGCCGGCCTGGGGACGCGCTTGTCCCCAAGACTCATCCTGCCCACAGCGCTCGACAGTCCACGCAGCTGGAGGGACCTCTGCTTCTAGCTTGTTTTGTTCAGACCCTCAGTCGTGTCCAAATCTCTGTGACCCCGTGAGCTGCAGCACGCCAGGCTTCCCTGTCCTTCACCACTACTTTGATACTAGAGTTTAATCAAACTCATGGCCATCGAGTTGGTGATGACATCCAACCATCTCATCCTCTGTTGTCCCCCTTCTCCTCCTGCCTTCAGTCCTTCCCAGCATCAGGGTCTTTTCAAATGAATCAGATGGCCAAAGCATTGGGGCTTCAGCTTCAGCATCTGGCCTTCCAATGAATATTCTGGGTTGATTCCTTTAGGATGGACTGGTTTGATCTCTTGGCAGTCCAAGGGACTCTCAAGAGTCTTCTCCAGCACCACAGTTCGAAAGTATTAAGTCTTTGGCGCTCAGCTTTCTTCACAGTCCAACTCTCTCATCTGTACATGACCACTGGAAAAACCACAGCTTTGACTAGACCGACTTTTGTCGGTGAAGTGATGTCTCTGCTTTCTAATCCGCTGTCCCCACTTCTCCTATCTTTTCTTCCAAGGAGTAAAGCAGTGTCCTTTAATTTCACGGCTGCAGTCACTGTCCGCAGCGATTCGGAAGCCCCAGAAAGTGAAGTCTGTCTCCGGCCCACGTTCCCCACCTGTTTGCCGTGAAGCGAGGGGACTGGGTGTTTCGATCTGCATTTTCTGAATGCTGAGTTTCAAGTCAGCTTTGTCACTCTCCTCTTTCACTTTCTTCAAGAGGCTCTTTAGTTCTTCTTTGCTTTCTGCCATTAAAGTGGTATCATCTGCATATCTGAGCTTGTTGATGTTTCTCCCAGCAATCTTGATTCTAGTTTGTGATTCATCCAGCCCGGCATTTTGCATGATGTACTCTGCATAGAAGCAGGGTAACACCATACAGACTTAACACACTTCTTTTCCAACTTGGAACCAGTCAGTTGTTCCATGTACAATTCTAACTGTTGCTTCTTGTCCTGTATACAGGTTTCTCAGGAAACAGGAAAGGTGGTCTGATATACCCATCTCTTGAAGAATTTTCCAGCTTGTTGTGATCCACACAGTCAAAGGCTTTAGTGTAGTCAGTGAAGCAAAAGTAGATGTTTTTCTGGAATTCCCTTGCTTTTTCCACGGTCCAGTGAATGTTGGCAATTTGATCTCTAGTTCCTCTGCCTTTTCTAAATTCAGTTTGTACATCTGGAAGTTCTCAGTCCACATCCTGCTAAAGAGAGCTTGAAGGATTTTCAGCGTAATCTTGCTAGCATATGAAATGAGTGCAACTGTATGGTAGTTTGAACATTCTTTGGCATTGCCTTTCTTTGGTTGGAGTGAAAACTGACCTTTTCCAGTCCTGTGGTCACTGCTGAGTTTTCCAAATGTGCTAGCATATTGAGTGCAGCACTTTCACAGCATCATCTTTTAGGATTTTAAATAGCTCAGCTGGAATTTGATCACCTTCACTAGCTTCTGTTCATAATAATGTTTCCTAAAGCCCACTTGACTTCACACTCAAGGACGTCTGGCTCCGGGAGAGTGACCACACTACTGTGGCTATCCAGGTCATTAAGACCTTTTCTTGTACAGTTCTTCTATGTATACTTGCCACCTCTTCTTAATCTCTTCTGCTTGCTGTTTCTGTCCTTTATTGTGCCCATTTTTGCATAAAATGTTCCCTTGGTATCTCTAGTTTTCTTAAGAGATCTCTAGTCTTTCCCATTCTATTGCTTTCCTTTATTTCTTTGCACTGTTCACTTAAGGCTCTCTTATCTCTTCGTGATATTCTCTGGAACTCTGCATTCAGTTGAGTATATCTTTCCCTTTCTCCTTTAACTTTTGCTTCTCTTCTCAGCTATTTGTAAGGCCTCCTCAGACAAGCACTTTGCCTTCTTGCATTTCCTTTTCTTGGGAACGATTTTTGTCACCACCTCCTGTACAACAATGTTTTGAACCTCCATCCATAGTTCTTCAGGCACTCTGTCTACCAGATCTAATCCCTTGAATCTATTCATCACCTCCACAGTATAATCATAAGAGATTTGGGAAGTGGCAACCCACTCCAGTATTCCTGCCTGTAGAATTCCATAGACGAAGGAGCCTGGCAGGTTACACCGTCCATGGGGTCGCAAAGAGTCGGACACAGCTGAGCAACTATCGCTCACTCACACCTGAGTGGCCTAGTGGTTTGCCTACTTTCTTCAAGTTAAAGCCTGAATTTTGCAATAAGGGGCTGATGATCTGAGCCACAGTCAGCTCTAGGTCTTGTTTTAGCTGACTGTATAGAACTTCTCCATCTTTGGCTGCAAAGAATATAATCAATATGGTTTTGGTGCCGACGATCAGGTGATGTCCATGTGTAGGCACCCCTTGTGTTTTTGCAAGAGGGTGTCTGCTATAACCAGTGTGTTCTCTTGGCAGCTCAGTTGGTAAAGAATCTGCCTGCGATGCTGGAGACCGCAGTTCGATTCCTGGGTTGGGAAGATCCCCTGGAGAAGGGATAGGCTACCCACTCCAGTATTCTTAGGCTTCCCTTGTGGCTCAGCTGGTAAAGAATCCGCCTACAATGTGGGAGACCTGGATTCGATCCCTGGGTTGGGAGGATCCCCTGGAGAAGAGAAAGGCTACCCACTCCAGTATTCTGGCTTGGAGAATTCCATGGACAAAGTCCATGGGGTCACAAAGAGTTGGTCACGACTGAGTGACTTTCACTTCCACTTCACTTTCTCTTGGCAAAACTGTCAGCCTTTGCTCTGCTTCACTTTGTGCTCCAGGGTCGAGCGTGCCTGCTTCCCACTGACCCAGGCCAAGCTTCTGTTCTCCGTGGGCCAGGGCTCCGTTTCTCGGAGGGAACCAGACTGTGAGCGGCAGAGGGTACCTGAGACAAGGCGCCCAGGGAGCCAGGGGCCGACGGCAGCTCTCCCTACAGGGCCCCAGGAAGGCACGGCCTCCCAGCCAGGGTCCCCACTGGGAAAAGAGTGAGGCACCTCTTCCTGAAGGTCAGACTCAGGCCCCACAAGACAGCCACCAGCGCTGGGAGGCAGCACGTCACGCTCCCACCAGTGATGACCATCCCTTTCACACATCTAAGAGGCCACTGTTTCAGCCACCCCATAAGGTTTCAAACTTTGAAGCCTAGCCTGAATTCAGAGGCTAAAAACATGGAAAATGTGCTTTTAGCATCTGTGGGAGGCGGCGCTGGGACTGAGGGAGCTGCCCTGGGACGCACAGCCGGGCGCCCAGCGGCCTCGTGGCCTGGAGCCTGGGCTTGGGGTGACGCGGAGTCAGGGTCTTCACAGCCGCAGGGTCCTGGAGGCAGAAACCCAGCCCCCAGGGAGGTGACCATACCCGCCTTCCAGGCCAACAGGAACAACGCAGGACCGTGAACACCAGGACATACACTCGTCCTTCTCAAATACGCCCACAAAACTTTCAAGGGCAAGTCACTAGAAAGGAACGGCGCCCGGGCTCCCCACTCTGTGCCTGCGGCGAGGCCTCCGGGCACTGAGCTGCCCTGGCTTCTCAGGAAATCCTGCCCCGCGCTGCACGCTTATCCCTGCGGAAAACCATTTCCCGAGAAAGGAAATCTTGTCTCTGGAGGCACAAACGTGGAGGCTAAGAATAGCTCTGCAGAGGAAGTGCCGGTGGGCCAGCCACCAATCGGCGGGACGCGCCATGCGGCGGGCAGGGAGCGCGCCCTGAAGCCCACCTGTCCTCTCTGCATGGTAGGCCTTTAGATAAACCCTGCAGAACTTAAAAATGAAAGAATGAAAGGGAAAAAATGAAAATAAGGAAAAAGATGAAAATACAAAGAGCGAGGGAGGCCTTCCCACGACAGATAACCCAGCAGCATCCTCCTCTTTAGCTCACATCTACAAATGCTGCCAAAGCCCCTCACAGAGGCCTGGGACTTGAGAACCTGACTCACCGGGACGGAGGGCCTGGCAAAGCTATGACAAAATAGACATTTGCCCCTAAAGAGTGCCCTGGACATCATGTATTTAAATGACAATCTATCCCAGGCAGTGCGGTTGGTAAAGAACCCATCTGTCAGTGCAGGAGACATGGGTACCGACAGCCCCGACCTCTGGGTCGGGAAGAGCCCCTGGAGGAGAGCGTGGCAACCCACTCCAATCTTCTCGCCTGGAGGATCCCATGGACAGAGGAGCCTGGTGGGCTACAGCCGCTGGGGTCGCAGAGAGTTGGACGCGACTGAGCGCACACAGGGACAGACGCTTCATCTAACAGGGTCCAACTCTAGGAAACAAAGTAAGCTTAGCTTAGAAATGGCAGCCTATGAAAACCGAAATGATCCATCTTTGGGGCAGCCACCAGGGCTAAGACCGGGTGCGAGCCTGTCTCTCAGCAGAGGCCCGCCCCGCTGGGCCGTTGGCACAGCTGCAAGGGGAACAGGCGTGACAGGCGGCTACTGTCGGAGGCAGGTGTGCAGTTGGCGTGGAAACCCGCGGGGTCTCCCGACCCTGGGGTGTCAGCACCGGGACCGAAACACGGGCGCTCCTCCCAGGACCCACGTTTTCCTCTGGCACCCCAGGTCCTGCCATGACCTCGCTTCGGGATGGCACAGCAAACGGGGTGCGCCAGGACCCCCGCCCGGCCCCGGGGTGGCAGCGGAGGGCTCCACCTTGGGCCCCACACCACCCCGGCCCCACAGGCCTGCCTCCATCCTGCCCCATCGCAGGCATCCGCGGGGGGGGACCCATGCGAGCCGCCACCTAGTGTCCGCACCCCGTCCTCCAGACCCCAACACAGCGTACGCGCTCTCTTCCTCACACCGATCCTGCTCCTTTTCTAAGAAAGAGGCAGAGAAACAAAAGGAGAGCAGGACACACATCTGGGCCGTGCGTGTGGGGCCTAGGTCCCCGGACTGCAGTTCACGGGAGCCCCAGGCCCCAGAAACGCAGGAAGGCAACGGGGAAAGCCCTGAGGGGCACCTGGGAGAAGCGTGGGCCGCACCGATGCCTTTCTGTCCAACTTACAAAGACACTTCTTGAGCAACGGCTCGCAGGTGGTGAACTACCGCTGGGCACTGCGGCCGGCGGGTAAAGTCGGGAGGTCCCGGCCGGGGAGCCAGTTGGCGACGTGACTGCGACGTGGGCCTTCGGATTTGAGCCAAAGGAGGAAGAAATTACAAACATGGAAGCTGAGACTGACGGGGAAGGAAGCGGCACCATCAGTTCTGAAGACCGTTTTGCACGGTGCTGGTTTAGTTGCTATGATGTGTCCGACTCTTGCAACCCCATGGATTGTAGCCCGCCAGGCTCCTCTGTCCACGGGCTTCTCCAGGCAAGAATACTGGAGTGGGTTGCCGTGCCCTTCTCCAGGGCATAATGAGTGTAAAAATGAGTGAAAAGCATGAAAAAGAACTATGGAAGGCTTTCACATTATTTGATGATGATGATACAGGAAGTATCTCACTGAACAACATCAAGCAGGTTGCTAAGGGACTAGGGGAAGATTTAACAGAGGAAGAATTTCAGGAACTGCTTGATGAGGCTGATCACGATGCGGATGGAGAAATAGAGGAGGGAGAATTTTTGAAAATGATGCAAAAGACCACTCTTTGTAAATACTGTGTTTTTCCTTCTGGAAAGTTAACAAGTTTGTATTTGTTACAAGTGCCATAATAGCTGAATGTGTGCATTTTCAGTGTTTAAGTTTATATACACAAACTGGCTTCGATATCTAACCCATGTGAGAAGTTACATGTCTCTACCCATATGCTGTTAAATCTATATCATGAAGAAATAAAATGTAGTGACTTCTTAAACCATGAATCCGAGAACAGTATTAATTCCAAGTGCTATTTTTAGAGCTCCGGGATCTAAAACTCAGATTTTTTTTTTTTTAATTTAAGGAAATTGGCTTCACATCACACATATCTGGCCAGCCAGCCATTACTTTCCCTATTTGTGAAACTCTAAAAATGATGAACATTTCCGTTTTAACCAGTTATTCAGATATGTAAAGTCTTAAATAAAACTGGCAACTTCAAAGAAAAATTAAAAAGAGTTTTTTTTTTCAAAAGCGAATCATACTCATTTCAAAAATTGGGGAAAATTTAGCAAAAGGGGGCCCAGAAATACAATCAAGCTGCCGCCCTCTGGGGCCCCCACCCTCCCAGCTGGCCATCCACCAAAGCTGCTCTGTCAGGCAGCCTCCCAACACCAGGGAACAGGTGACCGGCGGGCACCCCGCCAGGCAGGGCTAGGAGGGGCACCCCCTGCGGGGCTCGGTGGGGAGCAGAGGGCCACGAGCAGGTGGGGGCAGGGCGGACCGGTGCCTCTCCCAGAGGTGACCGTCCAGGCGATGGTCACGAGGGCGAGACTCTGAAGCAGCCTTCAGTGGCCGGAGTGCCCCGCGCCCCTGCAGGTGGGCCCAGGGCAGTGAGAGGCGGAGATGGTCTGGGAGGGCAGGAGACGCACAGGAAGGAGGAGCCCTGCACCCCACAGGGCCCCCCACCTTCAGGGCCCTGTGCGGCAGCCCACCTCTGCAGGAGAGCCCGAGAGGCAGGCTCCACTGCCCAGGACAGGCCCAACCGCCCGCGACACCACCCCGCATCCACACACTACCAACTGTGGGGCAGGGCCAGACCCCGGTGGGCCCGCGGGTGCAGATGGGCACAGCAGGAGCAGCATAGTCCCAGAACTGCAGAGACGCCGAGCTCCAGGGAGGCCAGCGCGGGTGTCTGAAGACACACTGCAGCTCGGGACCACGGGGAAAGGCAAGGAGAGAGCTCGCCCCGCCTAGGTGGAGGCTGAGCCAGAGCCCACCCACCAGCCCCCTGGACAGCTCAGGCCGCAGTACAGAGTGCTTACACGATGCTCGTAAGGATGCAGGACAGCCCGTGCGAGCGACTCCAGGTGGGCAGGCAGGGAGGCCAAGCATGCGGGGCCAGCACTGGATTCACTCAGGCTTGCGAGCAAGCCACGGCTCGCACTGGAGACGCTGGCGCGGGCTGGGACCCTCCGCTCCCGCCTACTAGGGCGCAGCAGCCCCAGGGGCCGGGGAGCCCCGGGCGGAAACAAGCTGCCCCGGCCGCCTGTGCCAGGGCGGCAGGGAGCAGACTGGCAATGCTGAGGAGCCCTGGGCAGAGGAGCCGGAGGAGAAGGGCACAGAGGGCAGGGCCAGAGGCAGGAGGGGCTGCCAGCACAGACGCGTGCGGAACCACAGGGGCGTCTGAACACTGCACCAACAAACGCCTGAAAAATAGGCAACTCGGGAGGAAACAATAGCTTCTATCTATTAAAGAGACTGGGTGTGCCCAAAAACACAGATGGTTGCACTAGTGAGTTCCGCTGATCACTTAAGGAAGAAACACTCCCGTCTCACTCAGCTCTCTGAAAACACGGAGAACACGTTCCAATTTCTTCTAAGAAGTGAACACGATGCCAACACCCAAAGCTGTTCATGGAAGAGGGGGAGGGGGAGGGGGAGGAGGAAGGGGAGGAGGAGGAGGAGGAGGAGGAGGAGGAGGAGGAGGAGGAGGAGGAGGAGGAGGAGGAGGAGGAGGAGGAGGAGGAGGAGGAGGAGGAGGAGGAGGAGGAGGAGGAGGAGGAGGAGGAGGAGGAGGAGGAGGAGGAGGAGGAGGAGGAGGAGGAGGAGGAGGAGGAGGAGGAGGAGGAGGAGGAGGAGGAGGAGGAGGAGGAGGAGGAGGAGGAGGAGGAGGAGGAGGAGGAGGAGGAGGAGGAGGAGGAGGAGGAGGAGGAGGAGGAGGAGGAGGAGGAGGAGGAGGAGGAGGAGGAGGAGGAGGAGGAGGAGGAGGAGGAGGAGGAGGAGGAGGAGGAGGAGGAGGAGGAGGAGGAGGAGGAGGAGGAGGAGGAGGAGGAGGAGGAGGAGGAGGAGGAGGAGGAGGAGGAGGAGGAGGAGGAGGAGGAGGAGGAGGAGGAGGAGGAGGAGGAGGAGGAGGAGGAGGAGGAGGAGGAGGAGGAGGAGGAGGAGGAGGAGGAGGAGGAGGAGGAGGAGGAGGAGGAGGAGGAGGAGGAGGAGGAGGAGGAGGAGGAGGAGGAGGAGGAGGAGGAGGAGGAGGAGGAGGAGGAGGAGGAGGAGGAGGAGGAGGAGGAGGAGGAGGAGGAGGAGGAGGAGGAGGAGGAGGAGGAGGAGGAGGAGGAGGAGGAGGAGGAGGAGGAGGAGGAGGAGGAGGAGGAGGAGGAGGAGGAGGAGGAGGAGGAGGAGGAGGAGGAGGAGGAGGAGGAGGAGGAGGAGGAGGAGGAGGAGGAGGAGGAGGAGGAGGAGGAGGAGGAGGAGGAGGAGGAGGAGGAGGAGGAGGAGGAGGAGGAGGAGGAGGAGGAGGAGGAGGAGGAGGAGGAGGAGGAGGAGGAGGAGGAGGAGGAGGAGGAGGAGGAGGAGGAGGAGGAGGAGGAGGAGGAGGAGGAGGAAGAAGAGGAGGAGGAGGAGGAAGAGGAGGAGGAGGAGGAAGAGGAGGAGGAGGAGGAAGAGGAGGAGGAGGAAGAGGGAGAGGAAGAGGAGGAAGAGGAGGAGGAGGAAGAGGGAGAGGAAGAAGAGGAGGAGGAGGAAGAGGAGGAGGAGGAGAAGGAGGAGGAGGAAGAGGAGGAGAGTGGCAGGCCAGCGGCAGAGGAAGAAAATCACAGACCAGCGCCTCTCGTGAGCGACACAGAAACCAAATGCAGAAATACACAAAAAAGAATGTGACTTGACCAAGTGAGCAGCCCAGGAACGCAATCGCTTGCTTTGACATTTGAAAACCTGATGTAGTCCACCAAATTTACAGACAAAAAAGAAAAACTATAGGATCATTTCAGTACGCACAGAAAAAGTATTTAACAGCATCCAACATTCTTTCATGGCTAAACAAACAAACAAACAAAACGACCTCTTGGCAAAGTAAGAAACAGAAACCTCTTCAGATTGATAAAGGACAACTGAAAAAGAGGAAATACAGCCTCCAGCTGCCACCATGGTTACTGACGAGCTAGTCAATGCTTTGCCTAAAAGAGAGGCACAGCGGCCCACACTCACTGCCTGATCGCCGGGGCGCGGCCGGTCCTGAGCGGGCAGGGAGGCAGGGAGCGGGACGGACAGCCTGCAGACGCTGACAGAGTCCTGACCTCCCAGAACAGCTACAGTCTAGCAAAGTCAAGGGACACCAGATTAATACACAAGCCTCATTTGCATTTCTATTTAACAACAGCAAACAACTGAAAAATGAAACGTTTAAAAATACCATTTACTGCAGCATCCAAAAAACGCAAATTACATAGGAATACATTTAACAAAAGCCACGCCAAGCCTCTACACTGGAAACCACACAATGCTGTGGGAAAAACTGAAGACCTAAATAAAGGAAGTGATGCCTCGTCCGAAAGCAAAGCCACGAAATCGCTGAAACATCAGCTCTGCCCACACTGGCCCCTGGACCCAGTGCGACGTCGGCCGTTATCTCAGCAGACGATCTGCAGGAGCCGACAAACTGACTCCAAGGCGTGCCTGGAGGTGCAGCGGGCCTGGAACGCCACGGCGAAAGCAGCGCTGGGAGGCCCTCCCCAGACACCACGGCCACAGGCCACGGTCGCCGAGACAGGTGGCCCTGGGGCAAACCTCACTGGGCAGACCGATGGGGCAGGACAGGGTCCAGAAAGAGCCACACGGACAGTGATTTTCAACAAAGATGCCAAAGCGATGCCCGGGGAAACAAAATCGCAACAGGAGGTGGTGGACGGCACCCTGCAACCCCAGCTCACCTCGCACACAAACTCACCTGCGAAGGACGGAGCCCCGAGACGCAGACGGGAGACCAACGAGTTCCTGAAAGAAGCCACCAGTCCATCTTCGCGACCAGGTGCTAGGCAAAGGCTTCTCAGGGCACAGAGGCTGAGGACGGTGCAGGGGCCCCGGGTGAGAACTCCTGGGGCTCAAGCAGCACTTGGCTGGTGGTCCAGTGGTTCAGACTCTGCCTGCCAAAGCAGGGGACGAGGGTTCGATGGACATACCCACACGGTCCGACATGCCAAAGCCACCGTGGCACTCGGGGCACTGGGCAGGCCGCCTGCCTGCCAAGACGGGGAAGGACCTTCAGCCAACATCAAGACCCTCCCCGACGGGCTGAGGCCGACAGAGCAGGGACACAGGCGGGACCCCCGACAGGACGTCCCAGGACAGGCAGAACTCTCTGCAAGCAGCCAGTCGGAGCCCGGGGCCTGGCGGGGGCCAGCCAGGGAAACGGAAGGGGAGCCTTCCAGGGTGATGGTCGGGTTCTATATTACGATAACAGGTTGGGTTAAAATAAGCATTCGTGAAAACTCTGCAAATGTATGCCTAAATGTGTACATCTCACTGCACATAAATTTTGTCTCGGAAAGAACTGAACCAATAATGAACTCTAGCCAATGACATTCCTACTGAAGTATTGAGAGGGCGGCTTCCCTCCTGGCTCAGTTCATAAAGAATCTGCCTGCAATGCAAGAGACCCGGGTTTAATCCCTGGGTGGGGAAGGTCCCCTGGAGGAGGAAGTGGCTACCCACTCCAGTATTCTTGCCTGGAGAATCCCATGGACGAAGGAGCCTGGCGGGCTACAGTCCACGGGGCCGCAAAGAGTCGGACACGACTGATCGACTAAACCGCCCCCACCCCGACAGCTGCAATTCTCTGTGAAACGCATGGAAGACGAGACCGACCCAACAGGCGAGCAGGCGGACGAACGCGATAGAAGCCTGGTGCCTCAGTCGTGACAGCGTCTAGACGGGTGACGAGCAAGCCTAGCGATGAGATTCTCTCGACTCGACACTATTCTCGGAACTTTTATCATGAAACTCTGGGAAAGAGTTTAAAAGAAGAAACAAAGGGTTGATGCTGACAGTCTCTGAGGTCCTTTCTATGACTTCCACCGTGAAGCAGAGTTTGCTTTCCTTCTTTTCAAGCAGAATTCCTCTCTGCTCGAAGCAGGCAGGCAGATCTGCTGTCCGCAGAACCTCTGGGTGGGCCACGGCATTGAGCTGACCCAGCCCAAGCCCTGGGGCCGCGGAGTCCCCGCGGGAGGAGGAAACCACGGCGCGGGGAGGCCTCTCCAGCCAGGGGCCCCTCAGTCCAGGCTGTGGGACAGAGCAAGCGGCCCTCGAGTCTCAGCAGCAGGGGCTGAGCGGGAGATGGGAGGAAGGACGGCCGGGTCACGGGGCAGCGAAGCAGAGCACCCTGCCTCCATCAGACACGCTAATTCTGCGTCTCGGGAGACTTCTGAAAAATGTAAAACTCAAGTCCAGAATAACTGAAGTCTAAAAATAGGGCCCCTGCAAAATAAACACACTCGAAATCTTTCCAGTTTCTCCTCTCCTTCTCACTGGCAAACGTAAGGGAGCCAGCCCCTGAGTGGTGCCAGGCGTCACAGCGCCCCCCAAGCTCCGTGGGACCCTGGCCCTGGTGAGGGTCCCCCAAGGCCCCCAGCATGGGCAGGGCTGGCTCTCTCTCACAAACACAGAGGCAGAGGCAGGGCTGGCTCACAAATACACATACACAGAGGCAGGGCTGGCTCTCACACACACACACACACACACACACACACACACACACACACACACACACACACACACACGTGCGCGGGCGTGGCAGGCAGGGATCAGGGTGAGGAGGGGGAGCTGGGCTGAGGGGTGTGGAGACGCACTCCCCCTCACCACTACCAGCACCAGCCCCCCAGCCCTGCTGGCAGGGTGGGCGCCAGCAGTGTGCCCGGGGAAGATGGAGCCTGGAAAGCGGCCAACCCTGGAGGCCAAGGGCCCCATCCTCCCCTTGTCCCCAGCCCCCCTGCGAGGGAGCCTGAGCCCCAAGTGCCTCGTGGGCCCCGCCCCCTGCCCTGCCCACAGCCAGAGCCACGGTGCCTGGGGGCCCTCGGCAGACAGACCTCCGGGCCCACGTGAGGCTGCCCGCGGCTAAGACGGAATCCCACTGCCCCCCACATGCGTGCCCACTGCTGACTGGTTGGGGGGCCAGCCAGGAGCCTGAGGCCTGGCAAGGACGAGGCCGCGTCCCTGGCGTGCGGGCCAGGCTTCCCCATCTCCAGCGGCCCGGCCTGCAGGGCTCCCGAGCACATCATCCTCGTGGGGGATGGCGGCCAGGCCTCCAGTTTGCGGGGAAACAGCGGCAGTGAGCAGCCTTGAGCGCCAGGCTTCCCCCGTCTGGCTCTGAACGCAGGCCTGGAAAACAATCTGTGCTTTCCCCAAATCACTGTGTTGTTCCCAAAGAAATCAGTCAGAACCCGACAGGGCCCCTCACCAGCCCCAACAATCAAGTACTGCCCTCTGCTTCCTGCCACCCGACCCCCCGGACAACTCTGCTCGCAGACAGCGGCCTCTCCCACTATTTTCCATGAGCCCACAGAGGGCCCTGCCCCTCCAGGACTGCTGCCCGCCCCCCATCCAGGAGAAGGCGTGACCTCCAGTGACCTGGCCCCAGCCCCGCAGGGTCCCTCGCCTTAGCAAGCCTCTGTCCTCCCCAAGGTCACCTGGAGGCCACCTGACCCCCGGGTGCCCTCCCCAGAGGCTGTCTTCCCACCAGCTCACTCCAGAGCGACCCTTCCACACCCCACCATCACACTCTCACCAGAGACCCCCACAGGCCCCGCGGCTCTCCGGCTCCTCCACGGCCTTGGGAGACCCTCCCTGCGGCCGCACCCCCACCACCTGCCCTCCCGGCCCCCTGACCCCTGCTGCCACCCACCCTCGCAGGGCCTGCCGTCCAGACCTCTGCACACCTCCCCGGGGGGCGGGCGACAGGCTGCACCCTGCCCCAGCAAGGGCCCTCCGCCAGTCTCACTCCCTGCGGCATCCAGAGGCCAGCAGGGGACCAGTGCCCCCCGTGCTCCCTGCGGACCCCTTGCGCAGCTCCCTGGGAAGCCCACCCTACCAACGTGCATGGCAGAGTCTGGGGCTGGAGAGTCCCTGCCACCGAGCCAGGGACGGGCACAAGGTCGGGGGGCCCTGCCTGGCACCGCAGCCAAGTGTGAGCACGGGCCTACTCTGCCGCGGGCATGACCAGCCCCTGAGGAGTACAAAGCTCTCCCCTCCTATTTAGTTTGAGGGTTCTAGTTTCTGCTTTTGATGCAAGTTCAATATTGAGTCTAATCTCAAAACAGATGCTGAGGCAAGATTGCTGACTTTCAGCAAACGTCCGCACAACTAAAATAACCCAGAAACCTCGACATCTCAGCCGCTTGCTGCCCACCCTGCGGAGCTCGCCCGGGGAACAGCCCCAGAGCCCCTAAAGGCCTGAAAGCCCACACTTGTCTCCCAAGTCAGGAGCTTGATGGCTACCCAGGAACCAGAGAGAGAGGAGAGCCGGAGGGGGGCGGAGAAGGACGGAGGGGGATGGAGAGCCGCCCAGCATCCGGGACACATGCCTGGAACGCTGCCCTGCCCACGGAGACAGGACCTCTGAGATCGACTGGGGAGTGTGGTCCACCTTCTGGCAGGGCCTCCCCCAGGCCCCGGGCTGAGAGAGCTGACAGCATGCACTCCAGGCAGCAAGAGCAGGACTTGGACCCGTCGAGGGGGCCCCGTGATCTCAACGGCTAACACAGCTCTTAGAAGCAACGCGGAAGGTCCGAGCTAAAGTCCCAACACGCGCAATGCTGGCCAGCAGAGTGGAAGGCAGATGTCCAGGTCATGCAGTGCAGGCTTGGGGCTAGGTGGAATGGAGGGGCAGGAGGAGGAGGCCGCCCTGGGGGACCCCCGATCCCCCTGGGACGTGCTAGAAACATCCGTCCCCGATCCCTGAGCCCACCCCTCACCCTGAACACAGAGCGCAGGCTCTGCACACCCAGAGCTCCATCCACCGTGGCCGGCACAGCAGGGCAGTCCTCAGAGGGAGCAGCTGTGGCCCGGGCCCCCTCCCCAGCCGGCACCCCACTGCTGCGTCGGGGCTGTGCACACGGCCAAGGGTGAGTGGGGGGCAGAGATTGGCCAGTGTGGGGCCTCGCGGGGGAGGCAGTGGCAGCGGGGCAGGGAGAGTTGTTTGCCTGAAGTCCCCCATCCAGGAGCGGGCAGGAGCCACGGTGTCCACTCCCTTGGACGGCCGCCTGGAGGTCAGCACAGGAACAAAAAGAAGAGGCCCCCCCAACAGGACCTGCGGGCAGGCACGGGCGGAGCCGCGGGGAGGGCCGCTCTGACGGCCGATGGTGGCGGCCCCCGCAAGCCACGGGCTCGAGTTCACTCTCGATCGCTCCTCGCCAGTGTAAACACAGCTTTCAGAATTTCAAATAAACGGATTTCTGCAGGAAAAAGCCTAGAAGTAAATACACGCCCGCTGTGGTCTGCTGAGGAAGTGGACGGCGCGGTCTTTCCCTTTCTCGCTGGCTCCACGTGACTGGATGCGGTCACTCGCCCGAGCGTCCGGCCCCCGGACGCGCCCACGGCGGGTCTGCAGAGGGCGCTGACTCACTCCTGCCTGTGCAGCCCACCTGCTCTGAGCCCGGGCAGCTCACAGCTCACGGGGAAGGCGTCTGCAGGGGGCCAGGGGCCAGGGAGAGGCACCAACACGCGGGCGGGGGCAGGCGCCGCCCACAGGCCGCAGCCAGGCAGGCAGGCGTCGGGCAGGCCGAAAGAGACGCGCAGGCCTCGAGCGGCAGGGAGACCGTGGGCCTTCTCACGGAAGAGCCGGACAGCTGCAGTGAGCCCGAGACGCCCCTCGCGAGTGAACGCAAAAACCGCCCCACAGGAGCAGGTGCCTTCTGTGGCGGGCGTGCTGGAGAGAAAAGGCCCGGGTCACACGCAGACGACGTCGGCGCCGGTCCACGGACCCGAGCCCCCAAGTCGTGCTCTGCACTCATCATCGTCGCTTGGCTGCGAGGCTTCTAGACAGGAGGCCCCCCACCAGGAAAGCAGGCAGCCTGCCTGCCCTGCCCCCGAGCCCGCAGCTTCAGGTGCACTGGACGGAAGCCACCTTCACAGCCCCCTTTAATTCAGAGGGGAGCTCAACCACCCTCAGTCCACATCCACCAGGACCCGGCCAGCCCCAGGGGCAACCTAAGCGGGAGCCAGCCTGTCCTCATGGGCCCATGTGCGCCACGCCCACCACGAGCTCAATGCCCACCAGTGCCGTCTGCGGAGAACAGCGCTCAGACAGACTCAGCTGGGCTGACACACGCCTCCACTGACCCAGGAAATGACCCAGGTCCCCACGCGGCCACCCTCAGCAGAGCAGCGAGCCCCTCAACCCTGCCTGGCTGAGAGGGAGAGGGGACGCCCGTGTGCCCCCAAGGTCGCGGGCACCGGCATGCGAGTGCCCCGCGATGTCCTGAGAGCTGAGTCAGCCGGCCTCCCTCAGTCCCGCGTCCACAGCCCACTTCTCTGGTACTGCCCTTCTGGGTGGTCCGGCTGGGGCCTCCGGTCCGCTGTTAGTGCTCTGGAGTGGGGGAAACCAAGGATGCCGGCACTCAGAAAGACAAGGACGTGTAAGAGTGTGAAATGCAAACACCCAAGATGCATGGGGCGGGGTCTGAGGAGCCCCAGGGGTCCTCCCTCTCCCCCAGTCTCCCCCTGCAGCCAGTGACACTGCCCAGAAGCGTGGGCCACCAGTCAGAGTCTATGAACAGAATCTGGAGGGACCCCCCCCCCCAGTGACACCACTCCCCAAGCTCATGCCAGTGGCCAGTGGCACAGAGGGCGTCCTGCTGCCCTGGGTCCCGGGGCTCCAGGCTGCCACGGGTCACCACAAGGGTGCAAATGGGGCTCACCAATGAGGAGCCTTTACAAGACTATCCTAAGTCAGCCTCTTAAAATAAGACATGTAAGGAAAACTCAGCTCAGCTACTTCAAACCCTAAAAGATGATGCTATGAAAGTGCTGCACTCAATATGCCAGCAAATTTGGAAAACTCAGCAGGGGCCACAGGACTGGAAAAGCTCAGTTTTCATTCCAGTCCCAAAGAAAGGCAACATCAAAGAATGCTCAAACTACCGCACAATTGCACTCATCCCACACGCTAGCAAAGTAATGCTCAAATCCTCCAAGCCAGGCTTCAACATTACGTCAACTGAGAACTTTCAGATGTTCAAGCTGGTTTTAGAAAAGGCAGAGGAACCAGAGATCAAATTGCCAACATCCACTGGATCATCGAAAAAGCAAGAGAATTCCAGAAAAACATCTACTTCTGCTTCATTGACTATGCCAAAGCCTTTGACAGTGTGGATCACAACAAACTGTGGAAAATTCTGAGAGAGATGGGAATACCAGACCACCTGACCTGCCTCCTGAGAAATTGTATACAGGTCAAGAAGCAACAGTTAGAACCGAACATGGAACAATGGACTGGTTCCAAATTTCTCAATTTGGAGTACATCAAGGCTGTATATTGTCACCCTGTTTATTTAACTTATATTCAGAGTACATCATGAGAAACGCTGGGCTGGAAGAAGCACAAGCTGGAATCAAGACTGCCAGGAGAAATATCAATAACCTCAGATATGCAGATGACACCACCCTTATGGCAGAAAGTGAAGAAGAACTAAACAGCCTCCTGATGAAAGTGGAGAGCGAAAAAGCTAGCTTAAAGCTCAACATTCAAAAAACTAAGCTCATGGCATCTAGTCCCACACTTCATGGCAAATAGATGAGGAAACAATGGAAATGGTGTTAACTTTATTTTGGGGGCTCCAAAATCACTGCAGCCATGAGATTAAAAGACACTTGCTCCTTGGAAGAAAAGCTAATGACTAACCTACACAGCACATTCAAAAGCAGAGACACTTTGTCAACAAAGGTCCATCTAGTCAAAGCTATGATTTTGCCAGTGGTCATGTGTGGATGTGAGAGTTGGACCGTAAAGGAAGCTGAGCGCCAAAGAATTGATGCTTTTGACCTGTGGTGTTGGAGGAGACTCTTGAGAGTCCCTTGGACTGCAAGGTGATCCAACCAGTCCATCCTACAGGAGATCAGTCCTGAATATTCATTGGAAGGACTGATGCTGAAGCTGAAACTCTAGTCCTTTGGCCACCTGATCCGAAGAACTGACTCATTGGAAAAGACCCTGATGCTGGGAAAGATTGAGGGTGGGAGGAGAAGGGGACGACAGAGGATGAGATGGTTGGATGGCATCACCGACTCAATGGACATGAGTTTGAGTGAACTCCAGGAGTTGGTGAGGGACAGGGAAGCTTGGCGTGATGCAGTCCACGGGGTTGCAAAGAGTCAGACACGACTCAGCAACTGAACTAAACTGAACCAAGTAAAACTCAAATTGTTTTTAACCTCAGAGGGTCAATAACAAGCTGAAAGAACAAGATGCAGTGTCCGAATCTAACTGTTTATTGTGTGACCAGAGTTCAGCAGACATTTCTGGATGTCCAGTGTTGAAAAGAATCTTCAAAACATACACATATCACTTGCGATCTACATTTATTTTGGCAAATATATGTCATGAATTCACATTTACTGTTTTTGGCAATAAAATTTCAATCTTTATTAACTAAGCTTCCCTTGTTTCACAAAATTCATAAAGATTTGCTTGAAATGGAAAGCTCGAGGGTTAATTAAAATTGTTTGAAAAGCCTGTTGCTCTCATGGGGCTGCCAGACACACTTCTGAACTTCCAGGACAGACCTCCCTATCAGCACTGATGAAAGTGGTCTTCGCAAGGGACTGCATGCAAAGCCTCATCTGGACCTCACACGAGGAGAGCAGCCGCGAGGAGGAGAGGCTGGGCTCTCACCGGATGTTACAGAAGCGTTTTCCAGATGCTGTCACTGAGCACTAGGCTATCGCGTGATGACAAACAAGTTGGGAGTATAATTCACATCACAATAAGCTTTGCATTTAGAGAAAATTAACAACGTATCATCAATAATCAGGCACTGAAATAATGACGGGGGACGGTCAGCAGGCCTTGGGGCAGACAGCAGGGCTGGGGGACCAGGCGCGGCTGTGAGAAGCACAGCAAGCCGTGCAGTCACCTCGCGAGGCCGCCTTAAGTGGAAGCAAACACTCTGAACGTGAACGTCAGTCAGATGTCCGCTGGAAGGCAAGCCGCTGGGACATGTGGGCTGTCTGCTCTGTCCTGTTCACCAGCTTCTCCCCAGAGCCTAAAGTGAGGCTGGAGCAGGACGGACAGGCCAACACAGGCAGGACCGACGGACTGACCTTTGCAAAGATGGCTGTGGATGCTGTGCGTGTGTGTGCGTACACGAGTGTGTGCACGCATGAGTGCGTGTGTGCACAAGTGTGTGTACATGCATGTGTGCACATGGGTGCGTGTGTACACAAGTGTGTGTGTGCACTAGTGCATGTGTGCCAGCCTGTACTCGTGTGCGCGTGCTACTCAGAAAGGTCTTCTCTATGCCTGGATTTTTTAGACTCACTTTGGTACTTTCCCTGATGGCTCAGTTGGTTAAGAATCCTCCTGCAATGCAGGAGACCCTGGTTCAATCCCCGGGTCGGGAAGATCCCCTGGAGAAGGGAAAGGCTACCCATTCCAGTGTTCTGGCCTGGAGAATTCCATGGACTGTAAAATCCCTGGGGTTGCAGAGTCAGACACGACTGAGCGACTTTCGCTTCCTTTCACTTCCTTGGTACTTTCCTGTGTCTCATCTGCTCAGCGTGTGGATTCAGCACCCTGCCCAGCGAGCGCACGGTGGGGACCCTCCACAGTGGTTTCCCGGGCCCTTCCTGAGAACTCGGTGCAAAAGGTGAAGCTGCCCCGCCCCAGCGATGCTCTCGGGTGTGAGGACAGCAGTAGGTCTGACTCCGCTCTGCTCTTCACGGGCCGCTGGGCTGCTGCGGACACCGCAGAGCCCTGCCGGCTTGGAGGGCAAGTTCGCATGCAGTTCTGGGTCTTTCTGGTTCTTTGCGCCCCCCTGACCTCGTCCCCAGCTTCTCGGAGACGTAACTGACACCGCACGTCGCACGCGTTTTCAGCTGTACAAAGTTAGCACTGGACACCTGTTTATGGGGCAAAACAGTCACGGCAGCAGGGTCACAGGGAAGCTTGGCGTGATGCAGTCCACGGGGTTGCAAAGAGTCAGACACGACTCAGCAACTGAACTAAACTGAACCAAGTAAAACTCAAATTGTTTTTAACCTCAGAGGGTCAATAACAAGCTGAAAGAACAAGATGCAGTGTCCGAATCTAACTGTTTATTGTGTGACCAGAGTTCAGCAGACATTTCTGGATGTCCAGTGTTGAAAAGAATCTTCAAAACATACACATATCACTTGCGATCTACATTTATTTTGGCAAATATATGTCATGAATTCACATTTACTGTTTTTGGCAATAAAATTTCAATCTTTATTAACTAAGCTTCCCTTGTTTCACAAAATTCATAAAGATTTGCTTGAAATGGAAAGCTCGAGGGTTAATTAAAATTGTTTGAAAAGCCTGTTGCTCTCATGGGGCTGCCAGACACACTTCTGAACTTCCAGGACAGACCTCCCTATCAGCACTGATGAAAGTGGTCTTCGCAAGGGACTGCATGCAAAGCCTCATCTGGACCTCACACGAGGAGAGCAGCCGCGAGGAGGAGAGGCTGGGCTCTCACCGGATGTTACAGAAGCGTTTTCCAGATGCTGTCACTGAGCACTAGGCTATCGCGTGATGACAAACAAGTTGGGAGTATAATTCACATCACAATAAGCTTTGCATTTAGAGAAAATTAACAACGTATCATCAATAATCAGGCACTGAAATAATGACGGGGGACGGTCAGCAGGCCTTGGGGCAGACAGCAGGGCTGGGGGACCAGGCGCGGCTGTGAGAAGCACAGCAAGCCGTGCAGTCACCTCGCGAGGCCGCCTTAAGTGGAAGCAAACACTCTGAACGTGAACGTCAGTCAGATGTCCGCTGGAAGGCAAGCCGCTGGGACATGTGGGCTGTCTGCTCTGTCCTGTTCACCAGCTTCTCCCCAGAGCCTAAAGTGAGGCTGGAGCAGGACGGACAGGCCAACACAGGCAGGACCGACGGACTGACCTTTGCAAAGATGGCTGTGGATGCTGTGCGTGTGTGTGCGTACACGAGTGTGTGCACGCATGAGTGCGTGTGTGCACAAGTGTGTGTACATGCATGTGTGCACATGGGTGCGTGTGTACACAAGTGTGTGTGTGCACTAGTGCATGTGTGCCAGCCTGTACTCGTGTGCGCGTGCTACTCAGAAAGGTCTTCTCTATGCCTGGATTTTTTAGACTCACTTTGGTACTTTCCCTGATGGCTCAGTTGGTTAAGAATCCTCCTGCAATGCAGGAGACCCTGGTTCAATCCCCGGGTCGGGAAGATCCCCTGGAGAAGGGAAAGGCTACCCATTCCAGTGTTCTGGCCTGGAGAATTCCATGGACTGTAAAATCCCTGGGGTTGCAGAGTCAGACACGACTGAGCGACTTTCGCTTCCTTTCACTTCCTTGGTACTTTCCTGTGTCTCATCTGCTCAGCGTGTGGATTCAGCACCCTGCCCAGCGAGCGCACGGTGGGGACCCTCCACAGTGGTTTCCCGGGCCCTTCCTGAGAACTCGGTGCAAAAGGTGAAGCTGCCCCGCCCCAGCGATGCTCTCGGGTGTGAGGACAGCAGTAGGTCTGACTCCGCTCTGCTCTTCACGGGCCGCTGGGCTGCTGCGGACACCGCAGAGCCCTGCCGGCTTGGAGGGCAAGTTCGCATGCAGTTCTGGGTCTTTCTGGTTCTTTGCGCCCCCCTGATCTCGTCCCCAGCTTCTCGGAGACGTAACTGACACCGCACGTCGCACGCGTTTTCAGCTGTACAAAGTTAGCACTGGACACCTGTTTATGGGGCAAAACAGTCACGGCAGCAGGGTCACGGCTCTCCCCAGGAGATGGGGAAGTCTAACCTCTACCCCTCGACTCTCCCAGCAGCGTGCAAGTCCACAATACGGCCGTGCGAGCTGTGGCCACCTGACGCCTCCCGACAGCGGCTCCACATGCCTGCGTCCCCGGTGTGCGCCCCCTGCACCAGCGGCCGAGTGCCCCGCCACCCCTCTCAGAGCAGTCCCGGATGCCACTGCAAGTGCCCTACCTGGAGATGTGCCAGCAGTGCTGCTGGTCTATGGGCAAACGTGCCCATCCAGGGGTGGCCCCAGGCCCCTGTAAGCAGGCTGGCTGGCCTGACCGGCTGGCAGACAGTCTGGACAAGACCGGGGGCCTTGGGGGGCCTTCCAGGCAGGCTTGTCTGTGACAGGAAGTCTCCGGTGACACCCCCAGGAATAAGCACCCAGACCCTGTCTCCAAGGAAAGAGCCAGACTCTGGAGAACTGGCCAACTCCAGGGCTGGGCAGGGAAAGTCCAAGACGAGCTGCTGGGAGCACCATGTCGGGCCCAAAGTCAGGAAGCGCTCAGAAAATAGCAGGATGCGTGTGAACGCGGAGCCGGCTGCAAGACGCCCCCTGGCCAGCGCCGCTCCCCCGCACCCCTATGTACAACAGTGACGGCTGCAACTCAGGAACAGGATAAAAGTCCGTGAGTCCACGCTGAAGGACAGCTGAACCAACGAACAAACGGGAAAACCAGCAGAAACTCAGACACGACACGTGGATGCCCCCGGGAGTGGGGGACACCCGGTGGCCAGCCGGGCAGGGTGGGACGGTGGGGAGACGCTGGCACCAGCTCACCTGGGACAAGGGTCAGCATCACGGCATCAGGTCCTGCCGGGGTCAGCCCCCTACATGACAGTTCGTTCCTGGGTGTTTCCTGGCTGGATGTATAAGAACGCACTGAGCACACCGCTGTGCGCGGTAGGCTTTCAGGAGACGCTCCAGCGTTTCCAGCCGCGGGTCACCGTGGCCACTGACAGCGCAGCAGCTACGCTCCTCTCGGCCACCCGCTGACGAGACGAGCCAGCGTTCTCGAACACGTTAACCGATCGCAGGTGGGGGTGTGGGTGTGGGTGTTCACTCATGCTCATCTCTTCAGGCCCCATGGACTGTAGCCCACCAGGCTCCTCTGTCCACGGGACTCTCCAGGCAAGAATACCGAAGTGGGCTGCCCTTCACTCCTCCCGAGGATCTTCCTGACCCGGGCGTCAAGCCCACAGCTCCTGTGTGTGCTGCACTGCAGGGAGACTCTTTGCCACCAGCACCGCCTGGGACGCCCCAGACAATCACGTTCGCGTCAGATATCTTTGCCTTAAACCCCTGAATCTAGTGGAGATTTCTGATTTCCAAGTTTAAAATCATATTAAGGATAGAGCTACTGGTTTCAATTTTGTCAAGAGATGCTGAACTTTATCTTTAGCATCTATGGAGATGACTCAGTAAGGATTTCCTACTGGTAAATTATTAACTCTATGTGGAGAAAAGGGAACCCTCTTACACTGTTGGTGGGAATGCAAACTGGTACAGCCACGATGGAGAACAGTGTGCAGATTCAAAAGACCGGAAATAGAACGGCCATACGACCCAGGAGTCCCACTGCTGGGCATACACACCAAGGAAACCAGAACTGAAAGAGACACATGTACTCCAATGTTCATCGCAGCACCGTTTATAATAGCCAGGACACGGAAGCAACCTAGACGTATATCAGCAGACAAATGGATAAGAAAGCTGTGGTACATACACACAATGGAGTATTACTCAGCCATTAACAAGAATACATTTGAATCAGTTCTAATGAGGTGGATGAAACTGGAGCCTATTATACAGAGTGAAGAAAGCCAGAAAGAAAAACACCAACACAGTGTATTAGCACATATATGGAATTTAGAAAGATGGTAATGATAACCCTGTATGCAAGACATTAAAAGAGACACAGATGTAAACAGACCTTTGGACTCTGTGGGAGAGGGCGAGGGTGGGGTGGTTTAAGAGAATGGCATTGAAACATGTATCTCTGTGCAGGAAATACACAACCAGTGCGTTTGACGCCTGAAGCTGGGCACACAAGGCGGGTGCTCTGGGACGACCCGAGGGGCGGGATGGGAGGGAGGTGGGAGGGGGTTCAGGATGGGGGGCACGAGGGCCGATCATGCTGATGTATCGCAAAAGCCACCACATGACTGTGATTATCCCCCAGCTAGAACAAGCACAGTAATTTCATAAAACTATTAACTCTAATAAGCTCGACTGCCCAGCCTCACCTTTCTGGGTCTGACCTTCCTGATCCGCTGCTGACCAGCGCGCCCCCCAGGGCCATCTCGCGGCTGGGCAGAAGGGCCCACCTGCTGCGGTCTGGTGCTGCCTCCGCGGCCCCGGGGCCTCGTGGCAGCTCAGGCGGAACCGCAGGCAGGGCCCCCGGAGCGTCCAGCAGGGCCCACTCCAGGACACCTGCGCCCCGAGCCTCACAAGCCCGCTGATCTCTCGGCTCAAATGACTGGCCGGTTCCGCTTTTCTCTCTTATCTAGGGTCAGCGTGCTCACGTACATTTTGCTAGAAAACTATCCCGTTCATCAATTTTTTCAAAGTTATTTGAACACATTTGAATAAATTAACACCTTAAAGATGTTTCCCTTTTCATAGGGCCCTTGGGGAACCCAGGGGGTTACTGCAGGTGGGCAGATGACAGGCACGCCGAGACTGCTCCCAGCGGCCGGCCGGGACGACGGGGCCTCGCTGCCTGCGAGGCCAGTGACCACCTCGTCCCTTTCCCAAGATCCTGCTGAAGTCACCTCCATGACACAGCCCAAACTCAGAGCCTCGAAACTAGGAGGCAGAGCTGTACACAGGTATGTGGAGAGTCTGGACCGCACCCCCGTCCAACTCTCAAGTCCAGGGCATCTGCGAGGGGGGCGCTCAGATCATGGCAGACCCCAAACACCGTGCGTGCCGTCCACACCAGCAGGCTGGATGCCAAAGACGGAGAGGTGAAAAGGGCCTAAAGAAAAGTCTAGCTCACTTCTTAAATGTTTAGATTTGGAACGAAAATAAGTCTTCAAACAGGCACCACATGACACGAACATGTGGGCACGTGTCACACTCGGCCGAGGCTGCAGGGCACCCTGCGGGGTCGAGGTGTCCACGCCCTATCACAGAGCAGGGCCAGCTGGGCCTCCAAGCATGGCTCGGCCACTGGCACCGTCCCCCGGCACCGTCCCCCAGGCCACGCAGGGCCGGGCACACGGTGGGCACGCAGCAACACACGCCACAGGAGTCAACCCCAAGGGAGCCACGAGGGTCCCGAGGGGAGTCACCCCACCGCCCGCTGTGCTGGGCACCCAGAAGCCACACAGTACCCTCCTCACGCTGCCCATCCACTGCTGACTTCGTTAACTGCACCGTGTTTATCTTATTTATTCATTTACTCATTGTTCTGGCCGCCTGGGTCTTGTTGCTGCGGGGGCTTTCCCTGGCTGCAGCGGGTGGGGGCTACTCTCCTGTTGCAGCTCACGGGCTTCAGGGCGCCGGCTGAAGGGGCGTGGTGCACAGCAGAGGAGCCCGCAGGGGCAGTGGGAGCCCTGCCGCTGTGCCCGGCCGGCCCACCGGCTCTCGAGACGGGGTCTGCGAGCCTGTGCTGGGGGCCCTGGCTGGCGAGCTTCAAGAGGATGGACATCCTTGCCTCCCGAAACACGGAGTGACGAGGACTGGGCACTTGGACCCCGTGGGTCAGGCCCGAGCAGCAGTCACAGCGACGCCACACGCCAGCCCGCATGTGGGGGTCTGGGCTCATCACCCTCTTTCCGCTCCTTTCTCTGTGGCCTCTTTCGAGGGACACCCCCTCACACTTTGCTTTTCAGGCGCAGCGCTGAGAAAAGAAGGCCTTCGATCTCAAGGTCACTCGCCACGCAGTGTGTGGTGACGACCCTCTCAGCCGGGGGCGTCTTCATCGCTTCCCCTGCCTGTGCACGCTTTACACTCACTCACTAACACACGACACCCGAGCCTTCCTGCAAAACTCGCCAGCACGAACACACGCCTGTTTAATTTCTGTCTTAAATGCAAAGCCAGCATCCGCACCAGAGAGCCCTCATCCGCCAGGAAAGACGGAGCCGCCCCCGCAGGGACAGCCTGACTTCAGGCCTCAGAGGGGGTCCCAGGCCACTCCCCAGTGGAAGCCCCAGAACCAGAAGCCTGGTCCAGGGCCGGGGGTCAGGGGCTGCCCGGGAGGCAGTGAGGAGACCCTGGTACCAGGTCCAAGCCCAAGACCAGCCCTGGGCCCGGGGCGTCACGGCCCAGACTCTGACCGAGCTCCTGCCTGGTCCTGCCCAGGCTCCCAATTCAGACCACAGCCCCGTCACCCCTGCTCCGACGGCCCCTGTCACCCTTGAACCTACAGCCCTGTTACCCCTGAACCTACGGCCCCGTCACCCCTGCTCCGACGGCCCCTGTCACCCTTGAACCTACGGCCCCCGTTACCCCTGAACCTATGGCCCCGTCACCCTTGAACCTACGGCCCCATCACCCCTGCTCCGATGGCCAAAGGAGGCCCAGAGAGAAAGCATGCAAAGGCTGCAAGGACGCAGGCCCCATCATTGTGCCCGGGGGTCTGAGACGCCCCCACGTCCCCAGCTCTGCTTCAGTCCCACCCAGGTAGGGCCAGGGAGCCTCCGCCCCACAGCTCCGTCTCCGTGGGTACCAGGGGTGAGGGGACACTGACCGCCTCGGACAGCCTTGGTGGCTTGGGCCCCCCGGCCGACAACGGCACTGCTAGGTGTGAAGAGCTTGGAAACCTCCCGGTGAGCCTCTGAGGGCCTCCCCAGCACTCGCATTGGCAGCACAGTGCCAGCCCCACAGGCCAGCCCGCAGGTGGGTGCCCTCGTAGCAGAGAAAGTCCCAGGGCGGCCGGCAGCGGGTCAGCCTCGGTGGGCCTCAGAGGAGCCATGCACTGCGGCCAGGACAGCCCCACGGGGCACCCCCTTTCCTAGGGGATACCACCCCTCATCCCCTTCTGACCAGGGTGTCTCTGCCCTCTGCCTCAAGGGTGGGAGGCAGACCACCCAGGCTGGCCAACACACGCAGTGAGATGAACCCAAGTCCCTCCCATGGCATCTAAGCCAGCGACGGCTGCCCGATGCCTGGACACACAGGGAGGCATCTCGGGCTCGAGAACCGGAGGGCCCGGAGGCGTGGGGTGTGGGGCTGGGGGCCGCATCTGTGGCGGTCCCGAGAGGGCCGGGGCACAGGGCCAGTCCCGCGAGGCCTCGCTGCGCCTAGAGACCCTGACCCGCACGGGGCCTCCCTCTGCCTTCCGGGTCAGCGGCCTGAGCAAACGTCCAAGACCCCACTGCTTAGCGACGGTCCCCGGGCCGCGTCTGAACCCAGGACGGTGTCCATGAGGCCCTGGCCAGCGGCTCCTCCCTGCAGCTCAGACTCAGGAAGGGGGGCCCTGCGCGCCCAACGCCTCCTTAAAGTCAGCAGAGACCACAGCACTCACTGCTCCTGTGTTTCTAAAAACCAGTGTTTGCGAAGGAGCAATAAACGGAAGGCAGTTTATGTTACGACAACGCCTGTCCACGTACAGACGTGTCAAACCTACACACACGCTCACGTGGTCTCCATCTCAGAGCCATAAACATCCAGCAAGGCCCATGTTTAAACATCTCCAGCAGAGCGGTCACAAACACGCCATGTCCCGTGGCAGACCGATGTCAGGTGGCTCGGGGGGCAGAGGAGACAGGTGGGCAGCTCCGCGCTCGGGCCCTGAAGGCCCTGACGGCCCTGGCCCCGAGCACCCAGCCCTGCACTGGCCCAGGGTGGCCGGCTCAGGTGCGGCCGTGGGCAAGGAGCCATGAACAGCCTCCCCTCTGCCGACGCTCTTGTCCCATCACTAAGCCGCATCCAACTCTGCGACCCCACGGGCTGCAGCGCACCAGGCTTTCCTGCCCTTCACTCTATTAATAGCTCTTTGTTTTCTGCTTGAGACTAAAACGTCTGTTTTTAGGCTGCTAATGACAAGCTGCTGGAAAAGAATATTTTAGGCCAAAGTATTGCTGTTCATAGTGACCAGAATTTCACACGGGGCTTGTGAAGACCTCCCGGCCGGCGTGCCCAGCGGGGGTCACGCAGCCTCAAGGCGACAGTGGCCCGGCCAGCTAGGGGCCCCGCGGCTCCCGGGCCCCACCCCAGCGCTGAGCGGAGGAGGCCTGCCCACACCCACCTCGGCAAGGCTGCAGGACCCGCTGCCCCAGGCCCCCGGGCAGGCCCGCCGCCAGCCTTCTGCCCCACAGCAGCACGAGGGTGGACTCGGCCCAGAGGAGCTGCCTGCTTGTTAAACTTCCCTTTCCGCTCAGACAAGCAAGACCAGCTCTGCCTCCAGCGCCTGCGCCCGGGGCTGAGAGCGGGTAACCGGCCATGGTCCCCTGCCACTGACGGCGGGGCTCAGACCCAGGTCAGCGCGGCCACGCCACTTCTGGAGCGGCCTCTGCCCCGGAGGGCCTGGTGCTCGCCTCAGACAGAGCCCGGGACACGGCTCAGGCTCTGCGGGGATGGAGGTGTCTCCGTGGACCCCTAAGGAGCCCGAGTGCTAGGCGTGGATGCCAGGCC
>SJXP01000186.1:1964171-1980974 GCA_006408505.1 Damaliscus lunatus
GGCCGGCGTGCCCAGCGGGGGTCACGCAGCCTCAGGGCGACAGTGGCCCGGCCAGCTAGGGGCCCCGCGGCTCCCGGGCCCCACCCCAGCGCTGAGCGGAGGAGGCCTGCCCACACCCACCTCGGCAAGGCTGCAGGACCCGCTGCCCCAGGCCCCCGGGCAGGCCCGCCGCCAGCCTTCTGCCCCACAGCAGCACGAGGGTGGACTCGGCCCAGAGGAGCTGCCTGCTTGTTAAACTTCCCTTTCCGCTCAGACAAGCAAGACCAGCTCTGCCTCCGGCGCCTGCGCCCGGGGCTGAGAGCGGGTAACCGGCCATGGTCCCCTGCCACTGACGGCGGGGCTCAGACCCAGGTCAGCGCGGCCACGCCACTTCTGGAGCGGCCTCTGCCCCGGAGGGCCTGGTGCTCGCCTCAGACAGAGCCCGGGACACGGCTCAGGCTCTGCGGGGATGGAGGTGTCTCCGTGGACCCCTAAGGAGCCCGAGTGCTAGGCGTGGATGCCAGGCCAACCACTCAGGCCAAGGCGGGCCTCTTCCCACCCAGGCAGGGGCCAGAGTGTGGTCGGCGAGAGCCAGCCCAGCGCTCCAGCCAGCCCCAGAGCTGAGACTCTCTCGGGCCCCTCCAAAGCAACTCCCTGCTGGGAGCCGTGACCTTGACCTTCAGCCGTGAGGTGTCTGAGTGGTAGCAGGGGGCTGGCCACCAGCAGCCTCAGGGAGAGAGGGCAGGGCAGGCGGGTGGGGCACGTGGGGTTGGTGTGTCCCACAGGAAGCTGTTTCCCGAGGACTCGCGTCAACCCCCTGCTCACACTGATGGCGCCAGACCCGCCTGGCCGCGAGAAGCCGCTTCTCTCCTGGGACGCAGGGCAACAACAGCGGGGCTCGAGGCCGCCTCTGGTCCTCACGGGCTCCAGGAAACCCCCGAGGCGGAGAGTGTCCACACTCGGGGACCAGGGCCGGACGCAGGGGCAGCCCCCAGAGCCGGCCGCACGGCTCCTCCAGGTTGGAGGGCTCCTCAGGCCACCAGGAGGCTGGACAGACTCCCCTGGGGTCGACTCGGATGATCCTAGACACACTGTGCCTGCCTGTGCCAGAGAGGGAGCCCACCAAGGAGGGAGCCCACCAAGTAGGGAGCCCGTGACGGCCCTCAGGGGCTCGGAGCTGCCAGCGTGGGCCCGGGAAGCCAGAGTGTGCAGGGGGCCCTGCTCACATTCATTCAAGCAGCAGGCGCAGCCAGCAAACTGGAGGGAGGGCCACCTGCCCGGGGCTGGGCGCAGAGGAAAACTGCCCGAAGCTCTTCCTGCAGGAAGGGGACCCGAAGTCAGAGCCAGCAGCCACCATCAGAATGCCAGCTGGGGGTGACGGGCAAAGCCCACAGTTCACATGGAAACACAGAGACCCAGGGCAGACATAAGAAACTTGAAAAAGAAGAAGCTGGAGGACACACACCTCCTGTTTCAAAACTCCCTACTAACTGCAGTTGCCAAGACCCTCTGGTCCTGGCACGTGGACAGATGAGAGATGAAGAAACGGAAATGAGAGGCCAGGAGAGAGTCTACAGGTCTACAGTCCACTAAGGTGGGTAACTACACTGAACCAGCAAGGCGGTTCAATGGGGAGAACAGTCTTTCCAACAAACAGTGCAGGGCAGCGAGACATGCACACACGCAAGAACGAGGGCGCCGCCCCAGCTCACACCAGGCACAACGTCGGAGTCAGGACGGTTCTGGGAACTGCACGCTGCGTGTGCACAGCCTCGTCCCACCCTTTGCAGCCCCGCCAGGCTCCTCTGTCCATGGGATTCTCTAGGCGAGAAGACTGGAGTGGGTTGCCATGCCCTCCTGCAGGGGATCTTCCTGACCCAGGGATCCAACCCAGGTCTCCTGCGTTGCAGGCAGATTCTTTACTGTCTGAGCCACCTAAGGCAAGGTGAATCTAGAATCTGCATGGAAGAGCTAAAACTATTAGCTTTAGAAGAAAGGCAGGAATAAATCTTCATGGCCTTGGACTGGCAATGGGCTCTGTTCTCTCTGCTCTCTCTCCCTCTGTCTTCCCTGTATTTTTTAAATTCAAGTATAGCTGATTGACAATGTCTCAGGTGCACAGCAAAACGACCCAGTTACATGTGTGTGTGCGTGAGTGTATGTTAATAGCTCAGTCATGTCCACCTCTTTGCAACCCCATGGACTATATCCTGCCAGGCTCCTCTGTCTATGGATCTCTCCAGGCAAAAATGCTGAAGTGGGTAGTCATTTCTCTGGACCCAAGGACTGAACCTGGAGGCCTCCTGCGTTACAGGCAGACTCTTTAGCATCTAGGCCTCCCTTGTGGCTCAGATGGTAAAGAATCCGCCTGTAGTGTGGGAGGCCCAGGTTTGATCCCTGGGTTGGGAAGATCCCCTGCAGAAGGGAAAGGCTGCCCACTCCAGTATTCTGGCCTGGAGAATTCCATGGACTGTATAGACTGTGGGATCACAAAGAGTCGGACACGACTGAGCAATCTGAGCCACCAGGGAAGCCCGTGTGTGTGCGCGCGTGTGTGCGTGTGCACGTGTGCGTGCGCGTGCGTGTGTCTGTGTGCGTGTGCGTGTGTGTGTGCGTGTGTGCGTGCGCGTGTGTGTGCACGTGTGCATGCGTGTGTGTGCGCGTGTGCGTGCATGTGTGTACGTGTATGTCTGTGTGCGTGTGTGTGCGTGCATGTGTGTATGTCTGTGTGCGTGCGTGTGTGCGTGCGTGTGCATGCGTGTGCACGTGTGTGTGTGCGTGTGTGTGCACGCGTGTGTGCACGTGTGCATGCATGTGTGTGCGCATGTCTGTGCCTGTGCATGTGTGCGTGTGTGTGCATGTGTGTGCGTTTATGTCTGTGTGCGTGTGTGTGCGTGCGTGTGTGCGTATGTCTGTGTGTGCACGTGTGCGTGCATGTGTGTATGTCTGTGTGCGTGCGTGTGTGCGTGTGCATGCGCGTGTGCACGTGTGTGTGCGTGTGCATGTGTGCGTGTGCATGCGCGTGTGTGCGTATGTCTGTGCGTGTGCACGTGCGCGTGCGTGTGTGTGTGCGTGTGTGTATGTGTGCACACATTCTTTTTCAGGCTCTTTTCCACTACAGGTTATAATAAGACACTGAATGGAGTCCACCGTGCTGTACAGCAGGGCCTCGCTGTTTCTAGTTTTATATTCAGTAGTATATACTCAAGACGCTTCAGTCGCGCCTGACTCTGTGCGACCCTGCAGCCCGCCAGGCTCCTCTGTCCATGGGATTCTCCAGGCGAGAACACTGGGGTGGGTTGCCATGCCTTCCTCCAGGGTGTCTTCCTGACCCAGGGATCAAACCCGCATCTCCTGTGTCTCGGGCACTGCGGGCGGTTCTTCACTGCTGAGCCACCGGGAAGCCTTGTATCCGGCAGTGCGCGCCTGTTAATCTCAAATTCCCACGTCACCCCCATCCCGGCCCCTTTGTAACCTATAGCTTTGTTTTCTGCGTCCGTGAGTCTATTTCTGTTTCATAGACAGGGTCATTCGTCCCACACTGCAGAGTGCACGTGTAAGTAATATATGTATTTCTCTGACTTTCTTCACTCAGTATGTTGCTCTCTAGGCCCATCCGTGCTGCTGCAAATGGGACTTGTTCGCTTTCTTACAGCTGAGCGGCATTCCATGTACCTGTGCACCGCGTCTTCCTTATCTGCCCATCCGTCTGTGGACACGCAGGCTGCCTCTGTGTCGGGGCTGTGGTGAGCACTACCCGCTGTGAACGACACCGGGGCACAGGCCTCCGCCTGAATCAGCTCTTGTCTTTTCCAGGTGCGTGCCCGGGAGTGGGCCTGCAAGACCCTAGGTGGCTCTGCTTCTAATGTATAAGGAATCTCCATATTGTTCCCCACAGTGGCTGGACCAGTTCACATCCCCCTGGCAGTGCAGGAGGGTTGGCAACTGCTTCTTAGATGTGACATGTGAAGCACAACCAAAGGAAAAACAAACAAACTGGCCTCTATCGATGTTTGGAACGCTAGGGCTTCAAAAAGACACTATCAAGGATGTGAAAAGAAAGCACAAAGAATGAGAGGAAACATCTCAAGTCATCGGTATAATAAGAATCTACATCCAGAATGAATCCAGAAAAGCTCAACAATTAAAGAAAGAAATTTAATGGGCAAAAGATTTAAATAAATGCTTTTCCAAAGTAGGTAAACAAATAAATACCCAAGAAGCACATGGCAGCGGGAGGAGGGACTTTCAGGATCACCAGTTGCCAGGGAAACGCGGATCAACGCGCTGCACACCCAGCAGGGCGGCTAGACTCAAACAGACGAATAATAACAAGCGTTGTTTCTGGATGTGGAAAAACCGGAACCCTTGTGCGATGCTGGTGGGAATTCAAAATGGTGCAGACACTCCGGGAAACAGTCTGGCAGCTCCTCGAGAAGTTAGACACAGCTATCCTATGACTCAGCAATTCCACGCCTGGATACATACCCAAGGGAGCCTAAAACATGTTCACACAAAACCTTACACACAAATGTTCACAGCCACATGGTTCTCAAAAGCCAAACGTTCATCAGCTGCTGGACGGACGCAGGGTGGTCTGTGCTTCTAGGAGGCGGCGCTCGGTTGTGAACAGGGCAGGCTCTGCTACACGCACAACGTGGATGAGCCCTTACCAAAGGGTAACAAAGAGGAGTCAGATCAGGTGTCTGAAGCCACGTGCAGGACGCGTCCAGGACAGGCCGATCCACAGACACGGGGTGGACCAGTGGAGGCCACGGTCTGGGGTGGGGGGCCAAGGAGTGACCGCCGACGGTGCCCCGAGGGCAGGGCAGTGTGGCGGCTGCTCAGCCTGGAGAATACGCGAAAATGCTGAGTGGCAGGCTCAGGAAGAGCGAAACTCAGGTTTAGAAGATAATGTGTGTGAGTTAGTCAGTCGAGTCCGACCCTTTGCAACCCCCATGGACTGTAGCCCATCCGGCCCTTTGTCCGTGGGATTCTCCAGGTAGGAATGCTGGGGTGGGCGGCCATGTCCTTCTCCATAGATGATGATAACAACAAATGAATGCAGCGAGTGCAGACCTCCCAGCGGAACAACGGACCCTCCACTGCGGGAAACCTTCACAACACGTGGGCCGCAGCCGGGAGCGAGACCGGATGGGGGTCCAGGCCTGAGCGGCCCCGCGGGAGGAAGCCACCGCGGTGCCTGCCCGACAGCAAGCACAAAGGCCAGAGCACAGCGCCCCAGGCGTGCTGAGCGGGTTTCCTGCGGAGCCAGGAGGGACCTCACCACCCACTCTGGCTCAGCAGCACCTCACTAGTCCTTACCAGGGACCCCAAGAGGAGGAGAGGCCACTCGGGGGCCCGAGGGTGCCAGGCTGGGGCTGAAGGGGCAGCAAGGAGAGGCCTAGCATTGGGGATGCTGAGTGCCTGCTCCCTGCGAGGTCACGCAGCCTTGGGCCCTGGCATCTCCCGGGAGTGGGGACCCCACGAGGACAGGAAGAGCCTCGGCCGGGGCCCTGCGGTGCTGGATCTTGCAGGGAGCCCAGAACTCGGCCGACAGAGGGCGCCGGGCTGCGGGGATGTGCCACTGGGGACCAGCTCTGCCTCGAACAGTCCAGAAGCTCGAGGCCAGGCCCAGGGACTCAGCAGCCCGTCCACAACAAGGCAGGACTTCCCTGGAGGTGCCTCCACCCAAGCTCCACTCGCCAGGACACACAGACGGACACGCAGCCAGGCTCTGGACGGGACACTGCGCCCGCCCAGCCCATGCCAGAGAAGCAGACCCAGCACAGGGGCGCGGTTCCACGGCCCCACCGAGCTGGCTCCGCCCAGCAGTTAGGGCTCCATTCTCTTACTAATCGTCAGAACCTCGTTTTGTGTCCACAGCACAGGTCCGTGGTGCAGCAGCCGCCCAAAACACTGAGGTCTCGCCAGGGTCTGTCTGGGCCAGCGGCTCGAAGGCAGCATCCTGCAGAAAGCAGAGGAGGCGCTTCGGGGAACTCCGGGGCTTGCCACGGGACTGTCCTTATGAAAAACAAACTCTCAGGATCATCACGGCTCAACTTTCTGAGTGGAGAAGTCACACACTGGTGCTTCCACTTTGCCACCCTGGGCTCCTCAGGCAGCCCTCCAGAGGGACCCCCTGCACCTGGCACACCTCCACGGGCCGGCGGTCTCCAGCGGCACCCCCGAGCGGTCAGAGCGCGCACCCTCCTGGGCCTGAGTCCCCGCGTCTTCCCCTTCCGCACCGACTCTTATCAGTTGTTAAACAGGCAGACGGGTCACAGGCAGCTCCCTAGAGGAGGGAGCCGACTGTCCACACCGAGGTCTGGCCCCCGCGCATCCCCTGCAGGGCCCGGGGCCCGGCGTGATCAGGTGCACAGACCGTTACTGTCCAGCAACGCCAGCTTCCAGCTCACCACCCATGCAGGCCAGGCCAGCTCACGCGGGCCACGCGGCCTCCCTAGCAGGCCCGGCTCCCCGCTTCCTGCACTGCTGCCGCCTGCGACGGCCCTCGCCGGCTGACTCGCGTGTCCCAGAGCCTTCAGCACCCGGCCCTGCGTCCCGGCCCAGGAGCCGCTCCGTGGCCTCTGTGTCGGGGCGTCACCTGAGCGAGTCACTGCCGAGGTCCCTGATGGTCTCCGGCTTGCACTCAGCAGCTGGGGCGGCCTGGGACTGCACACAAGCCTAGAGCCAGGGGGTCCGGGTCAGCGCACCCTCTGTCCTGTAACCCAAGGGGGTCGGGAGCGCACCCTCTGCCCTGTAAGCCAAGGGGTTTGGGAGCCCGGCCCCAGAGGGCGACGCCCAGGGGATGCGCCGGCCCCACAGGCCATGTGCAGGTGGGCCTGCGGGCTCCTAGAGCCTCGGGACCCCCAGCACCTCCTCCAAACACTCCGCCCACTCCCAGAACACCCTTCCCAGACCCTGCCCCCCCAGGCCCCACCTGCCCGGCCTCTCCCGGCCACAGACTCCTGCTCCGTCAGCCAAGGACGGGAGGGGCAGGCATGGGATGTGTCGGGCCGGGGCCAGCTCGCGGGAGGCCGCCAGTTCAGAGATGCCTGGAGGAGTTTTGGGGCTGGGCTGGTGGGAGTGCGGTGTGGGGAGGGGCCCGGGGCACCGCCTCCAGGCTCAGGCCCTGGGGGAGGGGCCCACCTGCAGGGTGCCCAGTGAGCTCCCCTGGGTGGGCAGCTGCGCTCACCACCCTCAAACATGAGCCTCTGCAGTGTGGGTGTCAGCGCATACCTGCGCTCGGTGGAGGCTGGCCCGAGGCCCGAGAGCCCCAGGCCACCCGCACCCCCTGCCCCGTGCCCCCCAGCAGCCCCAGTGTCCCCAGGGCCACGTGCACAAGGCTGAGGTCCTGGGGGCCGCTGCTCGGCCACCGAGGCAAGCCGCCACCTGCTCTGCTGAGACAGCCCTGCGTCCGCCCTGCTGGCCAGCTCCCGCCACACGCCCACGTCCTGCCAGCTGTGCTGATAACCATGACCCCGTGCCTGCCGGCCTGCTGCCCCCTGCCTGGGCCGCTCACCCCGCAGGCGGCCGGGAGGGAAGCGACCGCGCCTTAGCAAAAACAGGAAGTTACAACAGGTCTGCAAACTGAGACAGGGATGGAGGAGAAAACAGAAGCAGAGCAGCTGAGCAGCTGTCCCCACAGACTTGCTGGCTCCTCGGACAGACGCCGTTCTTAACAGAGTGAACCCAGCTGCAAGGAAAGCCCACATCACCGCAAGTTCCAGCACAGCCACCACACGCCGCATTCTGCCCTGTGGCGGGGGGCAGACAGCCCTGCCCTGGACTGGGCGTGTGCCCCCAAGACGCCCCAGCTAAGCCCTGGGCAGAAGAGACGCAGCAGGGGAGAGTGCCCGGGGCGCCAGCAGGCCAACTGGGACGGTGGGCCTCCCGGCCTCTCCTGGCGGTCTCCCGGGGCAGGGGCCCCAGCAACACTGTGGGAGGAGCCCATGAGGGTGCTGGCAGCGCTGACGGCTGGAGCCAGGGCTGCCCCCCATGCCCGGGCTCACCGCGGGGCCAGAGCACCCCTGCCCAGCTCTCCACCACCCATGCAGGCACTGCCCCGAAGCCCCTGAAGGCAAGACGGGGGCTCGGAGCGGGGGTCTCAGGCCTCTGGCCCAGCCCAGGTGGACCCCAGAGCAGCCCCTCCAGGAGGGCCGCAGGGTCCTGAGCCCCCTCCCCGGGGACGCAGGCCCGAGCAGGGACCGCCATACCCCACAGGCCTCTGCAGAGGCCCAACGTGCAGAAATGACCACCGCGCCGGACACAGATGGCAGGAAGCCGGGCTAGGCTGGGGGCAGGCCTGTCGGAGCCTGAACACCTGCCCCCACATGGGGAGCAGAGGCAGACGCTGTCCCTAAAGGGGGTGGCACAGGCCACAAGGCCGCCTCTTGCTCTTCCAGCACCAAGTGGCTGGAAACACAGGCACCAGCCCGCACCCTGCTGCCCTGCGCAACACCGCCCTCCCCGCCCTCGAGCCCAGACGGGCACGGACATGCCCACGGGGCTGCCCGGGGCAGCTTCCCAGGGACCCTGAGCCCCAGGGGCAGGCGAGGCACCCGCAGGCCGGTCGGAGCTGACCCGAGGCCGCACTGGGCTCACAGCCCCTCTGCCAGGAGAGAAGGCAGCTGAGCGGGCGTGGGGGCCAGCCCCTAACCTGGGAGGCGCACCCCATGTCGGGGTCAGCGGAAGGGGGCGCGCCCGAGCCCTCCCCTCCCACAGACTGAGCAGAACCACCCCCCCGGGCAGGGCGCGGGACCCGGCCAGCACGCCAGCCCCGCAGGGAGGGGCGCTGTCCTTCACCCCCAGCCACAGCAGAGCCCCGGACGGCGGCCCCGCGCCCCAACAAGACACTGCTCAGAGGGGCGCCCAAGTCATAACCTACTACTGTCCGGACAAAGCAGGCCTCTCGTGGCTCCCTCTGCACCCCACACCCAGAGAGTGAGAAGTGTGACCCCCAAGGAGCCACTGCCGTCCACACAGTCAACAGTTTGCCAAAAACCATCCGTGAAACATGGCAAACTGTCCACCTGTGTGGGATGCTGGCTGGTCTGTCCAGCCAGCAGAGCAGCGCTTGGCAGAAGGGCCCCAGACAGCCCGAGCTGTGGACCCACGGTGATGACAGCTGGGGGGTGAGCAGCTGGGGGCTCAGCCCCGCAGACGGCCAGGAGGGCTGGGCTTCAGGCTGGACGGTGGGGACCACTGCACGGTGGCAAACGTTCATTCTCAGACCGGGGGCTCCACTCTCGTGGGGCGAACCGCCGGAAATGCAAGTCCCGTCCACCCCGACAGCCACACCTGTGCACCGAAGCGAGGACTGCTCGACACTGGGCCCTGGTGCCCACAAGGTGCCAGGCTGGGGGGGCACTCGCCTTCCCCAACTCAGCGCCCGCCCAGCTCTGACAGGGTCCTGCCGGCCAGCGGGCTGGCTGCAAGTCCGGTTCCACGGTCATCAGGGCAGGACCCCAAATCCCGGCCCCGCACCGCTGGTCAGAGACCAGCAGGCCCGATCACCCCCAAGCATGACAAAAACCCAGAGCTTGTAATTAACGGGGGTGCAGAGAAGGCGGCAGAGAGCTGGGCAGTGACCTGTGCCGAGAGGGTGTGTGCTGCCACCCCAGAGGCCGGCACTCCTGGCCTGATGCCAAAGCATGGAGACGGGACAGCGTGTCCCACCAGAGGATGGGGGCGCAGCTGCAGACACTCATGGGGGCGTGGGCTAAGGTCACACGTCAGGGACCCTAGGAAGGAGCACGTGAGCGTGCTGGGCCGTCCTGCTGGCCACACCCGTGGTGAGGGACCCACCAGGAAGCCTGAGCACGCCCAGCCCAGGACACGGGCGAGGATGAGGCTGCGGCCCACCGAGGCCTTGTGGGGACGGCCGGGACAGGCCGGCCAGTGCCAGGGCCCCACGCCCACCGGGGCACCCCATCCCCCTACGACCCCCGGCGGCCACCGCGCCACTGTTCCTCCTCCCTGCCTGAGGCACAAACGGCCCAGGGTCACGAGGACCCACACTGACCCACGGCCGTGCTTCCAAGACGGCTGGGCTTCTTACTCGAGGGAAAAGCAAAGCTCCGTGAGCCTGGGCAGGGCAGCGTGTGTCCCTGACGGTCAGGACCCCTCGCCCCGCGCGGGGACGGTCAGGACCCCTCGCCGTGTGGGTCCCTGATGGTCAGGACCCCTCGCCGTGTGCACGGCTGCCCACCCCGATCCGCTCCAGGAGCTCGGGATCTGGTGCTGAGCAGGTGGCATGCGGGGTCAAGTGCAGGGCGCCCCCACACCCTGCAGCCCTCGCTGTTCAGCCCGCTCGCCTCCTCCCGCGGTACAGCCTAAGCCCCATGCCGCCCCCGTCCCCGCACACGCAGGGACCCGAGGGGACCCCTGCCCCAGAGCCACGTCCATCTCCCAAAGAAAGAAGCCAGCAGCCCCTCGAGCTGCACTCACGGTTTGCTTTAGAAAACAGTCTCATCCCCAGAACTAAGTGGATGCAGGGACCACAACTGAAGAAGGGTCTGGAAGACCCCGGAAAGCCCGGGATGCTCCCCAGAGAGAGGCCCACGTGTGCCCAGCCTCACCCAGATGGGCAAGGAAAGGGTGTCCCCACAGGCTCAGGAACACACGGGCCACCCCTACCCTCCAACCTCGAAGTTACAGAAACCGTCACAGCAACAGCGCCGGTGACGCCTCTTGTCACCTCGACAGCCGGCAGCCCTGCGCCGGCCCCGCGCCTCAGCCACACCGGGGAGCGGCCCTTCACCCGCACGCATCACCGAGGGCGAGACCCCCAGCGTCCCCTGGGGGGGGCCGTCCTGAAGCTCAGAGCCCGTGTCCCCCAGGGTGGGCCGTCCTGCAGCTCAGAGCCTTTCTCGGCGTGTACTGCCCACCCCGTCCGGCACAAGACCTCATGTCCAGTCACCCCTCGGGCTCATCGGCAGAGCACCCTGGGCCCCGGTTAACTGAGGCAGCTGCCTCTGTGTCCACTAGGGAACGCGCCACAGTCTCACCCCTCCCCCCTCCCTCCCCGGGCCCACGACCAACCCCCTGAAACTCACTCAGGTGGGAAGGGGCCCCTGCCCCGCAGACACGGAGAGAGGAGGGCTGTGGCCCAGGAGACACAGAGCGCGGGGCTGAGACGCCCCTCAGACCCACAGCCTGGTGCTGACCCCTCCGCATCGGAGCCTATTCCTGGACAGGGCCCACCTCCCCGCAGAAGCTGCCGCCCCGCTTCCCGCCCCTGCCCACCGGGGCAGGCACTGGGGGGGTCCACACTGAAGGAGCTGTCCTGCCCTGGCTCCTCAGCAAGGCTCGCCCCCTCCCTTAGGCAGCCTCCCTGCTTCCTCATCCCTACTCCTGGGTCAGACGGCGGGCTCCATAAACGAGGGATGTCTCCTGGGAGGCAGGCCTGGTCCAAGTTCTGTAACTTCCGAATCAGACCTGGCACATCGTGGAACCGCTCCCAGCAGGGGCTCCCTTCCCAGAGGCAAACGCCCACCAGAGACGACCCCAGTCAGCAGCGGCAGCCCCTCCTCCCCGGAAGGCTCGGTCTACGTGCCGACGGAGTTCACGACGCGGGCCCAGAGCCTGACCGCGCGGAAAGACGCGGCCTGAGAGGCAGTGGGTGTGAACATGCCCCGGGACCCCATCCTTCAGGGCTGTCCCCCCGGCTGCCCCGCAGGGCTCACGCCACTGGGTTCAAAACACGCAAAACATCCACGACGTTAAAGCTGAGCAGCATCTCCACCACAGCAGCCTCCGCCCTCTCCCAGCGTCTGCAGCGCTGATAAAGCAGGAAAGGCCGCAGGTGACCGTGCGCAGCGGCGGCCAGCGGGGATGGTGGCAGACGGAGGGGGCAGGGACACCTGCGGACAGACGACGGACTGCAGACCCCAGGCGCACCGCAGTGGTGGGACCGCAGCTTGCTGCGGCTGCAAGGAAGTGTGTAGTGCAGGCACGGCCTCCTGACCTGGGGGAGCAACCCCGAAACCCCGCCAGGCTGAACCCCACCACCCTGGAGCCGGGCGGGACCCCATCTACAGAGAGACCCAAACTCAGGCACACAGACCAAATTCCCACAGGGGAAGTACGCAGAGGTCCCAGGTCAGAGGCGGTGAAGCCAGAAGGACACGGAGACACCTCCCGCTGTCCATCTCTCCCCCACGGCCGTCCCCACGCTGCCAGGGGGCTGGGAGAGGTCTGCAGAGAGGCCCAGGGCTCAGCCTCGCCCTGGCCGGCTCCACAGCCCTCGGGGGCCTCGGGGCTTAAGGGACGGTGCAGGAAGCACCGCCTCTGAAACTGAGACGCGCCACCGTCCTCGAGGAGATCTGGCCACCGGTCCTCAGCTCCAGCCAGAAGCTCTGGCCCTTCCCTGGGGTTGGGGTCTCCTCCTGCCTCCTGGCGTCTGTGTAGAGAGCTTGTTAAAGACCAGAGTCCAGAGAGACGAGCTCCTGTGAGGCGGGAGTGAGGAGACGTGCTCCTGGGAGGCGGGGGAGAGGCCCAGCACGAGACTTTGAGGAAAGACAGGGGACGCTGGGTGCTGGAGGATGTGGAGAAATCGGAGCCCTCCAGCTGGGCTGGTGAGGACGCAGAGCGCGCGACGCTGCAGAACGGCCGGCAGTTCCTCAAAAGGCTCAATGCGGGTCACCACAGGCGCGGCCGGCCCCCGTCCCAGGAACGGGCTCAGGAGAAGCAGAATGTGCACGGCAGGGCGCCCGGACACCCAGCGCCAGCGGAGGACAAACATGGCCGGACAGCAGAACGGTCCTCGGCCACCAGAGTGACCGACACGCTGACATCCAGTGCTGAGCTCTGAAAACGCCGAGCCAGCTGTTTCACAAACTCACGTGCGACCCCCAGGACAGGCAGAGGCACAGAGAGACAGGAAGCAGACAGGCGGTGACCAGGCGCTGGGGGCTTCTGGGGAGACGGCGAGATTTAGGGGGAGGGGGCAGCTCAGGCGTATGGGGTGTCCTTTCCAGAAAACAAGTTTACGCCGACTGTGGGGACAGTCACACACCTGTGTGACACCAGAAACCGCTGGGCTGCATACCTCCCAGGAGTGAGGTCTGTGTACGTGAATGACACCTTGGTGAAGCCATCGCCAAATGCAACTCCTCGAAGAAGTGGGGGGACTGCCCCCGTCAGAGCAAGCGAGCGGGCCAGGACCAAGGCTGGCCCCGCACGAGGCCCCCGCGGGGCCCCCACACCCTGGGTTGGAGGGGGCAGCCCTGCACACAGGGCTGGGGAGGCAGAGACAGAGCTGGAGGGGGTCCCAGGGCAGGGGGCTTTCAGGACGGAATGGGAACGGGGCTACAGAGCAAACGGACGGTGCTGGAGGGAGACACACGAGTGAATGAGGCGCCCAGCCTGGTGCAGGGGCTCCCAGACCCCGAGGCACAGCCGGCGGCAGCCCCAGGTCCGGGCACAGAGAGGGCTGCTCCTGAGCAGACCGGGGGAGATAGGAAGCAGCTCAGGAAGGGAAGCGGCCGGGAAGGCACGGCAGGACCGGTGCTCCAGGCAGACACCCAAGAGCGAGCTGCGCTCTCAGAACCCCGCTGTTGGCTTCATCTCCTTCCCAAGAAGCAGCCTTACCATGTAAGGGTGGGAACGAGCTCTGAAGCCACAGCTGCAAGAATCCACCTTCCCAGCTAACTTCTGGCAAAAAACAAGCCCACCACGTAAAGAACCAAAAGCTAGCAACCTCACCTGTCTAAAAGCCAGCCATCTCAAGCAAAGCAGTCAGGTGAGGAGCGCTTGCCAGCAAGCGGTTGGGGACAGCGGGAGTCCAACCGGCGACTGCGGAGAGCCCCGGGCTCCCTGGGGACACCCAGAACAGGCGGGCTGCGCAGCCAATGCCAGGCCCCAGCCGGGGGGCAGCCCCCCGCTGCAGGCTCCCCCCCAGCCAGGACAGAGGCCCTGGGTCCAGCGGCTTTGTCCACAGCAGGACAACACAAGGGCTCACACTCGTCCCACCGTCTCCCGCGTGGCCGGCAGGGCCTGCCAGGGCTGTGACTGGCGAGGACACCTTCCTTCTAAGAGCACCTTCAGCAGGCTCAGTTTCCACCATCTCTGGACTGACCGGCAGGGGCTGACCCAGGGCTCTTCGGGAGCTCCTTAATTAAGAGGGAAAAGTGCGACCCACTGTACTGTGGACTCTGCCCACCCCCGGGTGTACAGCAGCGCACAGTGGGGAGCAACCCGGGGGCCTGTCAGGGACAAGGTGCTGAGCCATCCCAGACCCAAGGGAACCCGGGGGGGCAGGCGAGGACACAGCCGACCACAGACAGGACGCTCTGCGGGTCGCAGGGGGTTAGGGCCAAGCCACGTGGAAGTCTACATCCAGCTCCACAGGGTCACGGCTAGACGAGGAGGGGTAGCCAGGGGAGCCCACAGGGCTGCACAAGCAAACACAGTCACCTGTCGCTTGAGCACGAAAGGAGAAAGCGCCCACCCCAGAAGGGCCATCCCCCACCCGCCCGCATCCTCCAGGAGGGGGCCGCTGCCGCCCACCACGCGGCCCGGCCACACGGCGGAGCGTGGTTTCCAGATGATGAAAGCGGGCCGTCTGAACAGCGTCAGTGTGCAGGGCGCACGCCACAAGACAGAGTCACGGAGCAGCCTTCCTGAGGCCTCCTACGAACCGAAGAGTCAAAGCGTCCTTCACTCAGGCATCGGCTCCTTTCCCCGGCCAGGCTCCGGGGGAACGGGTCCACACCCACCCCTGCTTCTCCAGGCCGCTGAGGAGGGACGGTCCCCAGCCAAGCTGCACACGTTAAGAAAGACGTGGGTGAGGACAGATACATCTCTCCTGGCCCTTGAGTCGAAAGCCACCGAGCAGAATTAACCTGTGCGCTGCTTACCAAGACAAAGGCTCCTTCGTGATACAAACAAGACGCAGCACTCCACACAGCCTTTCAGAAGAATGGAAAGCCGGAGGGAGTCTGGTGCTAACCAAAGCAAACCAAGTGAGCCACTCCAACGTCCATGGAGGGAAGCGTGTGGATACGGCTGAAACACAACAAAAACGCTAGAACTCGGAATCAAAAAATTATTGCGAAGAATGTCTGCACAGCAAAATTCTCTTCCCTTTGAGACTGAAATACCCCACCGTGCTTAATTTTCCTGACATTTCTGAGGCTCTGAAGCCACAGCTAACGGATCTGAATCATCTGAGTAAAACCATGTTAGAGTGGATGTTACTGGAAAGCCAAGAATAGAATGCTAAATATACAGACACACACCCAGACCAGGCACTTTTGTAGAAAATGATCAAACGTGAAACTAGATAGAGTGTCCTGTCCATGCCAGAGAGCAAGCAGCTCATCTCCAGCAGGGAAGTACAAAACATCGCGCCTGGAAGCCAAAACAGAAAAACGCAAAAATAGCGCCTACCTTTGATTAATAAAATCACTCCTCGCCTGTGCATGAACTTAGCCTAAGAAACACCTCACCGATGCTCACTGCCAGCCAGCAAAGGAAGGCAGGGCTGGAAGGCATGTTTGCCCATTGTCTGCTTGGTCAAGGGGCTGCCCCATCGCTCACCTCCGCGGAGGTGGTGGGGGGGGGTGTAGTGCGGGGCTGCCTGGAGCTCCATCTGGGCCATCACCCTCTTTTCCTAAACAAGCACGCCACTTGGAGCCGCATTCTGCTTTATTTGGGTTGGCAGTGTAAGTACCAACAGCCGGGTGGCACCGCGGCTGCAACGTGAACTAGGTCAGCCTGGGCCTGCCTCCGGAGCCGGGGGAGCACCAGGCCTTGGCTGACTCTTTTCCCAGTGGCCTCGGGTGCCGGGTGGGAGGCCCCAGAAGGTAAAGGCCTTGGACAGTCAGCATCCTTTTTCTGGCCTTGAAAAGCTTCTCGCATCTTTCTCTTTAACAGGCAAGAAACATAAAGTCCTCTAGGCTTTCAACAGAAGCCCCTTGTTTGAGAACTAGAGAGATACTAAGTTACAAGGTAAAATGAGGGCGCCCACACTTGGGGGCAGCCACAGGCAGCTAGGCAGGGAGACAGGCAGACCGGCAGAGGCCAGGGCCATGGACTGGAGAGTTGGGAGTCAGCGGCCAGAAGTCAGGGATTGGGGCCCAGGAGACACGGGCTGGGGTCTGGGAACCAGGGTTCAGAGGCAAGCTTCCTGGGTCAACATTGGGTACCAGGGTGTGGGGCCTTCCAACTGGGGTTTGGGGGTCAGGATTTGGGGACCCTGGACAGGGATCAGGACTAGGATTTAGGGACCTGGGTTCAGGGGCTGGTCTCCGGGTTCAACCCATGGAGTTCGAAGGCTGGACCTGGAGACCAGGATTCCAGGGACGGGGCTAGGCTCCCGGGTCCAGCGCTCAAGTCTGTGCCTGGGTGCCAGGGATCCGGCCCGAGTCCCGGGGTCCCGGGGCTCAGGACTCGGGTTCTGGGTCCTGGGACTTCGGGCTTCGGGACCGAGACCCTGGTCCCGGGGCTCAGGGTCCGCGGTCCGGGGGTCCGGGATCCCGGGTCCGGCGCCACACTTACGTCGTCGAAGAGCGAGCCCACGTTGGCCGTGACCAGCAGCACCGCGGTGCCCGGAGCAGCCGCCTTGCCCGCCATCGCGGCCTGGGCCGGGGCAGCCGCTCTCCGGAGCCGGCCGGCCGGGGTCTCCGCGCGCCGCGGCGTCAGCTGCGCCGAGGGCCGGCCCCGGGGCGCATCGCGGGCTCGGCCGGTCGGGCCGGGCCGGGCCGGGGTCCAGCCGCGCTCGCTCTCGATCTCCGCGGCCCCACGCCCGTCGCTCTCCGCCGGCGATCACCGCGGCCCGGGCGCAGCCATTAGATCCGCGGCCGCCGGAGCTCCCGC